>OX359285.1:10274009-10874009 GCA_947179155.2 Hedera helix | reverse complement strand
CATTGCTATCACACTATACAACCCAAATATCACCAAATCAACACTACGCATTACTTATAACCATAACGAACGAAAAATCACCATACGGATATCATCGGGGCGTTAGGAGGAATTATGTTCCGATGGAACCCTCGCTAACGACACCTAATCCACAGATCATCGCCATTACAACAAAAAAACTATATCAAAACCAATCACAATGCTACATTAACAATACAAGCCATATAAACTCAAAAAAATCCTTTTCACCTTGCAAAAATGCCAACTCAAGCTTCTATATCACGAAATAGATTACACCACAAGATCTCTAACTAATGAACACAACAACTGGGATATATTGCTTGAATCTAACAGCAAAACCGACCCCTCTCTCTCTTCCCCGCGAGCTCTCTCTCTCCTCTTTTCTTTTTCTTTTTTTTCTTTTTTTTTCTCTTGGGTGGAAGAAATGGCGATCTATACTGGTTCAGCAGGCAGCCGCAGATGCATCTGCGGCTGCCTGCTGTGGCCGTCTCCTCGGCTGCCGTGTGCCGCCCTCAAGCCGCGCGAAGGTCCTTTTGTCGGCAGCCGCGATTGCATCCGCGGCTGTCCGGCTCATTTTTCTCGAATTTCGTGCCACGCGGTACTAACTCGCCAATTTCTGCTGTATTCTTTTGGAATGCTGTTCCTTGATACATGAATCAATTCTGGGAATGGTTTCCCGGCATCGAGACCCCACCCTAATGCTGTAATTGCCGTGATCCTTGGCCTTCTTTGGCGATCGCACCGGGCTTTGTCTGGATTGCCCGTAGGTCTCGCCTCAGATGACTCAATTCTCGTTTTGCGTTTGACAGCCTTGATCGTAAGCCGTGGTGGGGACTGCGTTTTGGCGCCCACCTCTCCTCTTCGTATGTCGGGTCAATTGACGATTTTGCCCTCCTGTCAGGGTTAGTATACAAGTGCAAAATTTGGGTGTCTACAATGATTATGTAATTAATTACTAAAATTATTTAAAGGGGGTCACTAATATGTTATTTAAATTAGTGAACAAACCCTAAAATTTTAATATCAAAATAATTGATAAGTTTCCTATTAATTAAATATTCCATTAAATTGAATATAATGAGTGAATTAAATATAATAAATTAATTAATATGATTATTAATTAATGTAAATAATGTGAAATATTAATAATAATATTTATTATTCCATTTAGTAATTTAATACTTATGGGTTAGAATATTTAATTATTTATTCAATCTAATTATTTATTTAACCATGAATTGAATAATTAATGTGTAAATTATTAAATTAGCCCAACATGGGTCAATTAGTAGCCCAAGTGAAGAATAATAAAATTTGACAAATTAGTAGCCCAAACAATTTAATAGGAGCCCAATTGGTATTTTAAATAAAGCCCAATAATTGGCCCACTTGAAAAATACTTTATAAAACTTATTAATTATTCAAATGTAACAATTGACTATCATTTTGGGACAATAAAGAGACCCATCAGCCGACCATGCTTGGCAAGGAGAGAGAAAAAATGATTTTTGTTGTTATTTTGTTTTATTTTTCATTTATTTAATAAAAGGATTGCTTGTTTTATTTTTAAAGTACATAGACACCATTCTTCTTTTCACCAACTTAGTACTTAGCTAGATTTCTTGCACAAGTCTCCAACTACCCTCATTATGAAAATTTGATAGATATAGATTTTATATCTATGCCCATTGTAAGTATACTTACAATTTAGTAGTTTTTGAAAGTCATTTCTCATCTTTTATTTTCAAACTAAAGAAAGAGCTAGAGAGCATTTGTAAGTGTAAGAAAATATTGAGAACAAAATACCAAGAGAAGAGAAGGAGTTCTTGGTTTATGTCTTCAAGATTCACCACTTATTTTGGAAGAAAAAGGAAAATAGCCATTAAATCAAGGTAATGGTTATTCTAAATCTAAGTTCTATTTTTAAATTAAATAAATCATCAGGTTAGTATAAACATGTTAATATAGTTATTAATGTGTAGTTGTAATATTTATGCCATGCTTGAGTTTAATATGTTTGGTTTGTATTTTGATATATTTTATATGCTAAAATATGTGTTTAATAGTGTGTAAACAAGTTTTGGAATTTATGTCCAAAAATATTTTTATAAAACTTAGGTTTGATGTTCTAATATTATAGAACATTAAATCATGAGAAAAACAAAGTTTGAATCACTCAAAATGGAGTTATACACAAAAAGTTATGATTTGTGGTAGTTTATGAGATGTAAATTTTTTTATAAAAAAATAATGATATTAAATCATGAAAAATTAATTTTTCATGTTATAAATTAATATAAGGTGATTAATATTTTTTTTGGATTTTTATTGAAGAGTTAAAGCTTACTTGATGGTATATTTTTGTTTAAATTGTGTGTGCCGGAACACTGTTCACATTCTGCAAAGGGAAAAATTTTTAAGGGTTCCGCGCAATGCACGTAGCACTGTTCACTGAAAGCGCGGAGACAAAACGGCGTCGTTTTGTTTAAAGAAAAAAAATCAATCCGCGTGTACGCGCGAAAGCCATCAGCAGTGTCCCAAAACGGCACCGTTTTGGGCCTGCTTACGGATAACGCGCGCAATGCGCGAGCCCAGTTCTGCGAAATTACCAAACTGCCCCTCAGTGTTTTTTCTCGACGAAATTACTATTTTGCCCTCGTTTCAGTTTTCAACTTATTTACAGAAATGTCATTCGGGTTTGATTTAATTAATTTAAATATTTAAAAACTAATTTAAAATTATAACAAAAATAATAATAATTCAAAAATGATATTGGGGAGGATATTCTTAATTAAGTTTAATATTTAAATATTTTAAATATTAATCTAGTTAGCTAAATCATGGTTAAGTTAAATAAATTTATTAGTTATTTATTATTTAAAATGTTAATAATAAATAAAGGAGATAAATTAGCAATTATTATTTAATTCACATTAAATAATAATTACAGAAGATATTAAAAATTTTAAATTAACTATTTATTATTTAAATATTATTAAATAATAAATAAAGATAAATAAGTAATTAATTATTATTTAATTAGCATTAAATAATGATTAAGGGAAATTAAGTTATTTAATTTAAATATAAATAAGGATAAATAAATTAAATTTTATTTAATCTTAAAGAATAATTAAAATTAATTAAATAATTAATTATTATTTAATTGACATTAACTAATAATTAAAGAGGATTAAAATGAGTAAACTATTATTTAATTTCCTTAAATTAAATAATAGGTAAGGTTAATTACTTAGTTAACTATTAGTTGATTAATATTAAATTAAAGAAGGTTAAAATGAATCAATAATTATTTATTATTTAATTATGATTAAATAATAAGTTAGTACAATTAGTTATTATTTATTTTAAATAATAACTAGAGTTAATTAATTAATTTCTATTTAACCAAGATTAAATAGTAATTAAATAGAGATTGAATTAATAAAATAAATTTAATTTAATTATACTTTAATTAAACAATTGTAATAAGTTGTTTAATGGTTTAATAAGTGTCCAACGCTTAAGAAAAATATTTTCTAACTTATTAAATTATTAACCTAATTTGATTGAGGGTCTATAAGGTTAATAATATTATTTCGACTAACGTAAATTATGTGTTAGTACTTATATGATAAATAAGTACCTTAGTGAGCGTATAGTTGTGCAAATACGCCGTACTAATTATTAGACCAACTTTATTAATGTTAGGTCTTTTCAAAGCCAGTTAGTTAAAGCTAGACATATATTGTAGCTGAGCAAACAGGCAAGTTCCTTATCTCTAAACTCATTTCATTGAGCAAATTATTTATCTAAGCTTGAACTGTTATTTCCAAGCATGCTTTGAGTGGTTTAATTACTTTACAATTATTCCACATCGATATTATTGTTATTCGCACTTGTTGCACTTGAGATTGTACAGTCATTGACTTGTACTTAATTACTGTTCTACTGTTTAAAGAACTGTTCAAAGTAGGTCTAAGTCATTGTTCGGATAGACATTTATGTTAAAGATTTTAAAAGCTATCCAAATCATTGAAGATGCGGATTCTTAGACTGTTATGAACACCCCTTTATTATAGGGGAGTACCCTGTATCTAATATCAGGTACAAAAATATGGAAATTAAATGTTATGCATACACATATTGTACTGAGGCTGATCCCCTCGGGTACATATTTCTGGTAGTAACCATTGGGTCAACCTGCTATTGACTCCAGTGGATATTTATAGTTCATAGTCTATTTGACTATCCTAATTTTAAAAGCAAATTATTATTCCTGCTTATGTTATTCACATTATTGAATTGTTCAACTATTTCCTTTCATTCATGATATATTGTTCCTTGTTGTTATTTAAACTTGTTGAGCAAACTAGTTGCTCACTCTTGCTATATCATGAAACCTTATTGCAGTGCAACCCGAGACTTCGGGAAAGAACAAGGGTAAAGGAAAGATGAAGTAATAGACTTCAAGATGCAGCCCTGTAGTTAATTAAATTAACTGTTATGTAATATAAACCTTAAGTACTTTATTAAGGGTATTTGTGTACTTTTGTGTAAGGTTATCGTATCTTGGGACTAGTAACACCTTTTGAATGAACAACATATGTTTATTATTCCGCATTTAGTTATTGTATGTTGTTTAGAGGTGAATGTTTGTATTGAATCGTGATGACCGGATCCGGGTATTTGGAACCCGAATTTGGGGGCGTCACAAACACATCTTCAACAATCCCCTTCGGATAAATGACTGTCCTATCTGCCAATTGTAAGGTAACATTTGTATGCTTCGCTTCGTTCAACCCAAGCTTCTTATACACAGATAACGGCATTAAGTTTATGCTTGCTCCCAAATCGCACAATGCTTTCCCAAAATATTGATTTCCAATGGTGAATGAAATTGTGAAACTACCCGGATCCTTAAGTTTTGTTGGTAGCTTCTTTTGCAAAATAACACTGTATTCCTCCATAAACGCCACTGTTTCAAAGTCACCTAGCTTCTTTTTGTTGGACAAAATACTCTTCATAAACTTTACGTAGTTAGGCATTTGTTCTAAGACATCTGTAAATGGGATGTTGATATGAAGCTTTTTGAATATCTCCAAAAATTTTGAGAATTGCTTGTCAAGTTTCGATTTCTGAAGTCTTTATGGAAATGGTATGAGTGGCACAATCTGATTCTATTTCGAATTCACAACTTGCTCTGTATCTTTATGTTCATGCGGCCCATTATGACTATTATCCTTTTTTGCTTTATTATCATCATCCACCTCTGAATTTGCCCTTTTTGAATTTTTTCTATCATCATGTAATTCCTTATCATTTCGAAGTGTCACTGTATCACTTAGCAAAGCACCTTGAGGTCGACTATGCATGGCACTAGCAAGCTGTCCCACTTGGTTCTCGATGTTCCTCACTGATGATTCTAGATTGTTCATTCTAACCTCATTCTACAATATATATTTCATAACAATTTCCTCAAAATTTGATGTCTTTTTTGGTTGTGGTGGGGGTTGATTCTAAAAACCCTGTTGATATGATGATCTCAGAGCAAAAGATTGTGTTTGATTGTTGCTCCATGAATAACTTGGCTGATTTCTCACCCCTTGATGATAGTAATTGGCATTATTCCCTTATTGTTGCTGATTGTAATTTGCCACATACTGGATTGATTCTGAATTGATTGGACATTGATTAACTGAATGGTTCCCAGCACATAGATCACAAGTCATTGCCACAGGTTGATTAGGCTGCCCAGTCTTCACAAGTGTTTCTACTATCTTCATTAGTGTTGCCATTTGCTCAGCCATTGTAGAAATTGCATCATTCTCAATCCTCTCAACTGCCTTTGGCTGATTCATTCTTGCAAAAGGTTATTGGTAATCATTTGCTACCATGGTTTTCAACAAGTCATAGGCCTCATCAAAGTTCTTCGCCATCAAAGCACCTCCCGTAGCTGCATCAATAATAGTCCTCGTTGTATTAAATAACCCATTGTAAAATGTTTGAACTTGAAGCCATTTGGGTATCCCATGGTGTGGACATCTCTACAATAACTCTTTGAAGCGCTCCCATGTCTCATACGACTCTAAATCTAGCTGCATGAATGAAGTGATGCCATTCCTCATTTTTGTAATCTTCGCTGGCGGAAAGAACTTCGTTAGGAACCTTTGAGCCAAGTCATTCCAAATAGTGATGGATCCCGGAGGAAGTGAATGCAACCAACTCTTTGCCTTGTCCCTAAGTGTGAAATGGAACAAGCGAAGTCTTTCAGCGTCATTTAATACTCCATTATACTTAAAGGTATCACATATCTCTAAAAAGCTTATGAGATAATCATTCAGATTGTCATTGGGTAAACCCCTAAACTGCACTGAATTTTGGATTATCGGTATCGTGCCCGACTTGATTTCAAAACTTATGGCAATAATTTCAGGCCTATGGATGCTCAATTGGATTTCAGTGACTTGCAACATTGCATATTCTTGAAGCAATTTTCGATCCTCGTTCGTCTTTTTAATCTGAAAAGTAAGTAAAAATAAAAACAAAAATTAAAATAAAATAAAAACATTTAAATTAAAACTAGTTTGATTGAAATTAAAATTGAAAAAAAATATTAAATTAATTCCTCGGCAACGGCGCCAAAAACTTATTGGGTATTTTCTATATGAATATATGTGTGTAAGTATACACGGTTAACAAGTAATATACTAGTAAATAGAGTATCGTTCCTACACAGAATTAAATAATGATAATTACTAAATACTAATTTTATATCAAATTAATTTTATGTAAATAATCGAATAAAACTATGAAGTAAAATCTAATTAAATTCAACAACTTAATTAAACTAATGATAAGAATTAAATCAGATTTTAAATACTTAAGATTATAATTTCCCTCAGTGTTTCATTTAAATCTCTTTAATTTCTTTTTAATTAATTAATTATATCTAATTGTTAACCGAGAATTCTTTATAGTATTTATATGCATCTTCTAATGACATATAAACAAATTCTTTTAAATTTGACCATAAGGCAACAGACGTAGAGAGGAACACTCTAATTAATTAAATCACAATATTCCTATGTGAAATATATTAATTAGAATATTAAGCTTTATTCTCTTTATGGCTGCAAATGATACATAGGTATATTCCTATCCTATATATTAATCATGTAAACCCTTTCAAATTCTATGAACAGATGCTCTCATATCTAGATCAAAACTCTATACTCCATCTCCCAATTTTATATAGATTATCCCAATAATTATCTGTAATTAATTAATTAGTACATGAACGCTTATAAATATTTAGCACAAAAATATTTAAGTCCAATCTATAATCTATTAGTCAACTTCATGTAGACTAACATGTTAATTATTGCAATTAATTAATACTTTTATGCGCAAAATATGATAAACAATTCATATATAATCATACATAATCAAAAAGGAAGTGAATTAATGTAAATTAGATATTGGGTTTCATTGCAATCTTAATGTAAAATTAGCCCATAACTAAAGAAGAAAACACGTTCATAATATTAGATATCATCCTAAGAATAACAATAATTAAAAGAAAAGATTTAGAGAGAAAAGATCTTAGTCTTAAAGAACGATCTCCAATTCTTCCTTCAATCTTAAATCCTTGCGTGAATCTTCCTTTAGATTTTGATAGATGTTAATCTCCATTCTAATACATTGAAAATAAGAGTCTCATAGTGTATTTATAAGTTGCAAGTCCAAATCCTAGCATAGCAGGACACTCAAATCCAATTTGGAGTCAAAAACATGCAAAAACGCATTAAAAACAAGTCTGGTCACGTCCCGAGAGTAGCTGCAGAGCCCTAGAGCGCAGCTGCGCTCCATTTATTAAATTAACAGATCGTTCAGGCACAGCTGTGCTCACTATTCCAAAATTTTGGCTACTTCAGCATCAGTTGAAAAAATAGTCATGAAAGCTGGGAAGTAGATCTACAACTTTCATGTTTTAGGATTTGATAAATTCCTTCTGGATCAAGGTAAAAATCAGGCCTAAAGTGACTACTGCGTAATTAGCGAGCTGAAAATGAAAGTATAGCAACTCTAAACTTTGATCTACCAAGCCTTTACTCAAATTCCTACCAAATAACATCAAAACACATAAAAGTAATATAAAACACTTAAAACTAATATGAAATACTTAAGAACTCGCAAAATATTAAGGCAAAAGATAGTCAATATATAGGTATAAAATTCACTTATCAGGTGTTCACTATAAATGCTAAATCATTAGGTTTTTAGATGATTTTATTTATTCATAAACAAAATTCTCATCTTAACTCTTAAAGATGCAACCGATGTAATGGACTTAATATTCATTTATAACATTTTAACATTAAGATTTAGATATTCTATAACTTTTCTTATTCCAAGATTCACGACATTAAATAATTAGGACAGTTCGTGGGAACATAAAAGCTCGTAATGAATATTTGTATCTTCACTCGTGATAAATGTTTGCATCTTTATCTTTGACAAATATTTGTATCTTTGTCCGATGTAAAATTCTCTTTCCGTACAGAACATACCCAACTAGTTAAATCCTCACTCGAAACATATTTGGTTATAGCGATGTCTCTTCATATCAATAATCCTACTTATCTGATATTCAAAATAGTAATAACAAGTTTGTACTTGGGTTCGAGAAACTTAACGATGAATTTGACCATTTAACATTGATTAGTCTTGTTTCGGATTCTTACAGTACTCGCAAGGTTATTTACCATCCTCATTCAGATAAATAGATCATTATAAAAAATATGTTAAGTTTTAACAATTCTAAGTTTAATCAAAGTAAAGACGTAACAAGAGAACGTGATGAAACTTGATAATATTAATATAATATTCGATTACATGTGTGAAACTTGTTCTTATTACAAAATGTCATTATGACTACAGTTAAGAACAAGTAAGGAAATCAATAAACTAGTCTACGCATTTCTTCTTTCCTTTCTTCGTTGAGCATGAGCTCTCGGGTTTGTATACAAATTAGGTTTATTTGCAAGGGTGAGCTAAAAATGCTCAACAAGTCTTAAACACATAGAATATAAGTGAACTCGCACCGATATAGATTGTAAGGATTCATGTCACAACAATTGATATTACAAATATTTTAATATAGCGAGACTAAGTGGTGGTTAGACCTTGAACTGCTTTTCGTCTTTCAACTTAGAACCATTTACAGTGGATATAGAAAGGGGATCAACCTAACGACATCCTATGTTATGCATAACATATACTACGCTAGACAAATCATTAACAGTGATACATATTCGTTTATCTCAGTTTACTTCATATGTCAAAATCGCCCCAAGATAACTTGGTTTGATTAATAAAACATAGTTTAAAATATGTTACAAATAAACATTTCATTTGTTAAGTTATGCCGAAACAAGAAACAATAACTGTCATATCAAAGATTTATAACACGTTGATTGTAAAAGATGTATAAATCATATAAAAAGCAAGTAAACAAATGTTAATGATAGAAAACTTACCTTGAAGCTAACTTAGGGTTTCTCGATAAAACGGTTATAAGTTTACAAAGAGGGTTACGTATACCCGAACGTCAGTTTACCCACTTTTACTTTTGAATAAGTATTATGATAGCTTAATTAAACTATTTTCATTAGTGGAATCATTTGGTCAAGTGGTTAACTCAAAATCATTTTTTTAAGCCTTGAAATCTGAGACCCATCCTTAAACTTTTAGCTTTGACCTATTTTACGGTAACAGTCATATCTTTGTAATATGAAAATATTTTGAGGTAATTCTTGAGTCTAAATTACTTAAAATTTCATGATATACAACTTTAGTTTAGGTTGCGAAGGCAGAGTCTAACTTTAAGTTTTCAAAAAATAGAAAAAACAGACAGTATGTATGTTTTGCTCAATATTTTTAGGGTTAATCATATGAAACATGGTACTGCTAGTTTTAATTCCTTAAGGTATCATGTTATAAGACTCAATAATACTTTATAACATTAAAATAATAAATCATAAACCTCCTCATAGCCATATTCATGGCTTTTGCCCAAGAACACATGAATAACACGAAGAACAAAAAATAGTACATGGTTACGAATTATGTTATTGAGCTTTTGAATTTCATACTTGAAATAATTTGAGCATTATAACTGTTTACATAAGTGATTATGACACTTGAATTTGAAATAATTTGGTCATTATAACTGCTTGCTTAATTGATTATTACAATTTATAATTATTACTCAAGAACACACGAAGAACACGGAGAATGACAATCGTATGTGGCTACGACATACGTTCTTGAGCTTTAAACTATGAAATAAAATTCGACATTATAACTCCTACAAATAAAAAAATTCTCAAGAACACGTGAAGAACACAGATAACTCGCGTTCTTGAGCTTTTTTAAATTGAAGACTAAAGAAAAATCAAACATTATAATGACTAAAGATTGTACCTTTTGTTATTGCAAGCTTTAATTATTTTTTACAATTTTCTCTCAAGAACTCACTTTTATAATTGTGTATAACTTTGATACTAGAAAATTTTCTTTGAAAAATGATAAGAGAAATGAAGAGGTTAGTTTTCTATTTATAGAAAAATCATGTTTCATTAATTGCACGTTAGGGGCTTGGCTTATTACGCTTTAGTACCTAAATAAATTACACTTTGGTACCTTAGCATATTCTTGAAATATTATTTAGGGCTTGCATCATCATTGCATCACCCTTCTTTTAATTGGTCGATTCAGTTTCACTTGAATTTAGTTCCAAAGAAATCGTGCTAATTTTTTTTTCCAGTTAGTGTAATCATACTAGTTTTTCCTAGTTTGGTTACACTAACTTAGTTACGCATAACCTAGTTTGATTTTAATTAGTTATCTTTAACTTAGTTCATTATTAAATCTTCCGGTTTAATTGACCTTTACTGATTAAAAGTCTGATATTATTGAGTTTTGTTCCGTATAAACACTATTCTGTGAAGTGAAAAGTCCAAAAGACGTTGTATGTTTTTTGATAAATAGTATTTTCGACGACCATTTCTCAAAAACTGGTTAGACGATCAAAAAGTTTCTAATGCGCTTTTTGAGAATTTTTTTTATTGGCTATTATATATTTTCAAAGCGTGTAAAGGATTAATCTTGAAATATAATGTCAATTTGATGTACACGTTTTGCTCGAGGGTCTAGGTTATTTTTCTAAGGTTTAGGATTTAGGATTTAACTTTTTTTCAGTTTTTGAAAAAAAAACTTTTATTTTTCTTTTACGTGTTATGCTTATATACTCGAACTGAAACACAAAAATAAATATCAACGAAGATTCTATAACACATATAAGATGTAATTTAATCTTTATTTATTCATATAAAGTTGGATTACAACTATTTCGGAAGTTCATAATATTACATCAAAACTACGATTGTATACGATTAGAGGTTAAAAAAAATCTTTAAACTATTCTATGTGTTTAGTGATATACAAAAATTAAATTATGTGTTATGTGATTATCTATGTGTAGGATTTTGTGTTTTGGTTCAAGTAGTTAACATTAACACTTATTAAAATCAAGAAGTCATTTTAAGGCTAAAACCTAAAACTAAAAAAAAGAGTTATAACCTAAATCCTAAATTAGGGTTAAAACCTAAACTAGGGTTGAACCCTAAGGATTATAACCTAGCAGAATCGTCATCCGTCTTAAATCATTTTGACTTTTCACATTTCACGAAATAGTATTTATAAGAAGTATAAATGCATATTAATCAATAAAAAAATTTCCTTAAAATTTGGCGGGAATCACTATTCATGAGAAAACGTTTTTGGTCTTTTCAACTTCTCGATTTACAGAATAGCGTTTATATGAAAAAGTAATATATTTTCCGTATTTGGAATTATGAGAACTCAAAATAAAGTTTTCTAACCTTGAAACTAGAAAGATAACTAGGTAACCAAACTAGATTAACCAACTTGGTTGGAAATAAACTAATTTCTTTGAAAATAAACCGACTTAGTTAGAAATAAACTAGAAGACTAACTAATTTAATTAGACTATATAATACGAAGAAAATATTGATGATGTAAGTATGATGCACACATTTATTGCAAGAGTCTTCTGTTATAAGAATAATCATATTATTAATACTGTGAACCTTGGATATATGGAAGTATAGAATATCTAAATTTTAAGATTAAAAATTTACGGATATGTATGGTGTTGTCTGTATATACAGATGAACTACAAGTTGATACCTGTAAAAATGCTAAGATCGAGACCAAGTTAAGATTTAGGGGCGAATTAAAAGATTTTTTTTTTGGTATAGTCTAAAATAGATTAGTTTAACCAATATGATTATGAGATCATTAGTTAAGTTAATAGAATGTATGAAGTTTACCGCCCAAAGTTCTCTATAGTCAGTGCGGGGTTGATTTCTTCTACGCGACGACATTGTCTGTTAATTTAAAAATTTATGTTATTATCTTGTCTTTTATCCCCTTAACTCATATTATCTTTAAGGCATTTAAATTTCTAATGCACATTTAATTACATCAAAACACATATTGCTAACATACTTATCTCACGAAGACCACAAAAGTTAGGATTGCATAATAATATATCCCTCGATTGAACAAAGTTGGGATTCACCTATATCTATATACATAGATAATAAAAATATACAACTACTAGATTACTACTGAAGCATGCCACATTTTTTAGATGTCGCAATACTTCTCCACTCTATTACCATCGTCTTTAAGTGCGTTGGGACTGACTCTTCATAGGGCAGTCCTTGATATGGTGACCTAGTTCATGACATTTTAAATATCCTCCCTTCTTCATATGGCAATCCCTCTTACTTACAGTTGTAACATACCATTTTTCCCTTTAAGCACGTTCTCATATGCTTCTGACCGTAATTAGTACAAGCAGACGTCTTTATCTTCTTTGTCTGGCTTCCTTCAGATGTATATTTGTCATTCTTTCATTTCTTTTTAAAGTTTCTACTACTTCCGCTACTATCTTCTTCAGTTTGAGCTTCTTTTACCTTTGTGAATTGATTAACATTTTCTTTTTTTATTAGAGTGATCTCTTTTTCAACCTTCTCACCCTCCATCAGACTCCTCTTGCACTCATTGATACTTTTTTCATAGGCTTTTACTATTAACTTCACCAATTGTTAGAAAGGATCTTGAAGTAATTCCCTAAGTTCATTCCTTGCCTCTTCTACTTTTTGTTGTGCTTGCTTTCTACTTCGAGGAGACATTCTAAAAACAAAACAAAACAAACACAAACAGTTTAATTTCTTCTTTACTTTACTTCAAGTATAAGTTATTATTGACTTATCTTTTAATCATTCATCTTTTACTCATTTTATTCTTATTTCGTTTACCTCAATATTCTTTAATAGAATTTAGTCATCACAAGCATATTTTATAAATATCTCATATTAGTATGCTTCTCATAATACATTACACATCTTATAACATTATGCTATCCCTTCCACATTCATTCACTAATACATAGGGTTACTTTAACATACCGCATACCCAAAAAATTAGAATTAACAAAAATTATTCCACATGTTACACAAAAGTTAGAAGTTACCTAACTCCCTTCTTACATACCATATAACATCCTACATATATTAATAACTATATATATAATTATAGTCACATCACCACGATCTCATTTCTTCACAAGGACCAACTGTTTGCTCTCATTCTTCAGCTCTTTCTTTAGAGTCCTCCCATTTTTCTTCAACTCTCGCACTTTACTCTTCAATTTAGTAATTCTAACTATCATACCTCTCTTATTAAGTATAATAAAATCACTCAATTTTGTCAAATCTTCATCAGATCTTTCCTCAGAAAATATAATATTAGCAGCTACGTCGTCTATCAACACATCTATCTCATTTTCACCCTCTGGGACTGCTATGGTCTCATGCTCGAGTGCTATTACCATTCCTTCCTAAATGATGGGAACATCTCTTAGTCCACCTTCTTCAGACATTCTACAACTAACATCAACAATAAACATAACTGTATTAGTATCTTATGCGAAAAATATATTTATCACATAACACATATATTTTTTCTACTTGATAAATTTTCGTAATCCATTTCCTAAAGTCTATAATAGTTTTCTTCTCTTCTCTATGGTCATAATCCTAAGATTTTTTTCCCACCTAAGGTTTATAACCTATAACTCTGATACAAACCTATGACGCCCTAAAATTCGGATCCCTTGAACCTTGGATTCAGTGCTCACGATTCAATACTTCAATAACATTTATAAACTTAACCTCCAATAACTCGTGGAGAATATAAATAAATTCATTACAAAATGTACCATTATCCCAAGTTCCACTAACCTTAAATACATACACCATATCAATACACAAAAGAGTAACATATGACATATAATAATAATAAAGTTTACTTCTATTCGATTTACTCGGTTACTTTTCCTTTGCCTTTGTCCTTCTTAAAACATTCGGGCTTCTTTGAAAAATAGTTTATGATATAGCAAGGGTGAGCAACTACTTTGCTCAACAAGTTTAAATAAGCAATGAAGATATATCATTAATGAAAAAGAATTTCTCTTTCGGAACTTCAACAATATATAATACTTGTGATATATTCAATAAAAGAATTTATAGAATATTTACTGTTAAGTTGGTCAAAAAGAACCAAGAACATACGTGAAAACTTTTCAGCTCTGAACTGAATATCTTAGAAGTAAAGAGGGCTTGCCAGGACATATCTGACTGCCTCGAGAGTATTTAATAATTATACAACTGTAAACACTAAAATTGGACACTCGAGGGGATCATACCTCTTGTATCCGATGTATATGCATAACATTCAATTATAGTGTATGCAAAGATTTTTATTTTTAATAAAGAATATCCCATTATAAAGGTTGTTCTACTCATTCTTATTATAGTAGTCCGCACCAACAACTGGTTTGGATAACTTTTCAAAAGTGTTAAAATTAATGTATTGATACATACAATGTCTAGCCGAAAAAATTGGCATAGATCTACTTCTTTAAATAGTTCATATTAAGAACAAGTCATGCAAATGCACATAAGTGCAAATACCAATAATAATTATGATATGGAATAGTTATTAATAATTAATCCAGCTTGAATAATAATTAGTTCTAGGTTTTAAAAATAACTTGCGTAATGAAACGTGTTTAAGTTTCAGAAGAAACTTGCATAATAAACACAAGACTTAATTTAGGAATTTACACTATAATAATTGAGTTATGGTTCAAAAGAACTAGTTTGTTCCGCTGACTACTGCTAATCAATTTAATTTAACTTCATTTGAATTACCTAACATTAATAATGTTGATCTACCAATTAGTATATCACATACAAGTTTATTTTACATTAATAACCTTACTATACAACACTTAAATCATCTAACACTTAATCATACCATTTAATCACTTAATAATATTATCAACATTTGATAGTATTTTAATGACATAATTATCCTATAAGAATATATCAATCACTTCATAATATTATCACCTGTGATAATATATTAACCACAAACAAATATTATTAATCATTTAATAATATTTTAACCATTTACAAATATTATTAATCATTTTAATAATAATTTATTTAATTATCAATATTATTAATCATTTAATAACATATTAATCCCTTAACTATTTTAAACACTTACTAACATTATTAATCATTTAATAATGTCTTACTCTTTTTCTAATAATATTATTCATTAAATAATATCTTAATTCTTTATAAATATTATTAACAATTTAATAATATTTTGCCCTCTTAATAATATTATTAATCCTTTAATAATATTTTAATCCTTTGCTAATATTATTAATTATTTAATAATATTTTATTCACTTGCTAATATTATAAATTATTTAATAATATTTTAATATTTTATTAATATTATTCATCATCTAATAATATTTTATTCACTTACTAATATTATTAACAACATTTTAATCATTTATCAATATTATTAATTATTTAATAATATTTTATTCCCTTATCAATATTATTAACTATTTAATAATATTTTAATCATTTAATAATATTTTATTCACTTACTAATACTATTAATCGTTTAATAATATTTTATTCATTTTCTAATATTATTAATCATTTATAATATTTTATTTATTTACTAATATTATTAATCATTTAACAATATTTTATACCATTACTAATATTATTATTCATTTAATAATATTTTAAATTTTGTATAATATTATTATTATATTAAATTATATTTTCTGTCCCATTTTATACTCAAAAGATTCGATCCAACCCGTTAAATTTGGCCAGACCTGACCCAAAATAATAATATTATTTTTAAAAAAATTCTGGACCGACGTTGTGGCTCTGGTCAGTAGAAACAAATTTTGATTTTTCTTTTATTTTCCAACTTTTGCTCTTTTGATTTAATCTTCAATAAAGCATGTTATACACATCCAAATGACTCCAAATTTAATTTTTTTTTTTTTTTTTTATCTTCGTAACCTAATGTTCTTCAATATTACATGGATCGATCGAATTTTCAAAATCATTTTTAACATAAAAATTTGGATTGATCAACTAAGGTTTCAAAAATAACATGTTTTGCCACAAATTTCATAACTTCCTCATTTTAACATCTTTTTTAAATATTCTAGTTGGATTATCTTAAAGACTCGTAGATATAGCATACAAGTCCTAAAAGCCACATAAACAACTTTCACAACTTGAGTCACTACCCATCAAAACATCATGCTATAAATTTTAACTACAACAAAATAGATCTAAGGGTTAGAGAATTTTAACTTCTTGGATCTTGAATGCTTTATAATGCTAGATCTCTTCCTCATTCTTCCTTTGATCCACCTGAATCTTTCTCTCTTTATTTTCTTTAGATATCTTGCTCTCAAGTTATCTTTATCTAGCTCACAAGCTCTCAATATCTCTAAGCTTTCAACTTCTCTACTTAGAAAACTAGCAAAGGAATCAACAACCTTTCTAAGCTTGGTGAAGGCTCTTATTTATAACACTATAATATTACATTATTAGTGCTCTTAATCACCCAACATTGGTGAAATTAGGAGCTAAACAATGCTTACTATTAGATTGATTGACTCATGAATTAACATCTTGATTGACTAGGTTTGGTGAGTAGTTGGTAGGAGTGGTTGAGCAACTATGGACAAGAGTAGAATACAAGCAATACAAAAGCTTTAAGGCACCCCAATGGGGCCCTCTAGCTGCCGGCCAAAGTGGTCTTTCCCGCTCATTTTGGCTTTAATTTTTATCTCTTAAATACACATATATACCTATACCTATATATATATATATATATATATTGACCCACATTTTTCTTCAATTTGGACTCCACTTTGGGTCATTTAATTAATTCAATGTGGGCTCCTAGATTAATTTTGTTTGGCTCCCTCATTGATTCATTTGGACTACACAATAAATATTACAAATATCCTTGCTTGGGCTACTAGTTAAAATACATAATTCACCACATTAGGTCATTACCTAATAACCCATATAAGACTTATTATTAAATTGACTAGGGCTACTAGTTTAATTCATTTAAACTCTCATTCCTTAAATCCATTGGGCTATGTCTTACTAACTTACAATACATGAAATTATAACAAGTGTTGGGCTAATATTAAAATAAATTGGACTCATTATTTAATTAATGCTTGGGCTACTAGATACATTTATTTAAGTTACAAATACTTGAGCTAATAATTAAATCTCATAAGACTTACCCCATTGGGCCCATTTAATAAACATATTAGTTTAATTACATAATCCAATTAGACTTGCTATTTCAAAGTCAATTGGCTACAAGATGGAGCTCGTTTATAAAATACTAACACTTACCATATCTTGGGATTATTTTATTAAAACCCTAATACGTATACATAAAAGTACACGAACTTGATTAATTTGACTCAATAATCTACCACATCTCATCGACTTGGGTTTATAATCTAATTACCCCCAATACCAATGCATATTCCCACATTGGGTTAACTTTAATAATTCATTTATTTCTTTTTTCTTATTAATCATCCAAGTAATTCATTTGACGATTGTTAATCTTCTTATTTGTCATTCAAGGCTATCATTCAAGCTTTGAGATTTTATCACATAAGCTCTTCTTGTATTTCTTTTCCTTCTTTAGTTAATTCGAATAAATTAAATTAATCAACTCACAAATTCTTATCGCATAACATAAACACATATGCATATAACTTCACACATCTTATTTTCTCATGAATATAATTAAATAAATAAATAGGTTCTTAATTTTTTCAGTTATTACAAGTACTCATTAACTCACAATCCATAGTTAAATTTTCTCCTGCACAATTTATCCTTGACCAACTGTATATGACTTATAATATTATCACCTGTTTGACATAGCTAAAAGTTATACTAATAAGTTTTCCAACCTTTAACATTACAAGGTATAATTACCTAGAAAGGTTACACCAACATAATAGATTATTTCTAACAACAGGGATTCATAAAATCTCAAATTGCAAGCACCTCTAATTATTGATCATTCCGTTATCCGTTGACTTTACCGAAACCTTCGAAGTTCACAACTTAACTGCAAAAGTTCATTTAAAGTAAGAATGAGCAACTACGTTGCTTAGCAAATCTAACAGATATTCATGTAACACACAATTCACATTTTGATCATACTTTACCTTTTTCATACATTGCATTTTTACTTGCTTCATAATTATCATACTTTACATGTATTCATGCTTCACAACTTTCATGCTCTTGCATTTATACAAACTTCAAAACTTTCATTCATAAAGTTCACATATAACAACTTACTTAAGTCATCAAATGAATATCAACAATATTTATCACATTATTGTACGAAGTACACATTATAACAAGTTTACATGAATTTCACATATCACAGAAAATTTGCACATAACACGTAATATCAAGTTCTGAAAAAACTTTCTCGCACCGGTGTTTTTACCATTATGTTAACTTCGACCTCTCAAGTGCGACCTACATGGTATGTGAGAATCGATAATACGACATTAGTTAAATTTTGACTATTGTTTAATCTTAGTTTAAGATTTTTAATTTTAACTTATCATTCTTTTGTGTCGCCTTTATGTTAATTAAAATTGGCTTACCAATGAGTTATTCACATAACCTTTAACCATTGTTGTTCCAACATCAATGCGTACACGTGCTTCTTTACTAGTGCATTAATGATTCATATTCACATTTTCAATTAACTCATTTCCATGTAATAGTTTGTAATACACTTAGCACATGTCACATTGGTTAGGTATTATATAACCATGTTCATGCAACTTAGATTTTGCACATAACACTAAGTCCTTTAATGCCCTTAAATCTTTTTATTTAAATTAATTCATTATGCAAATTTCCTTTAGCATAGGCTTAAATCCGCTTCGCACACTTTTATGTTAGTTAATTATACCTAATTTAGGTTTACATCACTCAATATATACCCATAAACTGCACAACATATGAAAACAAAGCAAAAACAAATTCTGCTACACACGGCCCTCAGCCGTGATTTTCCTTTATAAAACACGGCCCCGACCATGGATGACAAATAGGTCATGGCTGTGACGCCCCCAAATCTAGGCCCACACAGCCCAAACTTGAGTCGTCAAAAGACTACAACAAAATTATTACAACAAAGCACAACGTACAACAATACCGTGTATAATAATACACAACTAAGTCTTCACTATTATTGCCACACTATTTTACAACACGTGAAGACTATAATATATATCCCTCGGACTCCCACTCCATTCCCCGGCTAGACCCAGCTACGTTCTCATATCCTGTTGAAAAATAATGGAACAAAAGGGTGAGCTCAAATAGCCCAGTAAGAAATATCATGACTAAGATAATGACGAATAAATTATCATTAGCCTTCAACAGGTGAGTTTTTGATAGAATACAACAGAATACAAGGTGTATATCAAAAACTGCAGTTAAATTCTTGAACAATGTTCAGATCAATAATAGCGGCGGAATGAGCAATCTATTAGAAGAATAATGTAGACTATAATGTCCACGCGCTTCTCTTTTTCGTAAAAACATCATCAACTTTTATCATCTGAAATACCATTAGTCAAGATAATACAAATTCACAGTTCCTGGTCATAATCATGCAAATCAACAGTTCATCTATGCATTACGGCCAAAGATATTAAATAAAGCACCAACGGTTATGATTATACCAGATTCAGCCTTTGGTCATAATCATACCAATCAACAGTTCATCTTTGCACTACGGGCCAAAGATATTCAATAAAGCACCAACGGTCATGATTATACCAGATTCAGCCTTTGGTCATAATCATACCAATCAACAGTTCATCTTTGCACTACGGGCCAAAGAGAACTTTCACCACGTGCCATAAAAGACACCGAACAGATGTATCGCCTTTAACCTAATATATCGCCTTTAACCTATCATCTGTTCAACAAATATATCACATCTGTGCCCCCGGCCACAGATATTCACAACAGCTTGATTCTTGATGATTAGTACAAATAATAGTGATACAATTGATGAACAGAAGAAACAGGATAAACAATAAGTATCGGAAGTTTACTTTGTGCAGATTCAAATAATGTCCAAATTGTCAACATGATGTGGAGTGAAATTTAAAAATGTTATTCAAGATTCTCAGTTCAGAATAACGGTTACAGTTCAATAGAAAGATTCAGAAAATAGGAAGGTTCAGTTGAAATAATGAAGTTCAACTATTATGGAACATATAATATTTTCAGGAATTATAGAAGCAATAGTTCCATAATAAGTTTCGATTCAGGAGTATGAAAGAAAATAATATCCTTTACCGTAGCAAGTTCAAGAGTGTAAAAAAATGACATTTCTTACCGTAGTAAGTTTAAGAGTGAAAAAAAATGACATTTCTTACCGTAGTAAGTTTAAGAGTGAAAAAAAATGACATTTCTTACCTTAACACGTGACTGGATATTGATTTAAATGAGATTGATCAACCTATATATTTATAATAAAATTAGTAATTACAACATGTAAACTTCAAAGTGTATGATAACTCATATATTATGAACTATCAAAATTATATATATTTAACATAATTTTTGTAGTATAAAATACCAACTTTAAAATAGTTTTAAAAATAATATTCCAAAATAAATCTTCTAAAGAAAGCTTTTAAAAATGAATCTTCTCAAAGAAGAGTCTTCTAAAGGAAGATTTGTGAATACCCTGAAAAATAAGAATTTATAAAATTACTACTCTTTAATAAAAGACTTACTTGAAAAATTCCTGCACTCCTTTTGGCTTTCAAACACTCAAAATAGCCTTACTATTCTCAGAGAAAACTCATAAAATTCTTATAGAAAAATTTTATGTTTTAGGTGTGATTTTTCTATTCAGCTGAACAAGCTATTTATAGGAGAAAAGAGGTTACTATGCGTGGTAGGTGAACTAAAAAAAAAAAAAAAAAAAATCAGCAGAGGCTGCGCAAACGTTTTTAAAAATTTTCAATACTTGCACAGTAACTTTGCACAGTAACTTTAAAATTTTCAAAAAGTGAACAGTAATGAACAGTAACTTTTGTCGGCAGATGAACAGTAACTTTCCCGAGATGAACAGTAACTTCCGTCAGTGAATAGTAACTTTTCCGGGAATGAATAGTAAATTCCGGGAGTGAATAGTAACTTTTGAAAAATAAAATTTTTTATTTTTCCTGTGGGTCCAACATATAAAATGAAATAATGCTACAACAATAATGTAATAAACACGTTACAGATTATTATTAATTTAATAATATAAATTACAGTATATTTGCAACTGTGACAATTATTAGGTTCAATAATTTTAAAAACAGTGCAGCAACAATTATTGACTCAATGATATAAAATACAGTGTAATGACAATTATTAAATCAATAATGCAAAATACTGTGTAACAACAATTATTGAATTGATAACATAAAATATTATGCAGTGACAATTATTGATGAAATGATGCGTAACAGTTACGGTGTCAATTATCAGAACAATAGTATGAGACACTGTGCAATACCGCGTGCTACTGTAGAGTACCGTGTGCTACAGAAAATACCATAAATTACCGTATGCTACTATTCTTTTATCACCGGTATTTTAACAGTTAACACCGTTGACTATTTTTATTTAAAAAGGTTACTTCTGTCGTTTTCTATATCCGACAAATATTCCGTTGTGGGGTCCACCAATAATTAGTTATTTCGGCGCCGTCGTACGGCCCGAATATTCCCCGACAAAACGAATATTGTCCGTCAAAATAAAATTTGCATATAACATCCTTAACTTTCAATTTCGTTAATTTAACCACTTACTGTTTCAGGAAAAAAAAATATATATGAAGAAAAATTAAATTTTATATTTCATAAAATTCGGGGTCTTACAATGGCCCCGGTCATGGAATTACTCTGCCAAACACGGCCTCGGTCGTTGCCCTGTTTTCAGAAATTCAAAATTTTCTGATTTCCTAGGTAATTTTGAAAAATCATAATTTGTTCAAAAATCGTTCGATTGATTCCATTTTGAGAGAGTAGTTAGTCCATACAACAAAGTATTTTATAAAAAATATAGCCTGTTTAAAAATATTTAATTATGACCCAAAATTATAGGCTCCAATTTCTAGTTTTTCTTCAAAAAAATTTAAATCCCTTTTTGGTTTCTTTTTCCATTATAACCACTTGGAATAACTTTAAAACTCTCTAGTACACCACATACAACTTATGATTTTTCAAAAACAACCAAAATATATAAATTTCTTGGTTAATATCATCATTTGAAAAATCAAAGTTTCAAATTAGGTTTTAACATAATATAATCTTTTATACTAGGTTTTATAAACCATAAATAGTTTGAAAATATCAACTATACATACTCACATAGATCACCCATTAGTGTACACTTTGAATTCAAAGTTTAGTAAAAATAATTCTTTTAGGCTTTTTATTAAACACCTTATGTGCATTATATAACTTATCTTAAATCTTAATCTTGATCTTGGATGGTTTATTATGCATAGAATGTGTTAAACACATAACCACCAATACATAATCATCCTTATTTCACCTGAATCCTCCATGATCCACCAATAATATCAACCGCTCATAACAATATTTTCATATATGTAAACATATATATATGAAACTAGTTTTTTAGTTGAAAACATTATACCTTCTTGATCACTTCTCTTCCCTTGACTTGCTAGGACAATAATAGAGCTTCATCTCCTCCATGCAAACTTCACCCAACATAGCTTCTACTAATTTTTCATTATTTGTTGTCAAGTTCTCTCATACTTTTACTAAGTAAAATGAGCTAAATTGCCAACACTCCTCCGAAATACATTAAGGCTCCCTATTTATAGATAACCAAGATCAAAGGTAAAATGGTCTTTGACCATTACTAGGGAAGGGCAATTTGAAAATTTGAATATTCTCTAGAAATTTTTCAAGGGCATAATGGTCACGTCAATTTTTTTTTTTAACGACAAAATGTCCTTTTTATCATTAGGATAAATAATGGTTATTAACAAATTTCTCTAAGGGCAAAATGGTCATTTCGCTAAGATTAGAAAATTTCATAAAAATTTCTTATTAGGATATACAGGTCATTAATAAAATTTTTGAGGGTAAACTAGTCATTTCGTCATAACTAGGAAACTACCTAGCAACTTCTTCAAGGGCATTTTGGTCATTACCAATTTTTTTAAAGGGAAAAATTGTCATTTAACCATTCTTGGGATACATCAGTCATTAATCACTTTCTTTTGGATAATTTAGTCATTTCCCACCATTTCCTACATTTAACTCAAATATGGTTATTTTTTTAACCATAGTCATCACACACACACACACACACACACTCTCTCTCTCTCTCTCTCTATCTCTCTCTCTCATAATTCTCCCAACACATTAACTCACCCAAGTACTTAATAATTTTTTATAATTAACTCTAGCATGCTTAAATATTAACCACATGTCACATTAAATTTTTGAAAATTAACACTTCCACACTTGTCCAACATTTTTCATGATACACGGACTAATCCACTATTTAATTAATCTATTTACATTTTCTTGAGGCTTAATTCCCATGAATTTTTATTGGGTCTCTTACGATGCCTGACAATGCTTACACACTAACTTGGTTATTCAATAACCCAAGCTTTAATTGACTTCCCTTCCAATTAAATTAATTAAAATTATTCTCTCGAATCTTCTTTCTTATTTCATACATAGTCTAACTAATTTAATTTAATTAGCTTATATATATATTACTCAATTCTTATTTTGAATTCTTTTATCCCATTTATTGGATCTTACACCATAACCTTGTAATTAATTCAAATCCTTAGCATTGCCACTAGGGGTGCACACGGTCGGTTTGGTCGGTTTTTTGGGAAAAAAAATAACCAAACCATTTAAGTCGGTTATAAAAAATTAAAAACCAAAACCGCCCAAATTTTTATATCGTAATCGGTTATCGGTTTATTCGGTTTCGGTTAAATCGGTCGGTTTATTCGGTTATTCGGTTTCGTAATTAATAATTTGATATTTATTATATTGCCAATTTTTCATAATCATTAATAAATCACTAACTCAATAACTACTAATTATAATAGAAGTTCTCTAAATCCGAAAAACAAAAATCACCTCACTCACTCACTAGGATAGAAGTTTTGCAAATTCATCACAATAAAAATATATAATTATATAAAATAAATATTTATTAAAAAAGTATATAAATTATATTATAATTTTAAATTGTTCGGTCGGTTTGGTCGGTTTCGGTTTTTTGAGAAGCCAAACCAAACCGGCCGAACTAGTTTCGGTTTTTTAGTTTTATAGTGTTCGGTTTTTCGGTTTTATATTTTTCGGTTTGAAATAGTAATGGTTTGGTTCGGTCCGGTCGATTTTTCGGTTTTGGTCGGTTTTGTGTGCACCCCTAATTGCCACACAATGTCAACCATTCAACTTTTGTTCATTATTAACATAAGCTCAAATCATATGACGTATAATTAATTTAATTAATTATCATTTCTAGTATTGCCACTGAAGGACTACATTCAACTTTAATACTGTAAACTTAAATCCTATTCCATACGATTAATTTAATTAACCATTCCTTTTTAGCTTCCATTTTTACTCTTTAATTAATTCAACCTAATTAACTTAATTAGTTTGTTAAATTATTTATTTCTCATTCCTCCACACACATATATAACCACACCACTACACAAAAATTTCTAAAGGAAATTCATTTTATTAACATATCATTATTTGATCTTCCTCCGTCATCACATTCTTCTCTCCTTTAAGTATTCCTCCCGGAATCACTATTATCGTAACACTTTATTTTGGTTTACTTTCAACTCTTACATAACCTTTCTCATTGAATTCCTTATTGAATTATTTTGACAATAATATTACATTACTTTCTTTTATTTACCTTGCTCAAATCTAACGACCCCATAATCATTAACTTACTATTCTGTTTTTGCAAAATTCTTTGCTACGTTATTATTATTGCGTAGTCATTACATTCTTCATTCTCTTTCTCTCATTAATTTGGGCATAAGACATCCTACATCAATTGATTATAACATCTCATATTCCATTCATCTCACCTCTTACTTTTTATCATTATCTCATTCCCCTTTTCTTCCGTGAAAAGGTCTACACATCACATACATAGGAACACACGTAATTTTTTTTCACAATTTTAGATTACAACATTCCTCTTTCTAGTCATAAGACTCCATCTATCGAAGTCTTCTCATTGTTACTTGTTTTTTCTCATTTCTTACTCTTTATCATCTTTATCATTTACATTAAATCCCCTTTTTATTTTCGTTTTATCATAGAAACTTATCCCTTATTATAAATTAATTATCTATTGAGTCACTAAAATACCTTACTTTAATGACTGATCTACTACCTTTTTTCATAAATTTCTTAGAGCCTTTTTCAACAAAAGTCTCTTACATATTAAATCATATATGTTCTTTCTACCACATCAACAGAAATATTTAATCATTCCTTTATACACTTTTCTTTTTCAATTATAGGTTTTACATTCTAACCTTATTTTTACTTCAATGACTATTCTTTAATTTACTTATATAAGGATCATAGTACACTACAATTGCATTATTTATAGTTATTAGCCTCATAATTATTCGGGATATCACAGAAATCTCTCCTTCAAAGAATTTCGTCCTCAAAATTCCAGCGTACTTATTTCTACTCATACCATTCACTAAACTAAGTTTTCAAGCTAAGCCTTGCATTCTCGCTTTAACAACCACTTTACTCTTTCCTCCTTTGAGGATTTCTCTTCTGTCATTGCATTCTATGATCACTTTTCTCTAAGAAGTTCATACATTCTAATCATTTGATTTCTAAAATATTGGAGTATCTTTCAAAAGTCTTCACAATTGTTCATTAATTATGAAGCAATATGAATAACTAGGAATAAAAAGATTCCTTTTAAAAACTTTTGATAGTATGCTAAGGGATCATAAAGACCATAAACACTGGGCCTGGCTTAACGGTCGATACTCCCGTAAACCTACCACTTGACCGTTTATTAATCACAAGGATTTCAAACAGCCTAATCGAGTCCGTAGGTGACCAGCCAAATCAGAGTACCAAGGCGATCAACCTATTTTACCTTATGCGATACATAACACTCAAACATCGAATGCAAGATTGGAATTTTCGACAAAACATACACACCCTTTTTTCAAGGGTTGTTCACTTCAGATTTAGCACAAGATTCTGCACCAAATCAATTGGATTGAAAATTTTCAATTAATTTTCAAATTTCATCATTTCTTACAAAGGGGTCTAGCCGAAGCAAATGACATTGACTCAAAAATTTTAATAGTTCAAAAAACACTAAAAAATTATTTTATGACTTCCTCATTCGCATCATGTAACAATGCATTGATGATTCTGTGATCATATCCCCACCACGTCACCGTGCGTTGATGATTCCATCATTTATCATATCCACACCATGATTTTAATGGTGCGTTGACGATTTTAAAAATACATTTTGATATTTTAAATCATTTTTATTTTGCCAAAATAATTAGCATAGACATACGAACAACGAAACTTTCAAAATTCAACAGTTCAATAATGGAACAAATCATTTTCGACGGCTCGCGAGTGTGATTACGATCACATTTTGAAGGAATTTTGAGATCTAGAATAGTAAGAATAATTGGAATAGGAATAATCCTCAACCAGCACCAGTTTCCATAATCCTCCCTTACTTAATGATTCTATTTATTTTTGATTCTATGAATGTTTTCCAATTACGAAAAACTCTCAAATCTCACTTGCCATAATGCACCACAAGTATTGTTCATCGAACTTGCCACACTCATGAGTTCATGAACTTGTCACAATAATATGACTTTAAAAATTTGTCCTATAAATATTTAGTTTAAGAACAAATCAGGAACTGTCCATAGGCATGGGGGATCAAAAACTTACAATATGATTATGAAATAGTTAAACCAAACCACCATTGATAGGTCTCCAACTTTTTGAGTCTATTTATTTTGATGATAACAAATTAGTAAATAGGTTAATTAAAATTAGAATCCTCTCCATAGGTTAATATTATAATTATTTTAATTATCTTATTTACTTTGACTAAAAATATTTTTTAAATTTATGGAATTAATATTTTATTAACCTTGTTAATTTAGTATCAAGTGTTAAACATATTTATTCATAAAATAACATTTCCTAAGACAAGGAGATCTCCTATTATTTTTTCAAAATTATTTGTAAACCAAAAGAAACTTGGCCAAAAATCCTTTTTATGTCCTTGTCCGAAAATTGCGAAAGAACTTTTCTTGGTCCACGTGGAAGTATGAATTAATTTATGTAACATGGTCTTTAAAATGCTAGTATGCTAAAGTTGACAAATTGAAAAGAAACATTCTCTCTCCTTTTTGGTTCATCTAGACTACATGTTCTGAAAAGTTAAAATGAACTTGGCTAATTTATTGTTCCATCCGTGGGCCATCCAAGCTGATTTTACTGGGGAGTTTTTGTGCTTGTTTAAATTGGCCAATCCGTGTGACTTTTTCAATTCAAATTTGGACCCTCATTTTTTTAGCAATAATAGCCTAACTGTTGATCTTAAATCAGTGCCAAAAATATTATTTTATCCCAAGCTTTAAATTTCTATAAATAGAAGACTTACCATAAGTATGAGTTTTAAGAACATTGTACAACTATCAAATATACATATGAGAAAAGAATCACCATATATATAACGAATAGCGTGACACAAAATTTCAACTATTATCAATATAGGGCTAAGTGGTTGTTAAACCAAGAACAAATTTTCTGCCCATACAAAAGTTTGTCCAACTTAGCTACTAACACGAGTCATCAATTGAAACCCAACAAATATATAACTCCTTCCCATAACCTGAATTTTTCTCAATCCATACTTTAATATTCACAACTCTTTATGAGTTTATCTTTAAATGTCTATTATAAATCATTTTACGATCTCATAACTGTGACGACCCCAAATCCGGGTTCCTCGAACTTCGGATCCGGTTCAACACGAGTACAACATTTTTCTTATCAATCATAACTTATAACAATATTAACATTGATATATAATCATTTATTTATAATTTTTCAACATCTCTTTCTATTCCAGAATTGCAATCTTGACAAATTTCTAGTATGTCTCAATATCAAACATTATACGACATTCTATTACAATTAATTTGAGTATTTAACACTCATATTACATACCAACCAATTCTTTATTCTACACAAATATTTTACCTGTCCAATTCAGACTGATATCTACAATATTCGTTTAGACCTTCAGTGAAAGTAATATGATTTCCTGTTCCTTGATCTTTATCGAAAAACTTTGAATAACTTGCACTATCTGAAAATATTGGTTTTATAGCGAGAGTGAGCACGACGGCTCAACAAGTCTAACAGCTACACATAACACATTACATGCTTCACATGTTATACACATTCTGCATTTTATTCCTACATCATGCATTTCATGCTTTTCATTTTATAAATGCTTCATACTTCTTGTGCATCGCATATAATACACACCTAGTATATATCAAGTCATGCTTCTTATTTGGTACATACTTCGCATATAATCATATTTCATGCGTTTCATATAACACAAATATCATCAATATATTCTCATATCAATAATCTAATAACATTTGGTTACATAGAAATGTACATGGGAGCAAGTTCTGAAAAAATTATCTGATTTGCTTCTACCATTTACGTTTATTTGCGTCTTTCGTTCAACCTACAATTTATATATGAAATTGACATAATCATTAGTTACAATGACTATTATTTAGTTTTTATATAAGACTCTAACTTCAATTATTAACTCTTAAGATGTCCGACAAATGAACCCTTAAGTTCCGGACAAAAACTCTAGTCCAAAATATAGTTCGGACATGTCGGGTACGCTTAACCAACTTACGCATTCACTACACGTTCTTTGTACGACCCACTTTTAATAAGTTGTCTAAATTAGTCATAAATGGACTATTTACATTGATTTAATTCAATTAAACTTTCTTTTTTTTACATAACTTAATGATTTGAAAATTTAATAATATACCAAATATTTCAAAATATTATCTACCTTTGATAATATACAATTACATTCAAATATTATTAATAATTTAATAATATTTTAATCACTTATTAATATTATTAACCATTTAATAATATTTTAATCTCTTACTAATATTATTAATCATTTAATAATATTTTAATCTCGTATTAATATTATTAACTGTAGACACCCAAATTTTGCACTTTTGTACTAACCCTGACAGTAGGGCAAAATCATCACTTTACCCGACATGCGAAAAGGAAGGTGGACCCCAACACGAAGCCACCCCAACGACTTACGGTCAAAGCCGCCACGACGAACAACGAGCATCAGGTTACTTGAGGCAAGACAAACAGCTGATCCAGAAGAACCTGATTTGATCATAAAAGACGACTAATGGCCATTACGCTTACGATAGTTGGGGGTCTCGCTTTCTGGTGAGCGAGCGGCTGCCCAGCTCGCCGATGAGCTGGCGGGGGTGTAAGGGGACAGCGCCCCCTGGAAACCAGGCACAAAGAGCAATTTATACATCAGGTAACATCCTTCCGAAATAATACAACAAAAAATGATGATTTAAGACTGCGTGACACGAAAATCGAGAAAAGGAAGCTGGGCAACCGCAGATGCACATGCGGCCAAAGACAACTGGCATTTTACATAGCTCGAGGAAATAACACGGCATCCGAGGATTCGGCGCGGACGGCCACAACAGGCAGCCGCAGATGCACCTGCGGCTGCTCTCAGTCAGCTATACAACGCCATTGTTGCAGCCGAGAGGAAAAAAGACTAGAGAGAGAAGGGCTCGGGTGGAGTGAGATTTAGTGAGAAATTACTTGTTGTTGCTCAAATAATTAGGTGTTCTTATGTTTTTGCTCAAGTAGTGAAATATAAAGCGTTTATTGGCGTATTGCAAGGTGAAAAATGGTATTTTTCTTTAAGTTTTAGCTTATGTTATTGTCATAATCTTTTGTTTTTGAGTTATTTTGGTATATTATTGAGGATCCGTGGATTAGGGATTATAAGTGAGGGTTCCGTCGAAACGTAATTTCCTCCTAATGTCCCGAGGACATCCGTACGGTGATATGTAGTTCATTCTGTTAATAGATAGTTCGTAGTATTGGGCTTGCGGTTTTTTTAATTCGTGTAGTATAGTAACAAGTCTAGTACTGTTAAGCTTGCCTTGGTATGGTCGTGCAGTGATTTGGGTGATTGTGAGCCTAGGAATGAGATCCTCGTGATCAAACTCCGAAGATGGACAAATTTTGGTGTATATAATCATTGCAAGGGTCCATTTTATACATATGTAAATATTGAGCCTTAAAGCGATATCGAACCGTGATCGGGTTTAAGGCCCCGTAATAGTAAAATATGTGACTGTGGGTGTTTGGGGATATTTAGACGGCTCACATGCCCATGCATAGCCCCAACACGGTTTTGAATGCTTGTTTTGATTTGCGACATGAAAAAAACAATTTTCCAAAGTAAGACAAACGATAAAGGTTTTCTAAAAAATAATCTAATTAGGATATTAGAATCACGAGATTTAAAATTAAGAGTTTTAGTAAACGTCGATTTCTGTTTGGCGAAAAGGCTACAAGCGGTTTTGAAATATCATAAAAAATAATTTCGTAAAAAATAGACAAACGTTTTCATTAAACTTTGGTGCATAGGGTTAAAGAGTTCCCAGAAGTTGCCTTCATTTTATTTGACTTTACTGTTAGAAGGCAATGTATAGTCTCGATTCCTATTTGACAAAAGTTTAGAAACTCTTGTTTTCTGAAAATGACACCTAATAAAAATCCCATCATTTTCAAACTTAAAATCAATGTTTATTATAAAACAAAAGCCTTGTCATTTGGGTTAAAAGACGTTTCAAAACACTCACTAAATAAAGCACGTCTTCTACAGAAAGAATCAAAGCGGGTTTTCTCATCACAACAAACATTTAGGCAGACACATACACACACGCGCGTTTTAGGATTTTAAATGGATAGAAAAATATCAAGATTGCGGTAACCGTGTTTTGACGGAAGTTGGAGGGTGCCTAACACCTTCCCCTCGCTTAAGCAAGCCCCCGAACTCTATGAATCTCGGTTCGCAGACCAAATAATTCGGAGTCACACATGAGCCAGCGATTACAAAAACAAAATTCGGATGAGTTGGTACATCCATTTCAAATATACCAACTGACGGCTCTGGTCAATTGGCTCATCATAAAATCGACCTTTTAAACCCCATCGACACTCAAGCCGACCCTTTTCAAAAATTACATATTAATCCAAAGGCTAAATTTGGAAAGGGATAATTATTAAAAAACGAAACGACTTTTCCCGGCGTCGACATTAACCATTTAATAATATTTTAATCTCTTATTAATATTATTAACCATTTAATAATATTTTAATCTCTTACTAATATTATTAATATTTTAATCGCTTATTAATATTATTAACCATTTAATAATATTTTAATCACTTATTAATATTATTATCCATTTAATAATATTTTAATCTCTTACTAATATTATTAACCATTTAATAATATTTTAATATCTTATTAATATTATTAACCATTTAATAATATTTTAATCATTTATTAATATTATTATTCATTTAATAATATTTTAATCTTTTACTAATATTATTAACCATTTAATAATATTTAAATCATTTACAAATGTTATTAATCATTTCACAACCTTTTAATCACATAGTAATATTATTCACTATTTAATAATATCTTATTTCAAATAATACCAATAGTTAACTTATTAATTGTGTTCACCTTAGTCTTTATTTTAAATATTTAGCTATCAATTTGTTACTAATAAACTATATATGTTAGTTTATTACACAAATACATTCATTTTACACTTATTTCAACTTAAATTTTTAAAGAAAACTCGACCCGAGACCAAAAATTTGCTAGGTAGTGCACTCGGGCGCAGCTGTGCCCACCACGAGCACAAGTGCGCTCGGCCCCTTTTTCAGAAAGTCAACTTTTTGACTACTCGACCCTCCGACGCTATAATAGTCATAACTTTTTCATTTTAAAATATTTTGAGATGATTCTTGAGTCCATTCTTATCATAATTTCTCTCTCTACAATTTCTTTTTACATCACAAATCCAAATTCCAAACGAAACTTGACTAAAAACTGCTCAAAAGGACAAAGTGAAAACTAACTTCACAAATCCTTGATTTTATTGGTTCAAACTTGAATAAAATAACATCTACACATCTATATGACACCAACTCAGTGTTGTTGAAAAGATTTGAAAATATTTTGACTAAAATTTAAGATCAAACCATCTAGGTTTTACCGGTAAATCACTATATGGATTTTTCTTCCCTTTATTTAAGTAACACATATACCAATACATATATTAAACATACTAAACCATGAATCTACCTTTATATATCATAAATTTAGACTTCTAAAGCATTAAAATAACTTTTGATCGGTTAAAAATATATTTTGACCGTTTAAAACTTATATAAACTATAAAAATGCACTAAGAAAGGGTTAGAACACTTTTTAACCTCTTGGACATGGATGTTCTTCTTTCTCTTAATATGAACTTGGCTTGTGACTCCACATTAACTATCCTCTAGCACTTTTCCTTGGTGGATCATCAACCTCACAAAGTTTACTTATTTTTCCCTCAAAGAGCTCTCTCTTTTCTTTCTAGAAATTCTATACAAAAGGCTAACCAACACAATGCATTGGTGAACCACTATGTTTATAGTACATCCTAAATCACCATCAACTCCTACTAATCAACTAATATTGGTTAAATTAGAGGCTAATTGATGCTTATTATTTGATTGAAAGACTAGTTGAAATGACCAAGTGATTAACCCCCTATCAAGATTGCTTACAAGCTATCAATTGTGTAACTTAGAAGCAACCTTTCTCCAACACTTAACTAATGTGTGGTTAAAACTCTTACTTTTGTAACCTATGTTAACTTAACTATCAACCATGGTCCAAGCTCATAAATTAAACATACACACATCTTCCACCAAATAACTCAAGTAAGGTTAATTCTCTACAAAAATAAATTTATAAGAATTGACCATTTTGATTTACTAGGGTTGGTGATAGTCAAAATTTCCTATTACTCATGGTTAATTTATTTAACCAACATTGATTAACTCTCTACCAATTCATATACTTACATCATGTACATCTCAACATATTCACCAATAACATTTTATTTAAATCACATCATAGCTTGAATTGAGCAATTTAAATTGAATACAAGCAACATGCATTTTTACTCAATCCCCAAGTGGGGCCCTATATTTGGTTAACACTCCACCAATTAATACAAGTAAGGTTAGCAACTAACTCATGCATAGTTAAATCTTTAATTTATTTACTACTTAGGGTTACTCAATTAACTCATCCATAGTTAATTCTCATCATCATATTTATTCACCTAGCAATTAACCAATGTTAGGTTAATGCTCTCTTGTCTACTAACTAAGATTATTCAATTAACCATACATTAGTTAATTCTCTACACTAAATCAATACTTGAAATTTTTCAACACTTTGACCATCATTTGACTTTTAAATGTTTGGGCTTCATAGCTTATTTTGCATTGGACTCTCTTATTTAATTATTTGGGCTACCCAACACAACTCACACATCATTTATAACTTGGGCTAGGTAATTAAATTAATTGGACTACCACAATACTTGCCAACATAATTTAATTGGACTTATATTAATTACCTCTTGGAATATTTATTAACATAACATTTGGGCTTATTATTTAATTACCCACTTTCATGCAAGTATTCCCATATTGGGCTAACACCTATAATTCTTTTGGATTAGTCCACTAATTAAATTACTTAGACTCTTCATGAGGCTAAATTCTTACATTTATTTAGACCTCTCTATAATTAACAATAAGTCTTACAACAATTAACATATTGGGCTTGTTTTAAATTCATTTTTGAATTCTATACATCAACTTATTAGTTAAGTTACTTACTTAATTAATTACTTCTTGTTATTGCCACCTTAGGCAATCCTTTTAGCTTTTCCATAACTTTAACTTATAACTAATTCATGACTTTTCTTCTTACTTTATAGTTAAACTAATTAATTTATTTGTTTAATTAAGTATTAACTTACTCATCCTCTTATTGGGCTAAAAGGCACGCTTTAGGTATATATGAATCAATATAACCAATTTCACTTCTTAGTTGAATTTATTTCCTTAATAAATTCTCTACATGCATCATTAAAATATTCTCACATTTAATTTCTAACAAATAAATTATGTTAAAAAAAATATTTACCCATTTTCTACACATCTCACTTTTTCAACTCTAGATTTTAAACCATAACCTTTAATTAATATTTTAAAAATCTTATCTACAATTCTTGTAATCTGAGATAGTACATTCACCCATTCTTATAAGAATTTCGTCCCTGAAATTTTATCATACCCATTTCTACCAATTTGCATCTCTGAGGATATCTCTTTACTCATCAAATTCTATGACCACCCTTTTCCAGGAAGTTCATACTTCTAAACTCACAATTCCAAAACAATGGAATATCTTGCAGAAGAATAAATTAAAAATCAATATTTTGCAAAAGAATAAATTAAAAATCAAAATATTCATTAAAACTTTCATACTATGCTGAGGGGTCATAAAGACCGTGAACATCTGCGATAAGGTTTATCAATCACAAAGATTGAAAATATTCCACAATTGTTTTGTACGCTAGGTGATCAATCTATCGTACTCTGGAGCTGTGCACAACTACTTCACTCAGGGTTGAACTCTCTGGATTTACCAACTCATATTTTGTTATATCAGCATGCCACCACTCTTGGGCGCCCCCTCGAGATTCTTTATTTATGGCTCTGACATATCCCCCATTATAGGGTTGTTCACCTCAGACTTACTGCAAAATTCCACTCCAGAATAATTTGGATTGGATAATAAAACTTAAGTCATTTCTGACCAAAAGTGTCCAATCAAAATAAATGACATAAACTCACATCATTGAACTGTTCGTATATTATGAACAAAAAAAAATCATTTTAGATTAGTTAAAATAACCAAAATTCATTTTTAGGACTTCATGATACCGCACCGTTGCAATAGTGCGTTGAAGATTCCGTCTTTTTCATCTTCGCACCATGGCTTTAATGGCACGTGATGATTTTATAAATACATTTTGATATTTTTAAATTAATTTGTCTAGCCGAAATAATTAGCATAGACTATTCTTTAAATGTTTTAAAATATTGAAAATCATTTTATGACTTTGTCATACTGCATCATACCATAGTGGGCTTAAAAATACATCCAACACTAGGTTACTCTGCATTGATAACTCCATCGTTTATCATCTCTGCACTAAATGCATTAATGATTATTAAAACACATTTTAATATTTTCAAAGGAACAAAAGTGCGAATTTAGCATGATTTTAAGAATTTCAAAGTCTAGCATAGCTAGAAGATTTGGAATAACCTAAAACCTCAAAACACGTCAAATTTTTCCTCCGCATTATTTTCCAGCTTAATAACTATGTCTTGTATAGCTTGAATCTTGCTACTTAACTCTACTCACACTCACTGTTTTTTAAACTCACCACACATTAGGGGTTCAGGAACTTACCACAATCATATGGGTTGAGGAACTTATCCTAGTCAGACCAACATCGTCCATTCGCTGAGGGGTTCCACCATACAATTATGAGTCACGAACTTACCATCAGTATGAGTTTTAAGAACACGTACTTATCTTAATATTCTCTACTTTTCCAATATATTATGAGAAAAGAATCACCTTCTCACCATATATATATATCGAATAGCGTGACACCAGGTTCAAATCGATTATCACTATAGGAAGCTAAGTGGTTGTCAAACCAAACACAATCTCCTACCCAAACAAGAAATTGGTCAACTCGGCCACTAATCAATATAGAAAGTTAAGTGATCGTTAAACTAAGAACAAATACATCAGTTTCTCAACTCTTCAACACTGTAAGGAAACATCTGCCATCAGTACATATCTTTCTTCTTCGATACACACTGATCGTGCAAGTTTCGCAGCAGCATCTCCCAAATTGGTTCGCTGACATATCATAGCCCCCGCCCATACAAGGGTTTGTTTAACTCAACCACTATATTAATATAGGAAGCTAAGTGGCTCTAAAACGAAACACAAATTCCCCGCTCATACAAGGAATCATACAACTCAGTCACTAATATGAGTCCTCAATTACAAACCATAAATCTCGAACTTTTCTTAACTTAATACGAATTTTCTTAATTCGTATTTTAACATATATGCCTTATTACGAGTTCATCTCTCTAGATCATTTCATATCCTTAATAGCATTATCTTTCTACTTCTCAAAATCTTATTATAAGATATCTTTTATCATTTCTTCAAAGTAGGTATAACATGAACCTTTTCATTTATCTTACATCTCATCAAATCCACCTTTAGATAATCTTTTATATATGAATTTTTTAAATTCATCTTTTATTACATAAACTCTACCTGAGTTTATTCCTTTACCATTTTACTAATATTCTACTACGGTTATAGCATAAGGTACTCTTACATAAGGCTTTTAACCTATCAGCTTTAATACCAACTTGTGACGACCCCAAATCTGGGTCCCTCGAACCTCGGATCCAGTTCAACACGAGTACAACATTTTCTGTGAGGATCCGAATTTCCAGGATTTCTTTAATAATATTAAATGAGAATTTAATTGATAAAATTATCAAGGTTGTTAAATTATTATTATATTATGTGATTTAAGGTATGTGATATGATTTAATTGATAAATTAAACTTGTACAGAGATGGTGATGATTTGTGTTGGTTTAGAAGAATTGAAAAGTAAATAAGTTGTTTAAAAACAATTTATGAAAGATAAGAAAAATGTCAGGTAAATGTACAATAAATTGTACAATTAAATGAAAATGCAGAAATTATGATTTAATTGAAGTTACGTGGCAATGTGAAATATATTAAATTTGATATGTATATTTATATATGTGAATGTTTAATTGATAATTATAAATTTCATTAATTATGAGAATTAAGGGATTAATAATTAAATTAATCTAAAGTAAGATAAAAGTTAATGAGGAAACTAAGAAAAATTGAAATTATTGAATTTTAAATTTATTAGGAATTATGGAGGAAGTTTAGAAATTAATGGAGAAGGAAAGGTAATTATATAAATTATATAATAATAAATTATATAATTTATATAAGGAAATTAAAATAAGGTATGAAGAAAATAATAATTATATAAATTATATAAGAATAATTATGTAATTTATATAAGGTGATTAAATGGAATAAAGTTGGAGGAGATTAAGAAATTATTTAAAAGAAGAATGTAATTATATAAATTATATAATATTAAATTATATAATTTATATATAAAGAAATTAATATGAATATTAAAGAAATTGAATAATAAATAAGAAAAAGGAATATTTTAAATTAGTAAAAATTATGTTTATGTATAATGGAATTATTATGACTTTTATGAAAGATAATATTTCGAAAACGTGAACATGTTAATGTAACATGATATCCAAGTAACGAAGTGAAAAATTACGAGAAATAATTTTTATATGTCTTATGAATTATTTTATGATTTTTGGAGGTATAAATTACCTCATATAATTACATGCATGGCGTTATGCGTGTACAAAATTTGTCAAGTAAAGTACTTAAAAGAGGTATTAAAATTATTTATAAATCATGTTATAATTTTTAGTGAATTAAGATAAATATTTTATATACATTTATAAAATATTTATTACACGAAGTAATTGCGTAATGTATTTAAATATTTAAATTTTACATGTTTAACGGAACATTCGAGAAAGGAAAAAAAAAACCGGATGCGTGCAACTAAGTCGGTGGTGGCTATCTATAAAAGGAAAAGAAAAGGATAGCATGCATATATAAATACACAATAACAAACAAAGAAGAAAAAAAAAAAGAGAAAAAAAGAGAGAGAGACAATTCCTCTCTTTTCTTTCTTTCCACCGAGCACCACCATGCTACCATCATCCGAACCACCATCACTGCTAGAGAGAGAGAGTTGGTGCCATCCAAGAGAGAGAAACAAGCTCCAAGGAATTAAGAAGGTAAAATAATGAATTTTGTGAATTTATTTTTGGTATTTATTAGTAATAAATAAATTGTGTGAAAAAATTGTAAATAATTAGAATAATTATTCCAAATAATTTTAGAATATATATGTATGAATTACATAATTTTTGGAGTAGTTTTGTGTGAAAAATTTGGAGCAAAAATGGATTTTTTTTAGATGAAGTTGACATACTGTTCGCGAGAAAGAGAGAGAAAAATTTTCTGAGAAGCCGCGCATTGCGCGGCGCGGTGTGTGTGTGAACAGGGACCAGAAACGACGTCGTTTCTGGGGCTAAGGGGCGACCGCGCCATGCACGGTAGGAAGTTTCCGGAATCAGAGGGAAAACGGCGTCGTTTTGAACGACCGGGGGTCGGTCCGCGCAATGCGCGGCCGACCGAAATGCGGTAAAATTACCGTGTTGCCCCTGCCCTTTTCCGGAAATACCTAACGTATCCCTAAGGCCGCGGAAGTTACAGATTTACCCCTGGACTTTCTGGAAAATTCCGGATTTGTCCCTAACGTTGCCGAAATGACGAAAATGCCCCTGAGCTTTTCGAGAAATGCCGGATGTGTCCTTATGGGCGCGGAAATTACCAAAATGCCCCCAGAATCAGTTTTTAATGAAGTAAATGTTTAAAAATTGTTTAAAAATTCTAGAAAATTATAGAAAAATACTAAAAATATAGAAATGATGTTTGAGCATTAAATTTAATATTTTTGTAAAAATATTAAATATTGGAGATTAATATTTAAATATTCTAAATATTAATCTAATGAGTTTAAAGGTTAGAAAATGATTAAATAAAAAATTCGGACAACCAAATATGCTGGAAATTATCCGATGAGCCGGGTTGTCCGTAGTGAAGGTATTAAATATTAAGTTATGCTAATATTTTAAGGAACGAGGTTACTATAGTTGGCCATATAAATTTATAATTGGCCTAGATATGATATTAATTAAGTAAATTAATATCATAAAGAGATAAATAATTATTATTTGATTATATTATGATCATAGGTTGATCGAGAAAGGGTTTTGAGCTAGCAATTTAAAAAACTGGACGCCAGGCAAGTTCTTCAGTCCCTTTTATGTTAAATGTTGGAATGTTATAATATGTTTTAACTTCATACAAATTATGTGTTACGTGATACGTGATTAATATGACCATAATGTGTATTTTGTGCAACGATATGAATATATATGAGATATATTGCTATAGTAGAAGCACCAGCACATGATGTATGACACACACCAAGCATGATAAGGTATGTGCTACGTGAAGTATAACTGTTGAACTTGCTGAGCCGTTGTGCTCATTACTTGCTTAATATATATTTTGCAGGAAATAAATAAATTTCAAATGTGTCAGATGATATAAAGATGGATAATCACAGAAGGTTGTGAATGTTATTGTTATGTTTCAATAACATAATTTAATGTGAATACAATTATTAAGTGTATATTGATAATTTGTATGTACATATATGTTGAACTCAGATAGGATATGTAAAGTCAAATTTTGAACTTTGATTATACTAGATAGAGGTTGTGATAGAGATTACTAAAAGGCTTAATTATGGATTATGAAATCAAGAATAAATTGGTATGGATATGAACAATATTAAGTTTTGAATATCAAGCTTTATGATACTGGTTACAGAAAGAAAAGAAAAAGTAAAGGTTGCGATCCATGGGACTAGGATCGAAATGTAAGGATTTTAAATATCCAAATGTTTTAATACAATAATTAAGTTGAGAAAAAGAAAAATTTATACCGAAAATTTAGAAATTGGTGATATTGATATTAAATAATGGATCAATTTAGGTAATGAAAGATTTATTAACGGACCGAAATTTGGACGTAAAGAAAATAATGTTTATTAAATATAAGATTTAAGGGAATTAAGTGGGTCGAATTTCGGGGTCGTTTCATTTTCCTTATCAATTATAACTTATAACAATATTAACATTGATATATAATCATTTATTTATAATTTTATAACATCTCTTTCTATTCTAGAATCGCAATCTTGACAAATTTCTAGTATGCCTCGATATCATACATGATACGACATTCTATTACAATAAATTTGAGTATTTAACACTCATATTACATACTAACCAATTCTTTATTCTACACAAATATTTTACCTGTCAAATTCCGACTGATATCTACAATATTCGTTTAGACCTTCAGTGAAAGTAATATGATTTCCTGTTCCTTGATCTTAATCGAAAAACTTTGAATAACTTGCATTATCTGAAAATATTGGTTTTATAGCGAGAGTGAGCACGACGGCTCAACAAGTCTAACAGCTACACATAACACATTACATGCTTCACATGTTATACACATTCTGTATTTTATTCCTACATCATGCATTTCATGTTTTTCATTTTATGAATGCTTCATACTTCTTATGCATCGCATATAATACACACCTAGCATATATCAAGTCATGCTTCTTATTCGGTACATACTTCGCATATAATCATACTTCATGCGTTTCACATAACACAAATATCATCAATATATTCTCATATCAATAATCTAATAACATATGGTTACATAGAAATGCACATAGGAGCAAGTTTTGAAAAACTTGCCTGATTCGCTTCTACCATTTATGCTTATTTGCGTCTTTCGTTCAACCTATAATTTATATATGAAATTGACATCATCATTAGTTATAATGACTATTACTTAGTCTTTTAATAAATATAAGACTCTAACTTCAATTATTAACTCTTAAGATGTTCGACAAACAAACTGTTAAGTTTTGGACAAAAACTCTAGTCCAAAATATAGTTCGGATATGTCGGGTACGCTTAACTAACTTACGCCTTCACTACACGTTCTCCGTACGACCCACTTTTAATAAGTTGTCTAAATTAGTCACAAATGGACTATTTACATTGATTTAATTCAATTAAACTTTCTTCTTTTACATAACTTAATGATTTGAACATTTAATAATGTACCAAATATCTCAAAATATTATCTACCTTTGATAATATACAATTACATTCAAATATTATTAACCATTTAATAATATTTTAATCACTTGTTAATATTATTAATCATTTAATAATATTTTAATCTCTTATTAATATTATTAACCATTTAATAATATTTTAATCCCTTATTAATATTATGAACCATTTAATAATATTTTAATCTCTTACTAATATTATTAACAATTTAATAATATTTTAATCACTTATTAATATTATTAACCATTTAATAATATTTTAATCACTTATTAATATTATTATCCATTTAATAATATTTTAATCTCTTACTAATATTATTAATCATTTAATAATGTTTTAATCCCTTATTAATATTATTAACCATTTAATTATATTTTAATCACTTATTAATATTATTATCCATTTAATAATATTTTAATCTCTTACTAATATTTTTAACCATTTAATAATATCTAAATCATTTACAAATGTTATTAATCATTTCACAACCTTTTAATCACATGTTAATATTATTCACCACTTAATAATATCTTATTTCAAATAATATCAATAGTTAACTTATTAATTATGTTAACCATAGTCTTTATTTTAAATATTTAGCTATCAATTTGTTACTAATAAACTCCATATATTAGTTTATTACACAGATACAGTTATTTTACACTTATTTCAACTTAAATTTTTAAAGAAAACTCGACCCGACCTGGTCTGCCAAAAAATCTGCTAGGCAGTGCACTCAGGCACAACTGCGCCCACCACGAGCGCAAGTGCGCTCGACCCATTTTTCAGAAAATCAACTTTTTGACTACTCTTGTAATATCCCAGATATTTTCAAGATTTTAAATAATATCTTAATTGATTTTATTAAAGGTTAATGTTAAAAACCTAGAATGTGAGAAATAAGATGTGTAGAAAATGGGTAAACATTTTTTTTTAACATAATTGATTTGTTAGAAATTAAATGTGAGAATATTGTATCGATGCATGTAGAGAATTTATTAAGGAAATAAATTCAATTGAAAAGTGAAGGGAGTTATATTAATATATATACCTAAAGTGTGCTTATTAGCCAAATAAGAAAATGAGTAATCAATACTCAATTAAACTAATAAATTAATTAGTTTAAATAAGAAGCAAGAAGGAAAGTCGTGGAATATAATTAATTAGGTTAATTATATTAGTTATGAGTTGAAGTTGTGAAAAAGTTAAGATGATTGTCTAGGATGACAATAATGTGAAGTGATTAATTAAGTAATTAACTTAATTAATAAGTTTATGTATAGAATTCAAAAGTGAAATTAAAACAAGCCCAATATGTTAATTGTTGTAAGTCTTGTTGGTAATTATAGAGAGGTCCAAATAAATTATGGATTAAAGCCTCATGGAGAGTCCAAGTAATTTAATTACTACTAGTAGACTAGCCCAAAAGAATTATATGTGTTAGCCCAATATGAGAATACTTGTATGAAGATGGATAAGTTAATTGAGTAACCCAATGTAGGAATAACTACATGGGTATGGGTAATTAAATTATAAACCCAAGTTGATGATAAAAGATAGTAAATTTAATCAAGTCAAAGTACTTGTATTAATGTGTTTTAGAATTTTGAAAATTAGCACTACCGCCGCAGCGGTAGGTTTCACCGCCGCAGCGGTGAAACTCTCTGGAAAGTAAAATTTGAACTATCGCCGCAGCGGTGGAACAAAATGTTGAAAATTAATAGAAGTGCTTGTATGTATGAGCATTATTAGAGTTTTAATAAATTAAACCCAAGCTATGTTAAGTGTTAGTGTTTTGTAAACTAACTCAATTAGAGGTCCAATGGACTTATAGATAGCAAATCTAATTGGATTATGTAATTAGATTAATGTGTTTATTTAATGAGGTAATGAGATTATATTATAAGTCCAAATGAGGTTTTGAACTAGGTCTAATAAATTAACCTAGTAATTCTTGTAATTAATTTAACATTGATTCAAGTTATAATTAATCAAGCCTAATGCTTGTTTTAATTAAATGTAACAAAGGGTATGTAATGTTAGCCCAATGTAATAATTAAATTGAGCCCAAACCAATTAATTGGATGAGCCCAATATATTAAATCTTAGAGTCCAATGTGGAGCCCAAATGGTAGTTAAAGTTGTGGTCAATGTATATATATTGGTGTATATATATATGGATACTTATATAATGATATAAGATATAAAAATAAAGCCAAATTGGTGTATTTATAGTGTAAATCTCGAATTTTGGGGCCCACATGGATGTGAAGGTTGCTTGTTGGTTGATTTTGGGTACAAAATTGGTTCAACAACTCCCCACCAACCCTAGTCAATCAAATGGTCATTCAAAAGGTCTATCAATTGGTCATTCAAGCTATAGTAAGCTTGATTAACCCTTAATTTCACCAATGCTAGTTGATTAGTGAAAGTTGATGGAGATTAAGGTGGTTCTATAAATAGAATGCATCACCAATGAGTTAGGTTGTTAGCCATTTGTCTAGAAAGTCTAGAGAGAAAAGAGAGAGCTCTTGGATAGAAAAGTAAGCATACACTTATGGGTTGAAGGAAAGTGCTAGAGAAGGAGCTTGGTGGATGTCACATAGCTTCATAACATACTTGAGAAGGAGAAGAAGAAGAGCACACAAGTCCATAAGGTTAAAAAGTACTCTAAACCTTCCTAAGTTCATTTTTATAGTCTATATAAGTTTTAATCGGTCAAAATATATTTTTAACCGATCAAAAGTTATTTTGATGCTCTAGAAGTCTAAATCTATGATATATAGGTAGATTCATGGTTTAGTATGTTTAAAACAAGTATTGGTATGTGTGGTATGCAAATAAATGGAAGAAAATTCCATATTGCGATTTACCGGTAAAACCCTAAGGGGTTCGATCTTTAAATTTCGTGTCAAACGTTTTTAAAAATGTGATCAAACCATGAAATATTGTAAAACAAGAAGTTAGAAAGACAATAACACTTAGTTGGTGTCATTTGGATGTGTAGAGTTCATATTATTCAAGTTTGAACCTATAGAACCAACGATTTGTGAAGTTAGTTTTCACTTTATCATTGTGAGCCGTTTTTAGTCCAGTTCCGTTTGGAATTTGGATTTGTGATACAAAGAGAAATTGTAGAGAGGGAAATTCTGATGAGAATGGACTCAAGAATCACCCCAAAATGTTTCCGTATGAGGAAGTTATGGCTGTCGGAGCGTCGGGGGGTCGGGCAGTCCCCAAACTAGGGTTTCGAAAATTATGTACCACCGCCGCAGCGGTGAAAACCACCGCCGCAGCGGTGAAACATTCTGCCAGTGACCAGTTTTAGTGGTCCGGGTCGGGTCGGGTCGGGTCGGTCCGGGTTGAGTTTTTAATGAAAATTTAAGTTGAAATACATGTAAAATGAGTGTGTTTCAATACTAAACCATATATGTAAAGTTTATTAGTAACTTAATGGTATCCAAATGTATAAAATAAAGACTAAAGTTAACACAATTAAAAAGTTAACTATTGGTAATATTTGAAGAATATTAAAATATTATTAAATGATGAATAATATTAGTATAAGATTAAAAGGTTATTAAATGTGTAATAACATTTGTATATGATGAAAATGTTCTTAAATAATTAATGACATTATTAAATAAGTAAAATATTATTAAATGGTTAATAATATTAAGAAGTGATTAAAATATTATTAAATGGTTAATAATATTAAGAAGTGATTAAAATATTATTAAATGGTTAATAATATTAATAAGTGAGTAAAATATTATTAAATGGTTAATAATATTAATAAGTGAGTAAAATATTATTAAATGGTTAATAATATTAATAAGTGAGTAAAATATTATTAAATGGTTAATAATATTAAGAAGCGATTAAAATATTATTAAATGGTTAATAATATTAATAAGTGATTAAAATATTATTAAATGGTTAATAATATTAATAAGTGATTAAAATATTATTAAATGGTTAATAATATTAATAAGTGATTAAAATATTATTAAATGGTTAATAATATTTAAACATAGTTGTATATTATCGAAGGTAGATAATATTTTGAGGTATTTGGTACATTATTAGTGTCCAAATCATTAAGTTATGTAAAAGAAGAAAATTTAATTGAATTAAACAAATGTAAATAGTCCATTTGTGACTAATTTAGACAACTTATGAAAAGTGGGTCGTACGAAGATTGTATAATGAAAGCGTAAGCTGGTTAAGCATGCCTGATATGTCCAAACTGTATTTGGACTAGGATTTTGTCCAGAACCTAAGGGTTCGTTTGACGGACATCTTAAGAGTTAATAATTTGAAGTTAAGGTCTTAAGTTAAGACTAATTAAAAGTCCTGGTAGCTAATGATTGTGTCAATTTGTTACATAAATTGTAGGTTGAGCAAATGACGCAAATAGGCGTAAATGGTAGAAGCGACCAGGCAAGTTTTTCAGAACTTGCTCCTATTTGCCTTAACATGCTATGATGTGATATTAAATTGTTAATAGTAAGATATTGATGAAAATTGTGATATGCATGAGATATGATTACATGTAGATTATGTATAAATATGAAGCATGAATTGCTAGATGTTATATGAGCAGTATGACATAAACTGAAATGCATGAAAAGCATGATGTAAGTATAAATTGCAGAGTATATGTGAAGCATGTAATGTGTTATGTGTAACTGTTAAACTTGTTGAGCCGTCGTGCTCACTCTTGCTTAAACCAACATTTTCAGATAGTACAAGTATTTGAAGTCTTGATAAGGATCAAGAAACAGGAATGCATATTATATTCACTGAAGGTCTAGCACGACCACTGTAGATATCAGTCCGAATTGGACAGGTAAATGATTGTGTAGTATGAGACTTTAGTTGGTATGTATTATGAGTCTTAGATACTCAAATTGATTGTAATAGAATGTCGTATCATGTATGATATTGAGACATACTAGGAATGTATAAAGATTTCGATTCTGGAATAGAAAGAGATGTTGTGAAATTGCAAATAAATGATTATTTAGCAATTATAATATTGTTGTAATTCATGAACAATAAGGAAAAGGTAGTACTCGTGTTGAACCGGATCTGAGGTTTAAGGAACCCGGATTTGGGGTCGTCACAAGTTGGTATCAGAGCTGATAGGTTAAAAACCTTAGGTAAGAGTACCTTAGGTTATAACCGTGTAGAAGATAAGTAAAATGGTAAATGAATAAACTCAGGAAGAGTTTAAGTAATAAAAGATGAATTTGGAAAATTCATATATAGAAGATTATCCAAAGATGGATTTGAGAAGAATGAAAAAGGTCATGTTGTACCTAATTTGAAGAAATGATAGAAAATATCTTATGATAAGATTTTGAGAAGCATAAAGAAAATGCTAATAAGGTCATGAAATGATCTAGAGAGATGAACTCGTAATGAGGCAGATGTGCTAAAATATGAATGGATAAAATTCGTATTCAGTTAAGAAAAATTAGTGGTTTGTGGGTTTTTAATTGAGGACTCATATTAGTGGTTGAGTTGTACGATTCCTTGTATGGGCAGGGAATTTGTGCTTTGGTTTTAGAACCGCTTAGCTTCCTATATTAATATAGTGGTTGAGTTGAACGAACCCTTGTATGGGCGGGGGCTATGATATGTCAGCGAACCAATTTGGGAGATGCTGCTGCGAAACTTGGCACGATCAGGGTGTATCGTAGAATAAACGTATGCACTGATGGCAGGTGTTCCTTACAGTGTTGAAGAGTTGGGAAACTGATGTATTTGTTCTTGGTTTAACGACCGCTTAACTTTCTATATTGATTAGTGGCCGAGTTGACCAATTTCTTGTATGGGCAGGAGATTGTGTTTGGTTTGACGACCACTTAGCTTCCTATAGTGATAATCGATTGAAACCTGGTGTCGCGCTATTTGTTATATGAATGTTGAGAAGGTGATTCTTTTCTCATGTATAACGAATAGGTAGAGGATGTTAAGTTAAGTTCGTGTTCTGAGAACCGACACGCATGGAAAGTTCGTGACTCATAGTTATGTGGTGGAACCCCTCAGCGAATGGGCGACTTTGGCCTGACTAGGACAAGTTCCTCAAACCATATGATTGTGGTAAGTTCCTGAACCCAAATACGTGGTGAGTTTGATGAACAGTGAGTATGGATAGAGTTAAGTAGTCAGGTTAAGGCTATACTAGATATAGTTATTAAGCTAGAAAAGAATGTGGAGGAAAAAATTGAGGTGTTTTGAGGTTTTAGGATATTCCAAATCTTCTAGCTATGCTAGACTTTGAAATTCTTAAAATCGTGCTAAATTCGCACTGTTGTGCTTTTGAAAAGACAAATGAATTTTCTTGTTTTATTATTAAGTCGCAGTAACACGAGGTGTGGAGAAGTCCATCGTTACTTGTGATGATATGATAAATGATGGAGTCATCAATGCAGAATAACCTAGTGTTGGATGTATTTTTAAGCCCACTATGGTATGATGTAATATGACAAAGTCAAAATAATTTTCAGTATTTTGAAATGTTTAAAGAAGAGTCTATGCTAATTGTTTCGGCTAGACAAATTGATTTGAAAATATCAAAATGTATTTATAAAATCATCACACGCCATTAAAGCCATGGTGCAGAGATGAAAAAGACGGAATCCTCAACGCACTGTTGCAACGGTGCGGTATCATGAAGTTCTATAAATGAATTTTAGTTACTTTAACTAATCTGAAATGATTTTTGAGTCGTAATATACGAACAGTTCAATGATGTGAGTCTATGTCATTTATTTTGACTGGACACTTTTTGGTCAGAAATGACTCAAGTTTTATTTTCCAATCCAACTTATGCTGGAGCGGAATTTTGTAGTAAGTCTGAGGTGAACAACCCCATAATGGGGGATATGTCAGAGCCATGAATAAAGAACCCGCGAGGGGGCGCCCAATAGTGGCGGCATGCTGATATGGGTTGGTAAATCCAAAGAATTCGACCCCGAGAGAAGTCGTTGTGCACAGCGCTAGAGTACGATAGGCTGATCACCTAGCGTACGAAACCATTGTGGTATGTTTTCAGTCTTTGTGATTGATAAACATTCTCGCAGTATGTTCACAGTCTTTATGACTCCTCAGAATAGTATGAAAGTTTTAATGAATATTTTGATTTTCAATTTATTCTTCTGTAAGATATTGATTTTCAATTTATTCCTCTGCAAGATATTCCATTGTTCTGGAATTGTGAAAAGTATGAACTTCCTAGAAAAGGGTGGTCATAGAATTTGATGAGAAAAGAGTTATACTCGGTGATGAAAATGGGTAGAATGACGTATGAGATAATTTCGGGGACGAAATTCTTAAAAGAATGGGTGAATGTAATATCCCAGATATTTTTAAGATTTTAAATAATATCTTAATTGATTTTATTAAAGGTTAATGTTTAAAACCTAGAATGTGAGAAATAAGATGTGTAGAAAATGGGTAAACATTTTTTTTTAACATAATTGATTTGTTAGAAAATTAAATGTGAGAATATTGTATCGATGCATGTAGAGAATTTATTAAGGAAATAAATTCAATTGAAAAGTGAAGGGAGTTATATTAATATATATACCTAAAGTGTGCTTATTAGCCAAATAAGAAAATGAGTAATTAATACTCAATTAAACTAATAAATTAATTAGTTTAAATAAGAAGCAAGAAGGAAAGTCGTGGAATATAATTAATTAGGTTAATTATATTAGTTATGAGTTGAAGTTGTGAAAAAGTTAAGATGATTGTCTAGGATGACAATAATGTGAAGTGATTAATTAAGTAATTAACTTAATTAATAAGTTTATGTATAGAATTCAAAAGTGAAATTAAAACAAGCCCAATATGTTAATTGTTGTAAGTCTTGTTGGTAATTATAGAGAGGTCCAAATAAATTATGGATTAAAGCCTCATGGAGAGTCCAAGTAATTTAATTACTACTAGTGGACTAGCCCAAAAGAATTATATGTGTTAGCCCAATATGGGAATACTTGTATGAAGATGGATAAGTTAATTGAGTAACCCAATGTAGGAATAACTACATGGGTATGGGTAATTAAATTATAAACCCAAGTTGATGATAAAAGATAGTAAATTTAATCAAGTCAAAGTACTTGTATTAATGTGTTTTAGAATTTTGAAAATTAGCACTACCGCCGCAGCGGTAGGTTTCACCGCCGCAGCGGTGAAACTCTCTGGAAAGTAAAATTTGAACTACCGCCGCAGCGGTGGAACAAAATGTTGAAAATTAATAGAAGTGCTTGTATGTATGAGCATTATTAGTGTTTTAATAAATTAAACCCAACCTATGTTAAGTGTTAGTGTTTTGTAAACTAACTCAATTAGAGGTCCAATGGACTTATAGATAGCAAATCTAATTAGATTATGTAATTAGATTAATGTGTTTATTTAATGAGGTAATGGGATTATATTATAAGTCCAAATGAGGTTTTGAACTAGGTCTAATAAATTAACCTAGTAATTCTTGTAATTAATTTAACATTGATTCAAGTTATAATTAATCAAGTCTAATGCTTGTTTTAATTAAATGTAACAAAGGGTATGTAATGTTAGCCCAATGTAATAATTAAATTGAGCCCAAACCAATTAATTGGATGAGCCCAATATATTAAATCTTAGAGTCCAATGTGGAGCCCAAATGGTAGTTAAAGTTGTGGTCAATGTATATATATTGGTGTATATATATATGGTGTATATATATATGGATACTTATATAATGATATAAGATATAAAAATAAAGCCAAATTGGTGTATTTATAGTGTAAATCCCGAATTTTGGGGCCCACATGGATGTGAAGGTTGCTTGTTGGTTGATTTTGGGTACAAAATTGGTTCAACAACTCCCCACCAACCCTAGTCAATCAAATGGTCATTCAAAAGGTCTATCAATTGGTCATTCAAGCTATAGTAAGCTTGATTAACCCTTAATTTCACCAATGTTAGTTGATTAGTGAAAGTTGATGGAGATTAAGGTGGTTCTATAAATAGAATGCATCACCAATGAGTTAGGTTGTTAGCCATTTGTCTAGAAAGTCTAGAGAGAAAAGAGAGAGCTCTTGGATAGAAAAGTAAGCATACACTTATGGGTTGAAGGAAAGTGCTAGAGAAGGAGCTTGGTGGATGTCACATAGCTTCATAACATACTTGAGAAGGAGAAGAAGAAGAGCACACAAGTCCATAAGGTTAAAAAGTACTCTAAACCTTCATAAGTTCATTTTTATAGTCTATATAAGTTTTAATCGGTCAAAATATATTTTTAACCGATCAAAAGTTATTTTGATGCTCTAGAAGTCTAAATCTATGATATATAGGTAAATTCATGGTTTAGTATGTTTAAAACAAGTATTGGTATATGTGGTATGCAAATAAATGGAAGAAAATTCCATATTGCGATTTACCGGTAAAATCCTAAGGGGTTCGATCTTTAAATTTCGTGTCAAACGTTTTTAAAAATGTGATCAAACCATGAAATATTGTAAAACAAGAAGTTAGAAAGACAACAACACTTAGTTGGTGTCATTTGGATGTGTAGAGTTCATATTATTCAAGTTTGAACCTATAGAACCAACGATTTGTGAAGTTAGTTTTCACTTTATCATTGTGAGCCGTTTTTAGTCCAGTTCCGTTTGGAATTTGGATTTGTGATACAAAGAGAAATTGTAGAGGGGGAAATTCTGATGAGAATGGACTCAAGAATTACCCCAAAATGTTTCCGTATGAGGAAGTTATGGCTGTCGGAGCGTCAGAGGGTCGGGCAGTCCCCAAACTAGGGTTTCGGAAATTATGTACCACCGCCGCAGCGGTGAAAACCACCGCCGCAGCGGTGAAACATTCTGCCAGTGACCAGTTTTACTGGTCCGGGTCGGGTCGGGTCGGTCCGGGTCGGGTCGGGTCGGTCCGGGTTGAGTTTTTAATGAAAATTTAAGTTGAAATACATGTAAAATGAGTGTGTTTCAATACTAAACCATATATGTAAAGTTTATTAGTAACTTAATGGTATCCAAATGTATAAAATAAAGACTAAAGTTAACACAATTAAAAAGTTAACTATTGGTAATATTTGAAGAATATTAAAATATTATTAAATGATGAATAATATTAGTATAAGATTAAAAGGTTATTAAATGTGTAATAACATTTGTATATGATGAAAATGTTCTTAAATAATTAATGACATTATTAAATAAGTAAAATATTATTAAATGGTTAATAATATTAAGAAGTGATTAAAATATTATTAAATGGTTAATAATATTAAGAAGTGAGTAAAATATTATTAAATGGTTAATAATATTAATAAGTGAGTAAAATATTATTAAATGGTTAATAATATTAATAAGTGAGTAAAATATTATTAAATGGTTAATAATATTAAGAAGCGATTAAAATATTATTAAATGGTTAATAATATTAAGAAGTGATTAAAATATTATTAAATGGTTAATAATATTAATAAGTGATTAAAATATTATTAAATGGTTAATAATATTAATAAGTGAGTAAAATATTATTAAATGGTTAATAATATTAATAAGTGATTAAAATATTATTAAATGGTTAATAATATTAATAAGTGATTAAAATATTATTAAATGGTTAATAATATTAATAAGTGATTAAAATATTATTAAATGGTTAATAAAATTTAAACATAGTTGTATATTATCGAAGGTAGATAATATTTTGAGGTATTTGGTACATTATTAATGTCCAAATCATTAAGTTATGTAAAAGAAGAAAGTTTAATTGAATTAAACAAATGTAAATAGTCCATTTGTGACTAATTTAGACAACTTATGAAAAGTGGGTCGTACGAAGATTGTATAATGAAAGCGTAAGCTGGTTAAGCATGCCTGATATGTCCAAACTGTATTTGGACTAGGATTTTGTCCAGAACCTAAGGGTTCGTTTGACGGACATCTTAAGAGTTAATAATTTGAAGTTAAGGTCTTAAGTTAAGACTAATTAAAAGTCCTGGTAGCTAATGATTGTGTCAATTTGTTACATAAATTGTAGGTTGAGCAAATGACGCAAATAGGCGTAAATGGTAGAAGCGACCAGGCAAGTTTTTCAGAACTTGCTCCTATTTGCCTTAACATGCTATGATGTGATATTAAATTGTTAATAGTAAGATATTGATGAAAATTGTGATATGCATGAGGTATGATTACATGTAGATTATGTATAAATATGAAGCATGAATTGCTAGATGTTATATGAGCAGTATGACATAAACTGAAATGCATGAAAAGCATGATGTAAGTATAAATTGCAGAGTATATGTGAAGCATGTAATGTGTTATGTGTAACTGTTAAACTTGTTGAGCCGTCGTGCTCACTCTTGCTTAAACCAACATTTTCAGATAGTACAAGTATTTGAAGTCTTGATAAGGATCAAGAAACAGGAATGCATATTATATTCACTGAAGGTCTAGCACGACCACTGTAGATATCAGTCCGAATTGGACAGGTAAATGATTGTGTAGTATGAGACTTTAGTTGGTATGTATTATGAGTCTTAGATACTCAAATTGATTGTAATAGAATGTCGTATCATGTATGATATTGAGACATACTAGGAATGTATAAAGATTTCGATTCTGGAATAGAAAGAGATGTTGTGAAATTGCAAATAAATGATTATTTAGCAATTATAATATTGTTGTAATTCATGAACAATAAGGAAAAGGTAGTACTCGTGTTGAACCGGATCCGAGGTTCAAGGAACCCGGATTTGGGGTCGTCACAACTCTACCCTCAGACGCTACAATAGTCATAACTTTTTCATTTTAAAATATTTTAGGGTAATTCTTGAGTCAATTCTCATCAGAATTTTCCCCTCTACAATTTCTCTTTACATCACAAATCTAAATTCCAAACGGAACTTGACTAAAAACATGTTCAAAAGGACAAAGTGAAAACTATCTTCACAAATTCTTGGTTTTATTGGTTCAAACTTTAATAAATAACATCTACACATCCATTGTAATGACCCCGAAATTTGACAAACCTTATAACCTTACATTTCATATTTATTATATATTATTTCCTTAACGTCCAAATTTCGGTCCGTTAATAAATCTTTAATTACCTTATTTAGTCCATTCAATGGACTTTAAATTATCAATTATCAAATTTTTCGATATAAATTTTTTTCCCTCTCTTCTCAATTATTGTATTAAAATATTTTAGCATTTAAAACTTTGCACCTCGATCCTAGTCTCTAGATTGCAACCTTTACTTTTTATTTCTGTTACAAGTATCAAAAGGCTCAACATTCAAAATTTAATATTGTTCATATCCATACATATATTCTTTGTTTCATAATTCATAGTTAGACATATAATAGTCTATATCGTAACAACTATCTTGTACAATTACAGTTCACTATTTAACTCTATTCATCCTATCCGGACCCAATTTATATATACATACAACACATCAATATAAACTTAGCAAATTTACCTACATTGAATTACGATATTGAAAATATAACAGTTACATTCACAACCTTTTAGGGTAATCCATCTCTAACATAATCTAATATTCCTGAAATTTATTTCTTTACCTGCAAAAGTTTATATCATGCAAGAATGAACACAACGGCTCAGCAAGTTCAACAGTGTGCACATAGCACATAACATAACATGCTCAGTATTTTTCATACATCATGTGTGGTATTTCTAGTAAAGCAATATATCTCATGTGCATCATATTTACTTCATATTAGCAATTACGTCAAGAAAACCTTAATTTATTTCACATATAGTCACATCATTGCACCAAATACACATTACGATCATGTTAACCACATATCACATAGCACATAATTTCTATATGCATTTGAACATATAACATCATATAACAATTAATATTAAGTACTGGAGAACTTGTCTTGATGTCCAATTATTAAATTTGTAGCTCAAAACCCTTCTCGAACAACCTATGACCATAAGATAATCAATTAATAATTATTTATCCTCTCATGATATTAATTTAATTAATTAATATCATCTATAATATAATTAACCCTACCCAACGATTTATTTTAGGGTATCGGTCAATTACTAATTAATATGGTTAATTATATTAACTTCATCCCTTAATATATTAATTTAACTAATATAAAATGCATTCAATGCGGACAACCCGGCTCGTCGGATTAAATTTAGCGGTTTTTTTTTTGTCTGGATTTTCATTTTAATCATTTTCTAAATCTTAAACTTACTAGATTAATATTTAAAATATTTAAATATTAATTCCCAATATTTAATATTTTTACAAAAATATTAAATTTAATGTCCAAATATCATTTCAATATTTTTAGTAATTTTTTATAATTTTTAAATAATTTTTAAACATTTATTTGATAAAAATCAATTTCTGGGGGCATTATCGTAATTTTTGCACTTCAAGGGACACATTCGGCATTAACAGAAAATATCAGGGGCATAGTCGTAATTTTTCGAGGCCAAGGGACACGCTCGGTATTTTCTGAAAAGGCAGGGGGAACGCTGGTAATTAACCAGCGGTGCCGACCGTGCAAGGCGCGACCCTCTGCTTCTGTCCACGCCGAACAACGACGTTCGGCCTACCGTACCGAAGCCTCCGTGCATGGCGCAACCTCCTTCCTTTCGTTCCTAAAACGCCATCGTTTTAACTACGGCGTCGTTTTAACTCGGCAGCCCTAATTTTTTTTTTCCCTTCTTCCCATGAACAGTAGCCAATAAGAACAATTTAAACCAATTATTGTTTACAATTTCTACAACATAATTATTCTAAAAATCACATAATCCATAAATATACATCTAAAAATTATTTAGAATAATTATTCTAATTATTTTCTAATTTTTCACTATATTATTTTATCATAAAAAAAAACAAAAAAAATCAAATAAATTGATTTTTATACCTTCCAAAAGCTTGAAAATCCTTTCTTTGAAGCTTGAACTTCCTTTGTTGACACCAAATATTTTCTTTCTTTCTTGGAGATGGTGTTTTCCGGTTGGAGGTGGTGGTTTCGGATGTATGAAAATAGAGAGAGATATGTGTTTGTGTTGTTTTGTTGTTTTGTTGTTTTTCCCTTATTTTCTTTCTTTTCTTTTCCTTTATCATTAAAGGCAATTAATTCTTTTGTAATTTAACACAATTCCACCGACCTTACCAACCGACTTAGGCTTTCGGATAAATTATCATGCAAAATTAAGAATTTAATACATTACGTAATTATTTCGTGTAATAAATATTTTATATAATGTATGTAAAATATTTATTTTAATTCACTAAAATTCATAACATGATTTATAAATAATATTTGTACCTTTTTCAGGTACTTTTCTTGACAATTTTTATACACGCATAATGACATGTATGTAATTATATGAGGTAATTTATACCTCCAAAATTCATAAAATAATTCATGCAACTTATAAAAATTAATTTTCATATATTTTCACTTTGTTACATGGACAACATGTTTCACTAACATGTTCACATTTCTAAAATATTATCTCCAATAAAAATCATAACAATTCCATTATACAATAAACATAATTTTAATAATTTAAAACATCCCTTCTCCTCATTTATTTTTCATTTCTTTATTATTTAACACACTTTAAATATATACCATATAATAAAATATTGTACCATTTGTACAATTTTATTTCCTTTCTTAATTAATATACTCCTCTTATATAAATTATGTAATCATTATTTCCTTACTATTTACTTTAACTTTCTTATATATAATTTATTATTATATAATATATATAATTACATTTTCCTTTTAAAATAATTTTCAAAATTTCTTCATAATTATCGATTAATTATATAATCAATACTTATGCATTTATTAACTCTCTCATTATTTTCTATTTTCTTCCATCCTCCATTAATTAAATCCCTTTATATAAATTATATAATTATTCTTATATAATTTATATACTTATTATTTTATTCATACTTTACTTTAATTTCTTTATATAAATTATATAATTTATATAAATTATTTTTCTTCTTAATTAATTTCTAAACTTCCTCCATAATTATTGATTAATCCTAAATCAATAATTATGTTATTACAACTCCCTCATTAGTTTTTTTTTAAATTTTCGGATTAATTTAATTATTAATCCCTTAATTTTCATAATTAATAAAATTTATAATTACAATAATTAAACATAAACACACACACATATATATATATATATATATAAATGTATATATATGCATATCTTAATTCATATATCTCACTGTACCATATAACACCATTTATCACCATCTCTGTACATATTTAATTTATCAATAAAATCTCATCACACACTTTAAATTACACAAAATATATCAATCATAAGTAATTTAAATAACCTTAACAATTTTGTTATTTAAATTTTTATTTAATATTATTAAAGTGATCATGAAATTCAGGTCCTCACATCCATATAACACCAACTCAGTGTTGTTGTTTTTATAATTTCTTATTTTACAATATTTCATGATTTGATCACATTTTTGAAAATATTTTGACAAAAATTTAAGATCAAACCATTTAGGTTTTACCGGTAAATCACTATATGGATTTTTCTTCCCTTTATTTGCGTAACACACATACTAATACATGTATTAAACATACTAAACCATGAATCTACCTATATATCATAAATTTAGACTTTTAGAGCATCAAAATAACTTTTGATCGGTTAAAAACATATTTTGACCGTTTAAAACTTATATAAACTATAAAAATGCACTAAGAAAGGGTTAGAACACTTTTTAACTTATAGGACATGAATGCTCTTCTTCCTCTTGATATGAACTTGGCTTGTGACTCCTCATTAACTATCCTCTAGCACTTTTCCTTGGTGGATCATCAAGCTCACAAAGTTTACTTGTTTTTCTCTCAAAGAGCTCTATCTTTTCTCTCTAGAAATTCTATACAAAAGGATAACCAACACAATGCATTGACATATTTATAGTACATCCTAACTCACCATCGACTCCTACTAATCAACTAACATTGATTAAATTAAAGGCTAATTGATGCTTACTATTTGATTGAAAGACTACTTGAAATGACCAAGTGATTAACCCGCCATCAAGATTGCTTATAAGCTATCAATTGTGTAACTTAGAAGTAACCTTTCTCCAACACTTAACTAATGTGTGGTTAAAGCTCTTACTTTTGTAACCTATGTTAACTTAACTATCAACCATGGTCCAATCTCATAAATTAAACATACACACATCTTTTACCAAATAACTCAAGTAAGGTTAATTCTCTACAAACATAAATTCATAGGAATTGACCATCTTGATTTATTAGGGTTGGTGATAGTCAAACTTTCCTATTACTCATGGTTAATTTATTTAACCAACATTAGTTAACTCTCTACCAAATCATATACTTACTTCATGTATATCTCTATATATTCACTAATAACATTTTATTTAAATCACATTATAGCTTGAATTGAGCAATTTAAATTGAATACAAGCAACATGCATTTTTACTCAATCCCCAAGCGGGGCCCTATATTTGGTTAACACTCCACCAATTAACACAAGTAAGGTTAGCAACTAACTCAAGCATAGTTAAAGTTTTAATTTATTTACTACTTTGGGTTACTCAATTAACTCATCCATAGTTAATTCTTATCATCATATTTATTCACCTAACAATTAACCAATGTTTGGTTAATGCTCTCTCTTGTATACCAACTAGAGTTATTCAATTAACCATACATTAGTTAATTCTCTACACTAAATCAATACTTGAAATTTCCCAACACTTTGACCATCATTTGACTTTTAAATGTTTGAGCTTCATAGCTTATTTTGCATTGGGTTATCTTATTTAATTATTTGGGCTACCCAACACAATTCACACATCATTTATAACTTGGGCCAGGTAATTAAATTAATTGGACTTATATTAATTATCTCTTGGACTATTAATTATCATAACATTTGGGCTTATTATTTAATTACCCACCTTCATGCAAGTATTCCCATATTAGGCTAACACCTATAATTCTTTTGGATTAATCCACTAATTAAATTACTTGGACTCTTCATGAGGTTAAATCCTTACATTTATTTAGACCTCTCTATAATTAACAACAAATCTTACAACAATTAACATATTGAGCTTGTTTTAAATTCAATTTTGAATTCTATACATCAACTTTTTAATTAAGTTATTTACTTAATTAATTACTTCTTGTTATTTGATAATAAGATTTTATATCTATTTATTTAATATTTTTAGACTTAATTAATTGTGAATTTTTAAGTATTTTTAGTAATTTAAGTGTTTTATTTAATGTTATGAATTATTATTATTTTTAGTATTTTTATATTATTTTTAATTATTTTTATTTAATTTATATTTTATTTTGTAGGAAATTAATCACTAGTGGCATTTCTGTAATTTCTGGAAGAAGCTGGGGGCAAAAGTGTAATTTCCGGAAAATGGGACAGCCGCGCATGGCGCGCGTATAGGCAGCCAAGACACGGAGATGAAACGACGCCGTTTTGGATCAAGAGCGGCGGCATGCATGCAATGCGCGGTCAGGAACGAAACAGGCATAAAACGACGTCGTTTCAGGAGACGCGGCAGAGATCATGCGCGCAATGCGCGGCTGTTCAGCGGAAGGAAAAAAATAATAATAAACGCGCGTTGACTTGGTCAACGCCGCGTTTGGCTGACGCGGTAATTCCGGATTTCGTGGATTTTGAGGATTTTTTGATTCCAAATTGGATTTTAATTCCTATTAGGGTTTGGAAAAATAAATCCTATTAGGGTTTGAACATATTTGAGGCCTATAAATACATGACAAAGGGAGAGCACATACACACAATAACCTAGAGCTACATTGAAGCATTGAAGCAAAGGAGGCAACATCAAGGGTTCAAGAATTGGAGATTGAAGAAGCGCTACAAAATATTTTATCCTTTATTCTTTTATCTTTAATTTTTGCTAAGATGTTGTTTAATTTGTGGAATTCTTTTTATTTAGTTATGAACTAATTTTATTTTAAGATTACAATGGAACCCAATGTTTAGTATAAATTAATTCTCTCTTGTTTCAATTATTAATCTTTATAATTCATTTATCATATTTTATGCTTACATGTTATAATTGTTTGGCCATACAATTATTTGATTTCCTAGATGGCATTGGAAGATGAAATCTAGATTTTGATCTAAATATGATAACATGCATTACGTATAAAATAGGAATATATTTATATGTTGCATGTAAGTGTTTTGGGAATTTAAACTTAATGAATCTATTCTTAATTATTTTACATAGGAATATAGTAAATTAATTGGAATAGATATTTTTGTCAAACTCTTGGAAAATGTTTAATAAATACTTATGAATTTCCGCTTAATGAATTGTATTGATTAAATAGTTGTCAAGAGAGTGAAAATATTTATGCGAGGCATTGGGGGAAGTTGTAGTCTTAACTTTTAAATCTGATATTCATATTTGCTTAATAATTTGCTTATTTTAGTTAGTTAATTTAATTTCATAAAACTTGAATCGGTTGTTTAAATAAAATTGAGTTGATATAAAATTAGTACTTGATTATTATTATTATTATTATTTCCTCGTGGGATCGATACTTTACTTACTATTATATTACTTGTTGGCCACGTATACTTGCGTGAATTTGTCTATACATAAATCTGACAACAAGTTTTTGGCGTCGTTGCCGTTTTATGCCTGTTTCGTTCCTGACCGCGCATTGCGCGCATGCCGCCGCTCTTGATCCAAAACGACGTCGTTTCATCTCCGTGTCTTGGCTGCCTATACGCGCGCCATGCGCGACTGTCCCATTTTTCGGAAATTACACTTTTGCCCCCAACTTCTTCCAGAAATTACAGAAATGCCACTAGTGATTAATTTCCTACAAAATAAAATATAAATTAAATAAAAATAATATAAAAATACTAAAAATAATAATAATTCATAACATTAAATAAAACACTTAAATTACTAAAAATACTTAAAAACTCACAATTAATTAAGTCTAAAAATATTAAATAAATAGATATAAAATCTTATTATCAAATACCCCCAAACTTAACTCTTTGCTTGCCCTCAAGCAAAAAAAAAATAAAAACTAAATAATAACTATGAAGACTCTACTAACTCGAGCAATGATTCGATATAATGATTGAAATATCAGCCTCAAAGATTCATTAGTAACGACTTACGTAAAATTTTACAATCATGCTTCATCCATAACTTAATATATCACTAGTATCACATTACTATCAACCCTTTTTGTGTGTGTGTGTGAATCCAATGCATCAAATCAATCAAAATTCGTGTAAGTCTAATGAATTCCAATGCCTCTAAAAGATATTTAACAAATTACAACGCTCCTCTATATACTTATTTTCACATTTATTTCTTTTTCTTACGAGTGCTTCTTACGCTCCATCTCGTTATATATATATTTTTCTTTTTCTTACGAGTGTGTCTTACGCTCCATCTCATATTATTATTTATTTTTTTTACTTGGCATGTGCAATGTTTATTTTTATTAGGCTTTTCAAAGTTACTCATTTAGCGAACTTTCCACCAATGATTCCCAAACCAGATGGCTTTAGGACACTAAGTGTAGAGACACTCATAAGGGCTTACTTGTTCGAGTAATTAAGGCCACAAAAATAAACTTAGCCAATCTGCTTTTAACTATCATAATTAATAATATTTTTTCATATATTTTTTTCGATAGTCATTGAAGCAGTTATTTTTACTTCTTTATTGTAATATAATCAAATAAGCAATAGAGATTTTTTTTTTTTTTTTTTTATCTTTTACTAACATGTAATCCACAAACCTAGTCCAAATTTCAACTGATGCAACACACTGGATACGTGCATAAAAGTGTATAGGGTCTCAAGAAATGCCAAAACTAGTAAACGATTAAGAATTTGACTAACAATCAGTATTCATTTCACACAAGTAATTAACTAATTCACCGAGTTATTATCATTGGCCAAAAGTTTTACCACTGAAATCAAAATATTGCTCAAGTGACTCCAAATGCATGCTCTAAAAATAATTAAAATGTTTTTTTTTTTTATACACTAACTATAATAAAGAATGCAATGCATGTAAACCATATAAACCCCCAAACTTAGATACGACAATGTCCTCATGGAGTAAATATAGAAAGAATTAAAGGAAGGACTCCCCTGAATAAATCAATCGTCGTGAGGGACTTCTTTGTCATCCAAGTGTGGAGGTAAGTAAATCTAAGAAGGTTGAGGCTATGGAAAATGACTGGATCGACATTCGGTTAGGATGACTTTAGCATGAATAACCTGGAACAACACGAGTGTTATAAAAACTAACGAACCCAATACTAAGATAATCACTAAAAACTAAAACTACTAATGTGATATGGAATTAAATAAACTTGGGTTGCCTCCCAATAAGCGCTTGTTTTATAGTCTTCAGCCTGACTGCTCCCTTTTCTCATTCTGGGTCGGCAAGAGTAATGGAGGTTCTTTGACGAGCAATGTCACCACCACAATAATGTTTAGACGTTGACCATTCACTTTGAAGGTTCTCTTCATGTTCGGCTCTTCGACCTCAACTGCTCCATGTGGAAATACTATGGTAATGATGAATGGACCAGACCACCTTGATTTGAGTTTACCTGGGAACAACTTTAATCTGGAGTTGAAAAGGAGTACAACTTGACCTGGTTCGAACCTCCGCTCAATGATCCGCTTGTCATGCCACATCTTGGTCTTTTCTTTATCCAACTTGGCATTCTCATATGCTTGAAGACGAAATTCATCCATTTCATTAAGTTGTAGGAAACGTTTCTCACCCGCCGCTTGTAAGTCAAAATTTAACTTCTGAATAGCCCAATATGCACTATGCTCTAATTCGACTGGCAGATGACAAGCTTTCCCAAATACCAACTTGTATGGAGACATTCCAATTGGTGTTTTATAAGCAGTTCGATAAGCCCATAAAGCATCATCAAGCTTTTTCGACCAATCTTTCCTGTTTGGATTAACAATCTTCTCCAGAATACACTTCACCTCTCTATTTGAAATTTCTTCTTGACCACTCGTCTGGGGGTGATAAGCTGTGGCAATCTTATGAGTAACTCCATATTTAGCTAGAAGGGCTGCAAACTGCTTATTACAAAAGTGCGTGCCTTCATCACTAATGATCGCCCTTGGTGTGCCAAACCTGGTGAAGATATTCTTTCGTAGAAAATTTAACACCACTTTAGAGTCGATGGTTGGCAACGCCGCTGCTTCAACCCATTTTGAGACATAGTCAACCGCAACCAAAATATACAAGTTATTGTAGGAGGACGGGAATGGGCCCATAAAGTCGATACCCCAAACGTCAAAAATCTCCACCTCCAAAATGTTGTTCAAGGGCATCTCATGTCGCTTTGAAATGTTGCCAACCCTTTGGCATCTATCGCACCTTGACACGAAAGCATGGGCATCTTTGAAGAGAGTGGGCCAATAGAATCCAGATTGAAGAACTTTTGTTGCCGTTCTCTCTCCTCCATAATGGCCTCCATAGCCGGATGAGTGGTGATGGTGAAGTATACCTTCAATTTCCTCAGTGGGTACACATCTTCTTAACATATGATCTGCACACTGCTTGAATAAAAATGGCTCATCCCACAAGTAATTCTTGACGTCATGTAAGAATGTTTTTCTCTGCTGGTAGCTCAACTCAGGAGGAAGCACTTGACTCACAATATAATTCACCAAGTCCGCATACCATGGTGTTTTCGTTGTGATTGAAAATAGCTGCTCATCTGGGAATGATTCATTAATTAATGTACCCGCTCTTTGTTGTTGGTCAGGATTCTCAAGTCTTGAGAGATGGTCCGACACTTCATTTTCGGTCCCTTTTCTATCCCAAATTTCAAGATCAAACTCCTGCAGTAAAAGGATCCATCGAATCAAGCGTGGCTTGGCGTCCTTCTTTGAGATTAAGTATTTGATGGCGGAGTGATCCGTGAACACAATCACCTTTGTGCCAATGAGGTAGGAACGAAACTTGTCAAAAGCGTATACAACCGCTAGTAATTCTTTCTCGGTGGTCGTATAGTTAAGTTGTGCATCAGTCAATGTTTTGCTAGCATAATATATAACATGAAAAATTTTCTCTTTACGTTGGCCTAAGACCGCGCCAATCGCAAAGTCACTAGCATCGCACATTAGCTCGAATGGAAGATCCCAATTTGGTGTAGTTATCACGGGGGCAGTAATCAGCTTTTCTTTCAATACTTCAAAGGCCTCTAGACATGCCTTATCGAAGTTGAAGGGTATATCTTTCTCTAGAAGATTGCAAAGAGGCTTTGTGATCTTTGAGAAGTCTTTGATAAAGCGCCTGTAGAAACCTGCATGTCCCAAAAAACTTCGAATCCCCTTCACTGATGCGGGTGGTGGAAGCTTTTCTATAGTCTCTATTTTCGCCTTGTCCACCTCTATTTCATTAGCTGACACCTTATGCCCCAGAATTATACCTTCGCGAACCATGAAGTGGCATTTCTCCCAATTCAACACCAGATTAGTTTCCACGCATCTTTTTAGCACAAGTATTAGATTCTCTAGGCACAAATCGAAACTATCCCTGAATACTGAAAAGTCGTCCATGAATACCTCAAGGTTTTGCTCGACCATGTCTGAGAATATTGCCATCATGCATCGCTGGAACGTTGCTGGTGCGTTGCATAGTCCAAAAGACATCCTTCGGAAAGCAAATGTTCCATATGGGCACGTGAAGGTGGTCTTTTCCTGATCTTCAAGGGCTATTGCAATCTGATTGTAGCCCGAATATCCGTCTAAGAGACAATAAAAATCATGGCCCACCAATCTGTCGAGCATCTGGTCAATGAATGGAAGAGGGAAGTGAACTTTGCGAGTTGTTTTATTAAGTTTGCGATAGTCCATGCAAACTCGCCATCCAGTTATTGTCCGAGTAGGGATCAACTTATTATTTGCATTGGCCACGACCGTCATACCTCCTTTCTTTGGAACACATTGGACTGGACTTACCCACGAACTGTCTGAAATTGGGTAGATAATTCCAGCATCCAACCACTTGATGATCTCCTTTTTAACAACCTCCTTCATGATTAGATTCAATCAATGTTGTTGCTCAATCACAGGCATCGCATTATCTTCAAGTAAGATCTTATGCATGCAAAACGAAGGACTGATCCCTTTTATATCGGCAATAGTCCATCCCAATGCCGTTTTGTATTCTCGGAGGACTCGCAAGAGTTTGTTTTCTTGAGATTCGTCAAGTGAAGCAGAGACAATAACCGGTAAAGTACATGAATCTCCCAAATATGCGTACCGCAAATGAGTAGAAAGAGGTTTGAGCTCCAATGAAGGTGGTTCTTCCAATGATGACTTTGCACGAGTAGTTGAACTTTCTGCATGCTCCAAAGGTTCAAATTGCTTCTTAACAAATGGTGGAGACGAATTCAACAATTGCACATACTCAAAGGAAGCTGGGAAGTCCGAAGCATATTGACTAACTAATGATGTCTCAAGAGAATCCAAGAAACAACTGCCTTCGAATACGTCATTTACTGTTTCATCAATTAAATCAATCTGAAAACATTCTTCTGCATCGTTTGGAAATTTCATTACTGAAAATACGTTGAATGTAATCTCTTGATCTTGGACTCTTATAGTTAGCTCACCCTTTTGTACATCAATCAGTGTTCTCCCTGTGGCCAAGAATGGGCGCCCAAGAATAATCGGTATATCCCGATCTTCCTCAAAGTCTAAGACTATGAAATCAGCTGGAAAAATAAATTTGTCCACCTTGACTAAGACGTCTTCAACTATGCCCCGTGGATAAGTGAGTGATCTGTCCGCAAGCTGCAATGTGACATTCGTAGGTTTTGCTTCTTTAAATCCCAACTGCTGATAAATTGAGAGCGGCATCAAGTTGATACTGGCTCCTAAATCACATAATGCTCGTCCAAAAAAAATTCTGCCAATCGTGCATGGGATTGTGAAGCTACCCGGATCCTTAAGCTTTGGCGGTAACTTCTTTTGCAGTATTGCGCTGCACTCCTCAGTTAATGCCACTGTTTCAAATTCGCCTAACTTTCTCTTCTTGGATAAGATATCTTTCATAAACTTTACATAGCTCGGCATTTGCTCCAATGCATCGGCAAATGGAATGTTGATCTGCAGTTTCTTGAACACTTCCAAAAATTTTGAGAATTGTTTATCCAACTTTGATTTCTGCAGTCGTTGGGGGAAAGGCACAAGTGGTACAATAGAGCTCTGTTCGCCTGCATCTTTCTTTAACATTGGGGTCTCATGCGTTCCATTATTTTCATCTTGCTTGTCACCCTCACTATCATCTTCCTGTGTCTGATTAGGAGTTTCCTCAACAACTTCGGGTAACTTCTTACCGCTACGAAGTGTCATTGCCTTGCATTGTTCTTTACCATCTCGTCTAGGACTGACCTCCGTGTTACTTGGTAAAGTGCCTTGGGGGCAATTGTTGATGGCGTTAGCAAGCTGCCCCATCTGATTTTCTAGGTTTCGGATTGAGGCTTCTTGACTGTTTATCCTTGTCTCATTCTGTGCAATGTACCTAGAAAGTAACTCCTCCAAATTTGTCTTCTTCTCCTGCTGTGGTGGGATTTGATTTTGAAATCCAGGTGGGTAAGGTTGTTTTGGAGCAGGTTGTTGCGTTTGATTGTTGCTCCATGAGAAATTGGGATGATTCCTCCACCCTGGATTATAATTGCTGCTATTTTGCTGCCTGTTGTAATTTCTCACGAACTGAACTGATTCTGCGTTGATTGCACATGTAACATATAATTCACATTTTGGTCATACTTTAACTTTTTCATACATTGTATTTTACATGCTTCATATTTCTTATGCTTTACATATATTCATGCTTCATGCTATTTATGTTTCATAAATTTCATGCTCTTGCATTTATACTTGCTTCAAAACTTTTATTCATAAAGTTCACATAGAACAACTTACTTAAGTCATCAAATGAATATCAATAGTATTTATCACATTATTGCACGAAGTGCACATTAAAACACGTTTATATGAATTTCACATATCACAGAAAATTTGCACATAACACGTAATATCAAGTTTTGAAAAAACTTGTCTACACCGGTATTTTTACCATTATGTTAACTTTGACGTCTCTTGCGTGACTTACACGATATGTGAGAATCAATAATGCAACATTAGTCAAAATTTGACTCTTGTTTAATATTATTTTAGGATTTTTAATTTTAACTTATCATCCTTTTGTATCGCCTTTATGTTTATTAAAATCGGCTTACCAATGAGTTATTCACATAACCCTTAACCATTGTTGTTCCAACAACAATGCGTATGAGTGCTTCTTTACTAGTGCATTAATGTTTCATATTCACATTTCCAATTATTTTCATATACTAGTTTGTAATATACTTAGCACATGTCACATTGGTTACGTATTATATAACCATGTTAATGCAACTCAGGTTATGCACATTACACTAAGTCCTTTAATGATTTTAAACCATTTCTTTAAATTAATTCATTATGCTAATTTTCTTAACTTAGGCTTAAATCCGCTTCACAGACTGTTATGATAGTTAATTATACCTAATTTAGGTATATATAACTCAATATGTATCCATAAACTGCACAACATATGAAACAAAGCAAAAACAAATTCTGCTACACACGGCTCCGACCATGATTTCTCTTTACAAAACATGACCCCGGCCATGGATGACAGAGAGATCACAGCCCCAGCTAGACATGAACAACGGGCCAGCCTGGTCTGGCCTGGGCCTTCCAGGCCTTGACTGTTGATCAGGCCAGGCCAGGCTTTTACTGTTGATCCGCTAGGCCAGGTCAGGCCAGTCTTGGCTTGATAAAATACAGTCTGTTGAGGCCTTCGGGCCAGACCAGGCCAGACCTAAGTTAATTCAGTCCAAACCTTTTTTTTTAAATAATATTTATAACGTCCGGTCCAAGCTTTTTTTTTTTCAAATAAAGATTATTGTCAGGTGGCAGGAGACAAGGAGCAGGCGAGCAGCGAAGCAGCCTGTCAAGTCCTTTCAGTTTTTATTTGACTCATTTTTTATTTTTTTTTGCTAAGAATTGCTTATTTGTCTTTTTCCTTTACTTTATTGATATACTTACTAACTTACAAGTTACAATGTTATATATATATATATATATTATAAGAACATATAGTCATATACGTATATACATATTTCTATTAATGCACTATGCACCTAGGCAAGGCTATTAGCCTACTAGCTGGCAATTGGCATAATAGTCTACAATATATATATATATATATATATATATATATATATATATATATATATATATATTAAGAAACAAAAAGAAAAAGTGAGCATGCAATTTTTAAAGATGATTTTCAAATTTCAAAGTAACTTAGACGTAGACGACAAACATGATGTCACTCTACCGGTCCAGTTTATTTATTATTTTATTTTTAAATATTAATGTATTTTTATATAAATACCATATCTTTAAATATTAATAAATTTATAAGAAATCAAGAATAAATAAATAAAACTTTAAACTTGATCGATGTGTTAATTAAAAATAATGTATTACAATTTACAAGTTACAACTTACAAATTACAATAATGAATAATTATAAGTTTGTAACTTTAAAGTATAACTTAAACAATAATTAAGAATGAGTGAGTTACAAATAATTGTCTTCAAAAAATTTTAAAATGTCTTCAAATCTTCAAAAAAATATTTGTCTTTGAATCTTCATGAAATATATCTTCAAATCTTCAAAAAATATATCTTTAATATTCATTGAATTGAACTTTCAGAAGATCTTTCAAGCTATCTTGATCGTCTATAACGTCTTGTATTCTTCTTTGCGCGCAAGATAATCTCTATAGCAAATGCATATTTCCAATGATTCTGGACTAAGCCTGCTTCTTTTTTTATCTAATACTTTGCTAGATAAAAAAAAATAAGATTCCGAAGCTACGGTACTAGCTTGGATAGTTAGTATATCATGGGTCATCGCGGCCAAAGTAGAAAATTGTCGTTTATGTTTATTCCAGAAAACGAGAATATTAAAATTTTCAAATTCTTCATCGGTCATAAAACTCCTAAAATCAGTACTACAATATAAACCAAGTTCATTTAAACTACTTGTGTGTGTTGAAGTTTTTGGTTTCTTAGATAATGTTTTTAATAAGTTGGCATATTTAGAAGATGAAGGGGCAGGGTCGGTGCACGTATAGATGTACAATATACAGATTCATACAGTTTATAAAATTCAGTAAATGTAGTATTAAATTTTAATTTAAGGTTATCAATATTACTAGTACCTATATTTTCTACTATATCTTCCAAAATACTTTCTACACCTTCTAATTTTATAATTGAGTTTAATGCAGCGACACAAGAAATAACAGTTGACATGTTTTCAATGTATTTTTAAATTTTTTCTTCTATTGACAAAATAAGGGCAGACCAAATATTATTATTTTTAAATTCTTTAAAAATAAATGATATTTCTAAACACGCATACAGAACATGATGAATTGTAGGATAATAAACAGCAAATAATATTTTTGTGTGTTTTTAAAATTTTTTAAGAATACTTAAAAGTTGACCAAGTAGATCCCAGTCTTCGTTTGTTAATTCATGAAGCTGTAATGTATTATAAAATTCTATAAGTATATTTTTACATTTATAGACATCTTTAAACAAATCATATGTACTATTCCACCTAGTGTTATTATCAAATTTTACTCTTTTAAATTTTTCTCCTCTTGAATTTTATAATACATTACACATAAGTAATCATACCACGAATTTTATATATAGTATTTTCTAAATAATTGAATCCAGATTGAACAATTAAATTTATTATATGACAAACACATCTAACATGAAAAAATGCACCATTTATTATTGGTATTAAATCATTTTTTAACATTTTAACAACACTAGTATTATTGCTTGCATTATCTAAACTAATACTCATTATTTTATTTTTAATTTTAAAAGTACGAATAATAGACATAATTTGAGCATATATTGTTTGACCAGTATGAGGTAATTCAAAAAATTCAAATCCTATAATCCTTTTTTGCATAACCATTTCAGAATCTATCCAATGAGCAGTCATACAAATATAGCTAACTCCAGGTTGATGATTAGCAGACCAAATATCACTACTTAAACTAATTTTTCCGTCAAAATTGTCAAAATATTCAATTAATTATTTTTTAGCTTTATTATATTATTTAAATGCATCACGTTTAGTAGTAATTCTACTTACTTGTTTATATTTCAGTTGTAATCCGGATTGAATGTACTCGGTACAACGTTGATCAGCAAAAAAATTGAACGGGAGTTCCTTTTCGATCACTAGTTTGACTTGCAACTCTTTTTGTAATATTTGATCATAATTCCAACTGTGACCGGAACGATCAATTTGTGCTTGAGAGCTTTCATCGGTTAGCTTATGCCTTTGCAAACACGATTGATAGTGTCGTTGTAATGTGTTATTGCATTTAGTACCAAATAAGGCGTTGCATATTTTGCATTGAGCTTTTTTAATACCTTCGGCAAACCACACTTCGATGAAATGTTCCCAAACTGGTGTTGTACGTTTGTTTTGCTCACCGGTAGGAGGTGGAAATAACGGACTCGAACTCGTTCCACTATCAGGCATAATGATATTTGGGTCGTTTTGAATATATTGCGGCATTTGTGATCCGGATGCAATATTGGAGGAATCCATTTTATTGTAATAAAATGTAATAATAAAAATGAAATAATAACAATGTAATAATAATATAAATTGAGAATTATAATAATAACAATTGAAGTTTTGTGGGAAAAAGAGATTGTAGATATATGGAGAAAAAAGAATGCTGATAGACTGATAGTTAAGATTAATTGTGAATGATTTACGGTGTATCAATTCATATTTATAGAAACAAAATAGAGCCGTTTTTTCTTCTTTTTTTTAATTTTTTAGCAGGTGACAGAATGCCAAGCGGCAGCCTTTTTGGCAGGTTCGCAACGTCAGGCGGGCAGCCTTTTTTGGCAAGTCATGTATGTTTTTTTTTAATTGTTGTGTATTTTTGGTTTTGCTATTATTTTTTTGACCATTGTAGTGTTGTATTTTTGGTTTGGCAAGTCACTTCTCTCTTTATTTTTTGACCATTGTAATTTGTATACTTGTAAAAGTTGTAATGTTGTTTTGTTTTGTTTTTTTGTTTCTTTACCTGTTGGCGTTTGTTTTGCTTTTTTTTTTTTTTTTTTTTTTTTGTGTGCTTGTTTGGTTCTTTTTTTTACCATTGTAATTTGTAATGTTTTTTTTTTCTAGTCACTTAGATAATGTCATTCATATGTTTTATTTTAAAATATATCAAAACTATTAATGCATACATTTAAATATAAATAATAAATATAATAAAAATAATATATATATATATATATATATATATATATATATATATATATATATATTATTCTACACTCAACCTTTTAATATATAATTTAGATGTATATATAAATATATTCTTTACTTCATTTTAAAGTAAAAAAATATGTTTTTAAAAGAATAATTGTTAAATACATTTTATAAAAATAATAATAAAAAACAATAATATAATGTCATTTTATAATTTCAACGTAAATCTCTCTTCTTTTTTTTTTGAAAACATATTATAATATAAATTAATTTTTAATTTTAAAACCGTAAAGAATAAATGATCAATTGTGTGTGTATATATATATATATATATATATATATATATATATATATATAAGGCTACAAGCTACAGACTACAAAAGCTACATGCTTGCATGGGAGAAATAGTATTATATAGCGATTGATATAACAACTTATGTATCCTTCAAAGTTCAAAGTTGGCACTATGACAGGTGAGTTGTGGACTTGTCACTTGTGGCACGCGGTGGGATGTGATATATATATATATATATATATGATGTTCGTTACCTTTTTTTTTTAACCGTTGGGCCGTTGGCACTTGGCAGCAGAGGCGAGATACTTGGGCACCAGGCCAGGTTTTTTGTCAAACAGGCCGGTGTAGGCTTCAGGCCGGGTCAGGCCTCAGGAACAGGTCAGGTCAGGCCTATCGGCAGGTTAGCTCTGTCCCAAAAAAATTAGGCCTGATCGTGGCCTTGCAGGTCGGCTCGGCCCTATCCAGGCCTTGACCAGGCCGGATCGCAGGCCACAAGCCATTTGTTCATCACTAGCCCCAGCCATGGAATTGCTTTGCCAAACATAGGCCCGACCATGGTCCTTTTTCCAGAACTCTGAAATTTTCTGATTTTCTAGGTAACTTTGAAAAATCATAACTTATTCAAAAATCGTCCGATTGATTTCATTTTTGGAAAGTAGCTAGTCCATACAACAAAGTAATTTATAAAAATATAGCTTGCTTAAAAACATTTAATTATGACCCAAAATTATTGGCTTCAAAACCTGTGTTCAACACATTTCTCACATTTTTAGTTTTCTTTCAAAAATCTATAAATTCCCTTTTTGGTTTCTTTTTTCATTCCAACCACTTTGAACAATTTTAAAACTCTCTAATACACCGCATACAAATTATGATTTTTCAAAAACAACCAAAATATATAAATTTCTTCTTTAACATCCACATTTGAAAAATCAAAATTTCAAATTAGGTTTTTACATAATATAATCTTTTATACTTGATTTTATAAACAATAAATAATTTGAAAATATCAACTATACATACTTACATAGATCACCCCTTAGTGTACACTTTGAATTCAAAGTTTAGTAAAAATAATTCTTTTAAGCTTTTTATCAAACACCTTATGCGCATTCTTTAACTTAGCTTAAATCTTGTTCTTGGATGGTTTATTATGCATAGAATGTCTTAAACACATAACCACCAATACATAACCATCCTTATTCCACCTGGATGCTTCATGATGCACCAATAATATCAACCTCCAACAACTACATTTTCATATATGTACGTAAACATATATATATGCAAACTAGTTTTTAAATTGAAAATATTATACCTTCTTGATTTTTTCTCACCCCATGGCTTGCTAGGACAATACTAGAGCTTCATCTCCTCCATGTTAGCTTCACCCAACATAGCTTTTACTAATTTTTCATTATTTGCTCTCAAGCTCTCACACATTTTTACCAAGTAAAATATTCATTGCCAAAACTCCTCCAAAATACACTAAGGCCCCCTATTTATAGAGAACCAATATCAAGGATAAAATGGTCTTTGACCATTACTAGGGAAGGGCAATTTGAACATTCTCTAAAAAAATTTTAAAGGCATAATGGTCACTTTAAATTTTTTTTTAAGGACAAAATGATTTCTTTGTCATTAGGATATAATAGTCATTAACAAATTTCTTTAAGGGCTAAATGGTCATTTCACCATGATTAGAAATTTTTCTAGAAATTTCTTATTAGGATACCTTGGTCATTAATAAATTTCTTTGACATGTCACATTAAATTTTTGGAAAATGACATTTCCACAGTTGTCCAATATTTTCCATGATACATGAACTAATCCACTATTTACATTTTCTTGAGACTTAATTCCCATAAATTTTTATTGAGCCTCTTACAATGCCTCATAAGGCTTACACATTAACTTCGTTATTCAATAATCCAAGTTTTAATTGACTTCCCTTCCAATTAAATTAATTAATTAATTCTTGTTTCATATATAGTCCAACTAATTTAATTTCATTAGCTTATATATATATATATATATATATATATATATATATATATATATATCAATTCTTATTTTGAATTCTTTGATTCTCTTTATTGCATCTTACACCATAACCTTGTAATTAATTCAAATTCTTAAATGTTGCCGCACAACGTCAACCATTCAAGCTTTGTTAATTAATAACATAAGCTTAAATCAAATTAAGTATAATTAATTTAATTAATCATCATTTCTAGTATTGTCACTCAAGGCCTATATTCAACTTTAATAACGTAAACTTAAATCATATTACATACGATTAATTAATTAACCATTCCTTTTCAGCTTCCATCTTTATTCCTTAATTAATTCAAACTAATTAACTTAATTAGTTTGTTAAATTATTTATTTCTCATTCCTCTACACACATATATATTGCACATCACTACACAGAGAAATTTCTAAAGGAAATTCCTTTTATTAACATATCATTATTTGATCTTCCTCAGTCATCACATTATTCCCTCTTTTAAGGATTCCTCCTGGAATCACTATTACCGTAATACTTTATTTCAGTTTACTTACAACTCTTACATAACTTTTATCATTGAATATCTTATCGAATTATTTTGACAATTGTATTATTTTACTCTCTTTTATTTACCTTGCTTGGATTTAACGAACCCATATTCAATAACTTACTATTCTTGTTTTTGCAAAATTCTTTGCTACATTATTATTATTATTGCGTAGTCATTACATTCTTCATTTTCTTTTTCTCATTAATCCAGGCATAATACGTTCTACATCAATTAACTATAACATCTCATATTCTCATCATCTCAATTGATTATAACATCTCATATTCCTATTTCTAGTCACAAGTCTCCATCTATCAAAGTCTTCTCATTGTTACTTTTTCTTTTTTCTTTCTTACTCTTTATCATCTTTATCATTTACCTTAAATCCCATTTTTATTTTCATTATACCGTAGTAACTTATTCCTTATTATAAATTAATTATCTATCGAGTCACTAAAATACCTTACTTTAATAACTAATCTACTAACATTTCTTCATAATTTTCGTAGAGCATTTTTCAACAAAAGTCTCTTACATATTAGATCATATATGTTCTTTCCACCACATCAATAGAAATATTTAATCATTCCTTTATACACTTCTCTTTTCCAATTCTAGATTTTACATTTTAACCTTATTTTTACTTCAATGGCTATTCTTCAATTTCCTTATATAAGGATCATAGTACACTACAATTGCATTTATACTTATTAGCCTCATAATTATTCGGGATATCACAGAAATCACATCTTGACTCAAAATGTTAACATGTTAGGTCTATGATCCATTGAAATATACATGTTCTCTATTTTTCTCCTTATATTTCAATGTGAAACTTTATTAAAAGAAGGCTTGAATTAATTTAATAATTTTAAATTTTGCAAATTGACTTTATTAAAACAAGACTCTTTTATGCAAAATAATCAAATGATTATATACTTCAATTACAATTATACATAAAAGGAAAATTTTGGATTGATAGAAGTCGGTCAAAAATATACTGGATTGATAGAAGTCGGTCAAAAATTTAAAAAATAAAAAATCAGTATATATGGTACAGTATTCTTGTGGAAAAATATACTACTAACGCCACGTTCCTAATTTTTTTTCTTTTACACTTTTTTATTAGGTTTTAAAATAGACAGAAAAAAAAAAATGACCGGACAACTAAACTTTTTTATCCAATTCTTTTGTTACTGGATTTTTAAATGAACAGAAAAGTAAAGAAATAGACAAAAAATTTAACCACTTTTCTTGTTAAACTTTTCAATCCAAAAATAGACGAATTTGGACGAAAAATTAAATAAAATAAGATTAACTTTTGTAATCCCTATTAGACCCTCTAGATTATAAACATAATAAAATTAATATAAGGGGCAATTTAATAATTTAAATGTAAATTTTTTTTTCTTTATACACTCAATAACAACATGAACAAATATATATAATTTTTTTTATTTTCCATTATAAATTAAGTTTTCATTCTTTTCTTTTCTGTCGCATAGAGTCACAAACAGATTTGTAAGTTATTGTGTATGATAGGCACTAGGACTGAATAAAAACGAATAAAACTGAACATAACCAAATGAAATCGAAATTTTTAACCAAAATATTTTGGTTATTTAGACAATTTTGATTATAACCGAAATAAAATTCAATTTTTGAATTCAAATTTAGATAGAAAATTTTTACTATTCGGTTAACAGAATAGTAAAATTTTAAAAACTATCCGCATCAAGCAAATCAGTAAGCAAATAACTTCTAACAAGAGGGGGAGATGAGAACAAAACAAAAGTTGGTTCCTGGGTTGTTGTTGCTTTAGCTAGAGTGTCAGCCACTTGATTTCCTTCCCGAAATAGGTGACGTACATGTACCTTCCATTGTCTTGCCATGAGGTTCCTGCAGTTTAACACCAAAAGAGAGAGAATCATATCAACAGGAATTGATTTAGTGAGGCAATGCACAATCCATGTAGCATTCGATTCTAAAATAATTTTTATGAAATTGAGATTTCAAGACAAGGATAACCTATCAAACACAACCCATAGTTCAGCAGCTACAGGAGAAATCACGCCTTATGCACCTCATAATTCTTTTTCTCTCTGCTTTATGGATAGTATTGAAAAATTGAAATGAATTTTTTTGTTAGACAAAAAATAGAATTTAATTTCAGTTATTAACTGAAATAATTGAATAGAAAAATTGATTATTTAATTTTTGATAATTTAGATAATTATTTGAATATTAAAATTATATAAATTTTAATTTTTTATTATAACCGAATAAATTATTCTATTCAATTATAACCGAATGATGTCACCTAATAGCTGCAAGCATAAGTATTAAATTAAACAGGAATTCCCGGTACTCCATTTTGGTTTCTAATTTTGTCTAACCCACCACATCTGACTAATCCAATAATATTATATAAATATACGGAAATAAGTGGGCCATGAGTGCACGTTGATTTTTTTACTTAATTATTTATGCATTCTCAAGGTTGTATAAAGAATATGTTAATAACTCAGAATCCAATGTTAATAAATTATTCCCACCGGTAAAAGTGAGAATATCTATTACAATTTGTGCAACTATTTAGAGTTTTATATATATATTTTTAATATTATAATCATCTGAATTATAATATTCACAAATAATTTGTTTGATCTGATAATTAGGTTCATTATACGTATAGTCAAGTTTTAGCCATGATTAAAAAAATAGTTTCGCTCTGGTGGCGAAAGCAGAAAAATAGTCAGTGAGGTCAAAATTATTATGCGGCGTTAAATAATTTAGAGCCAAAATTTTTGAATAATTTTGTAATTTTAAATTGCATGTATAAAACATATATTTGATTACAATAATAATATAATAATTATTAACTCTATATATATTTATATGTATGTATATATACACTCTATTGACTTGTAATAGACTTTTTTTAAAAAAAAATATTTATAAATTATTAATTCTTTAAAAAATAATATAAAATCTATTATTAATTAGTTTAAAAAGATTATATGAATATACATATATAGAGGAAGTAGAAATGATATGAGATTAAAACTTAAGTGAGAAAATTATAAAATTTTAATTTGACCTCGTATATTAAAAATTTTACAAAATTTCAGTGGGATCAATTTGTATATAACATTTAAATTTTTTAAAATTTGTCATATATTATAAAACAAAACAATGTAGTAAATGTCATTATAAAAGAATAATCGTTTATTTACATGCGTGTTTATGTGATATCTTATATAATGTTGTGATACTTTAGTGCATTAACTATGACTTGACAACAAAAGAAAAAGAAAAGAAAAAGTTGTATCATAATAAATGTAAATGTATAAACGTTTGTTTACTTTTATACAGTCCTTAAAAGAACAGTCATTATAAAAGGACTTAGGGATCAAAACCGTTAGGTTGATTCAAAATGAAAAGATAGACTAGGTTAGGGATTAAATTTGTTATGTTGATGCAAAATATAAACTCTGTATTATCCTTAAAAGAATAATGTTCTAAAAGAACATTATGAATCAAATTTGTTAAGTTGAATCCAAACATAGAGTATTATCAAAATGTAATAGATTATGTTGAAGATCAATTGCAATAGAGAAGCAACAAAGTCAAGAAGAGCACCCAAAAATTGAAATATCATCAAAACATAGTCAGAGCATCAGAGAAAATAAATTGAAAGATTGCAGAGAAAAGGGGCAGAATGGTCAAAGTCATAGAGTAAGCTAGGATCGTTGAGGAAGAAATCTTAAGCTCAACTCTACTCTAAGATTGTCGAGTGAAGTGCAAAAGACAAGATCATCGAGTGAAGAGAAAATCATAAAGTACTGAACAAAGAAGACAAAGCCATTAAGAATAAAAACTAAAATACCAAAAGAAGATTTTAAGAGACCCCGTGCTAAGCATTAAATTGTCAGAGAATAATACTTAAGCACAGGATTTGAGAAATCAGATTTACTTCAGAGTGGGAGAATAAATCAGAAGAAGCAAATATCATCCCACAAGATTAACCCAAAAGAAATAGTGCATAAAGTTCTGTCGAGTAGGCTCATCACAACACAGCAAGGACAAAAGGCTCTAGCAGAAGAAGTGAAGATAGAAGCTCACAGGTGTTGAACAAGTCAAAATACTCAAGATCATAGAATGAAGCTAAACTAAATATCCTCAGATCATTGAGTCATTAATATTATTGAGCCAGTTCAGAATGTAGAGTTACATTATTGTTGAGCGGCCTCAATGTTATATCTATCAGAGATTGTAATACCAACGGCACTAAAAAATAGTTTTACTACGACACATGATTGGGATGTCCTTATTAGAAAGCTCTCCAACAAGAAGTAGTCTGAGATAAACTAGCTAAAGGAGACAAGTAGCAAAGTATGATTTAGCAACAACTAGTTTATCAAAAGAGGACATATGGAATCCACTACGATAGAAGTAGAAGTCTTAGTTATCAAGGAGTGAACTAAGTTTGTCTAATAGATCGTAAAGCTGAAACAAAGATCGTAAAATGACTGCAGACAAAGAATCTTAGAATATGTAGAATTTGTAGAGCAAAATGAGCATCTCAGAGTTAGCTCTAAGTTCATAATGTATAATGAATTCTCATAGAGCTGACCACTGTAATGACCAAGAAAATTATAAAAAAATATTATATTAATAAAATGAGAAATTATTTGAAACTTTATTATGTGCACTTATGAGTATATATGTGATTATGGAATTAAAAGGGAAAGTTAGTTAATTTAATAAATTTGAATTAATTATGAATTAAAGGAAGAAGTAAAAATGAATAATTGAATTATGAAATTATGTGACAAACTTGAGTTATGAATTAACTAAGCTTGGAAGGGTAAGACTTGTGTGGCATGATGGATAATTAAGTTGATGAATTAATCAAGTATTGGATTAATTCATGGAAGATGATTAAAATAAATCCATGATGATAATTAAGTAAATTATAAATTAAGTTTATGATGAAGATTAATTAAGTCCAAGTGATTAGGTGCATAAGTCCAATGTGGATTAATATGGGAGAGCATGGAGTGAGAATTAATTGGCCCAACACTTATTTATATTAATGAGACTTATGATGTATTGGGATTGGCCCAAGTTTTAGCCCATGTTGGAGTTTATAGAAGTCTAATTAAAAGTCCAAGTCAAGGTCCAAGTGTTGACGCAATTGAATGCTCCAAAATTCTAGAATGCTCCAATTAATAAAATAAATAAATAATAAAATAAAGCCAAAATCCGGCCACCCAATTGGGGAGGGGGGGGGGGGGGTGAAATTTTGAGCTTCGTGTTGGTCAATTTTGGGGCATTGTGACATTTTTAATTACTTGAATTTTGCATTTTTTTAGCATTGCAAAAAGGTTCCTTAAAATCCTCCCTAATGCACCACTTTCTCCTTAATTTAAGGAACAATGTTGACCTTGATTAAATTAACCCTAATTAACTAATGTTAAATGATTAGTGAAGGGCGCATGATTAATATTTCTCTATAAATAGAGCACTACTCCAACCACTTAGAAATGTTGGAGAATTGGCTAAGTGTTAAGAAGAGAGAAAAGAGAGAAGAAAAGAGAAGAAAAAAGAGAAAGAGAGAAAATACCAAGTCAGTGAAAACTCTTGAAGAAAAGAGGGGGCTCTTTAGGTTAGGAAGAAGAAAACATAGTGGAGAGCCTCAACAAATTCCTAGAAAAAAGGAAAAGGGCATCGAAGAGGTGTAACACTCTCTAACTTAAAAACCTTTAAATTTTGTTAGCATGTTTAGTTATAAAATAGTTATATCATGTTTGTTGTTGGAGGATCTTATGTTATGGGGGAACCATGGTGGGTTCCGACGATACAATGATGAATTTTGATGGAGTTATGTGTCTAGATCATGATTTAGTATGTGAAAAATGCATAAATGATAAGCTCACATGTAAACCCTAAGTGATGAGTTAATAAAATATGATATGTATGTAAAACTTGAGATATGTGACTTGTATATGGTAGATCTACAAGATTTGATGATAACCTAAGTGGAATAAGTAAAATTAAAATTAAAATAAGGTTGTAAAAATCTTTGAAGATGTATATTCTAATGTGAAACCCTAAAATGTGGAGTATAATATATTTATGATTAAATGTGTGAAAAATGTTAAGATCATGAAATGATAATGAAATATGAAACTAATAAGTTATGACATAAGTTTGAAGTCACTTGAATGTATGAAAATCAAGTTGTGAAACTTAGAAGCAAGAAGGAAGCAAAAAAACTTGAAGGAAAATTTATGGTGCACTGGCGCGCCCTGCGCCAGCCCAGTTGTTTTTTGGCGCGCCTCGTGCTGTTACTAAAGAAGGAATCCCTAAAAGAGTGGCACGTCCCGCGCCAGTCCTAGTTAATTTTGGGTGCGCCTCGCGCTGTCCCATAAACTCAGTTGACCAGGATCCGAGTCAAACAGGGTCGGGTCTTGGTCAATGTGTTGACCCGGGTCAAACAAAAAAAATAATAAATAAATAATAGAGAATTAAACAAATAAAATAATAATTGATATTATATTATTTGTAAAATAAGAAAGTATTAACCAAGTAATAAATAAAGATTATTTTATTTGTAAGAATGAGAAGTGATTTAACAAATAAAATAATAAATTGAATTATTTTATTTGTAAAGAGTAATAAAAAATGACAATTTAAATTATTTAAAAGATTGAAGAAAGAGAATTAAACAAATAAAATAATAATAATAATAATTTTATTTTATTTGTGGAAAAATAATAATAATGAGAAATGATCAAGATTATTAGTGATGATTAATATTAATAGAAGGAATCCATTAAGCAAATAAAATAATAAAGTTATTTAATTTGTAAGAGATAATGAAATAAAATAATACAAATTAATTGTGAAGGTTATTTAATGAGAAATAATTAGACAAATAAAATAATAAAATTATTTTATTTGTGATATTTTATTTGTGAAAATGTAATAATACACCTCATGAGAAATGTTTAAACAAATAAAATAACAATGATAAGGTTGTTTTATTTGTAAGAATAATAATAAAGACTATTGAATAATTATATAAAGAATTATTACACAAATAAAATAATAACAAATATTATTTTATTTGTAGACGATGAGCCTGAGATGTAATGTTGAATCATCAACAATAAAGGTTAATTGAAGTTATGAACTTAATGGTAACTATTAAACAAATAAAATACCAATAAGGGTTGTTTTATTTGTAGAGAAGGAATATTGATATAAATAGATAATATTAAGGCAAGTTAAGGAAGATGGTGAAAGAGGTAAATAATAGGATGTTAAGGTATGAAGTGGAATTGAATGATGAAGGCATACGAGTCAGTTTAGACTGACGCAAATTTATTTGTGGTCTAATAGAGACTAATCGATAAATCGAATTGCGACTTATGTAGGTCAACCGAAGGTTAATAATCGAGAAGGAAAAGGAGCGGACGTAGCATGCAAGTACATCTTACTTGTACACTTTATTTATTTCAAACAAGTTCTATAGATGAAGTAAATGTTTGAACTTAATTGTCATAACTTGAATACACCGATTCATATGTATACGCTTAGGAAGATTTTCTAAATGTTAAATTATAAGTGTTGAGAATCCTGAATACTGAAAAGTTAATTGAAAGATGAGTCTATGCCACTTGATTCAGCTAGACAGACGATGACATGAATTGTCAATTAATTTTATTTCTTTGAGAAAGCTATCCAAGCCAATTACTTTGGTGCGAACTCTATTATGCTAAGATGAACAACCTTATAAAAAGGAGAATTACTTTATGTTGGTGAATCCGACTTGCATGCTATGACTAAACGTTATGCATAATGTAGGGTACTACGAGGCTGATCACCTCATATACTAATCCTTTGTAGAGTTCAATGGTCCTTAGTGGCCATTCATTAATAAAAGATGCTCATGCTTTGAAAGATCGGGATTCTTCTATGCCAGGTACATCATTATTGGTTATTTATGAATTTATTGGACTTTGCACTTTTCATATTCGTATTCCTTAACAAATGACTCATTATGATTCATTGAACCATCTCATGACTTACCATAAAAAATTTTAATATCATAGATATTTGAACTCAATTGTTGATTATTGTTTGTCATATACTTGCTCAGCAAACTCATTGCTCATACTTGCTTTATAACTTTATTTATAGTTAAAACGGAGAAGTCCAGTAGTTTTGAAAAAGACAAGGGTAAAGCTAAGGCTACTGAGTAGTCTAAGATTTGGTTTTATAATTGTACTAATAAAATTAATTTGGATGACTTTAGTCTTTTGTTATTAAGACTTATGATATAATGTAAAGGTCATCATAATCTGATATATTATGTAAGTCGTATGTAATGTATTATTTATACTTATGTTATTATGTACCAAATGGGTAGTTATGTATGTATTGATTAGATGGGATAGTGAGCACTGAATTCGAGGTAAGAATACCCGAATTTGGGGGCGTCACAACCGCAGAGCTAAAGAATCAAAAAGCCTGAATCGTAGAATCGGCCAAACTCTACAACTGCTAAGAAACATTATGATTAGAAAAATTGTAGAATATACCAGATCTAACATTGAACTGAAGAATACAACTTGATCTAAAGACTGGAGAAATTATGGAATACATAAAGTTTACTATTGAACTAAAAGAATACTGAAGATTGAAAAGTTGAACTTCATAAAGCTGAAGATCATAGAGCCAGTCAAAGAACTAAAAATCGTATAGCAGAAAGGAAAGTATGACAGCTCAGACAAAGGTCTGACAATGGACTGAAAATTGAAAGACTAGAAGAGTAAAGATCTCAAAGAAGTTGTTGTACATCTGAAGTTTGAATTGAAGAGCATATCAAGTTGTGTCTAACGTCTAGTTTGGTAAAATGATGTCACCCAAAAGTGGACACCCTTACAGTAGACTTGTAGACACCTAAATTTTGCACTTTTACACTAACCCTGACAGGAGGGCAAAATCGTCACTTGACCCGACATACGAAAAGGAAGGTGGACCCCAACACGAAGCCCCCACAACGACTTACGGTCAAAGCTGCTACAACGAGCATCAGGTTACTTGAGGCAAGGCAAACATCTGATCCAGAAAAAACCTGATTTGATCACCAAAGACGACGAATGGCCACTACGCTCACGCTAGTCGGGGGTCTTGCTCACTGGTGAGCGAGCGACTGCCCAGCTCGCCGGTGAGCTGACGGGGGTGTAAGGGGGCAGTGCCCCCTGGGAGCCAAGCACAAAGAGCAATTTCTATATCAAGTCACAACCTTCCGAGCAAGCCTCCCGAAAATATATAACACGTCTCCCAGCGATTCTCGAATTATAAAATATGAGCCTTCCAGCGAGAAACGAACGACCGACATTAGTGCACGAGGATCGAGGCAGCATGACACGAGAATTGAGAAAAAGAAGCCGGGCGACCGTAGATGCATTTGTGACCAATGAATTTTGGGCATTTTCGTGGCTCGAGGAAACACGGCAGCCGAGGCGACGGCTCAGACGGCAACAACAAGCAGCCGCAGATGGATCTGCGGCCAGCCTCAGATGCACCTGCGGTTGCCTCCAAAGACCTATATAGCGTTCAGTTTTCATTCGAGAGGAGAGGAGAAAAAAGATGGCGGAAGCGGGAAAAAGGGAGAGAGAGAGAGCTATGGGTTTGAGAGAAAATTGAGAGTTCTTCTGGCTTTTGTTTAATCTTTACACCATATATTGTATCCTATATGATCTCCAAGTGTTAAAGTATTTATTTCATCATTTGAAATGCGAAAATCCGAGTTTATAGCATTTGTGGTTTTAATCTAGTTAGATCTAGTTCTTATTGCATTTTATTGTTTAAGTTGTTATAGATCTAATATTTATGCATTTGTTAAGTGGATCTACTGTAGATCCGAAGTGTTTGGTGCATTGCGATTTAAATATTTTGATTTTGTGTATTTTGAAGTTAGATCCGATGTAGTCGATATATATTTTAGATCTATGGATTAGGGACGGTTACGGAGGATTTATTGCGGATAAAATCCCCTCCTAACCTCTCGATGATATCCTTTTAGTTATTTTATAACCTACTTTTAGATGTAGCGATCGCGACGCGTCTTTATTATAAATATGTATATTTTGGGCCTTAAAACAATATTGATACCGAAAATCGGGTTTAAGGCCCCGTAATAGTGAAATATGTGATTGTGGGCATTTGGGCTATTTAGACGGCTTACATGCCCACAAATAGCTCCAACGTCATTTTAATGCTTGGTTTTTCCTTTCGACACGAGAAAATGATTTTGGAATGAAATGGTAAAGCTTTTCATAAAATCAAGCAAACTAGGATATTAGATCATCCGTAGGCTAAAATTGTAATTGTCAGATGAACTCTATTGCTATTTGACGAATGTTTTAAAAAATATGTTTTACAAAATATCATCGATTTTATTATCGAAGCAAAAACAATAAAAATGAACTTTTCGATTAATTCAAGTCCTTCGTGCATAGGGTTAACGAGATTTTGAAGCGCTTTCAAAATAAAGCACGCACTAAATTAATTGTCTTCGAAGATAAAATTGAAAGTATCGGATGAGCTCCATTCCTATTTGACGAAAGTGGAATTCAGCAACAGCCAGCATAAGGAACAACACCGTTTGGACCAAAGCATGCAAGGATTAGGGACGCTCGCGCAATGCGTGGTCGGACATTAAAGGAAAAAACCGCGCCATGCGCGGTAGGTCACTTCATGCAGCAGGTTTTGGGCGCGTATGTGGCGTGAGCTGGGCAGCTTGTTCCTTCTTTCTTTTTCTATGTGAGGGTCCATCCAGCTAGGCCAATGAATTGCAAGCAATAATAAAGGATCCTTAGCAAATTTGAAATAGGAAGATAAATAAGAATTTTATATTTACTTTATTTTGTATTTTAAATCCTATTAGGGTTTGAAAAGTGTAATTCCTATTAGGGTTAGGAGGAATATGTAGCCTATAAATAGAGGGCTTGAGACACAATTGGATATATAACTTTTACTAGAAAAATTCTTTCTTTTATTCTTTGGTATTTTTTTATGGCTATGTGTAGCTAAATTATTTTTTTTTGGTTTAAATGCTTGAAGTCATCAAGATTTATATACTGTAAGATCTAATTTATTTTAATTGTTCAATTTATATTTTGAGTATTGGATATTTTTCTGTGTTTAATTTTATGATTAATTCATTTGATTGCTAGGATGCATACTAGTTTATTATTCGTTGAAATCTACTGCTAAATTAAATATCAAATCCGTAATTGTTTGGTCACTTTAATTTGTGAAGCAACTAAGGTTAATAATTATTTTGCAGATCAAAAGATTATTATATCTTAGGAAGAATATTCATCTAAAATAAATGCAGACGTTTGGATTGTGTTGTTTAGTTCAACGATCTCTCTAATTTTTAAAGTTTCTACTAAGTTAAATCTTTAGCGCTTGTTATAGGTTATTTAGTAGTAAGAGTTATTTAGATCGCCTGTTTCTACTTAACTAAAATTAAGGAGAGATAGAAAAATTATTCGAATGAGAGTAATTATTCCACGTTGAGTATTTAAAATATGAATTGATTTATTCTTGCGTTAGTGATCAGTTGTAAATTCTTGATGGTGGATGTTAACTTAAACCAAAGTTTTTTTTTTCTTATTTATTTCATTAAATTACTTGTATATTTATTTTAGTTAATTTTATTTAAATTATTTCTTTGATTAAAAACCCCCAATTTTGATTTACGAAAACATAAAATTAAATTAATCATTCTCTATGGGATCGACTCTTACTTGCACTACTACATTAATATTTTTCCAAAGTAAGATTTTATTTTTGGGTACTTGCGACATCACACCAATTAATTAATATTATTATTAGAATCAATTTAAATAATTAAAATATTATTAAATAATTACTAATATTAGTAAATGTATAAAATATTATTAAATAATTAATAATTTTAGTAAATGAATAAAATATTATTAAATAATTAATAATTTTAAAAAATAAATAAAATATTATTAAATGAATAATAATATTAGTAAATGAATAAAATATTATTAAATGATTAATAATATTATAAAATAATTAAAATATTATTATATGATTAATAATATTAGTAAATAATTAATATATTATTAAATGGTTAAAATATTATTAAATGATTAATAATATTAGTAAAGGATTTAAAAATTATTAAATAGTTAATATAATTAGCAAGTGATTAAAATATTATCAAATGATGATAATATTGTTATGTGTTTAGTGTATTATTAAATTTTTAATTATGTGATTAAATGTTAAATAATTTAGAGTAAGATGTACAAAGGCTATTAGAATGAACCAATATGTGATCTATTAGTTGAAAGATTAACTTTATTAATGATAGGTCTTTCAAAAGGAAGTTAATTTAAATTGTTTAGCGGTAATCTGTGGAACATAAAAGTTTCCTATATCTAGACTTGTATTTACTTTTCAAGATCTCTAAGTGGTTTAATTATTAAAAATTAATCCATATCGATATTATTATTGTGATTCGCATTTGTGTGCAATTAAAGATTGTTTCATTATTGAACTGTGAAATATTAAAATTCCATTATTCATGAACTGTTTCAGAAGAACGTATAAGCTAATTGTTTCGGGTAGACAATACATGTATGAATTCATTAACTTGAATATTTTTAAAAGTTTATCCAAATCAATGGTTGGTGTGGACTCTTATAGTAAGACTGAGAAAGTACAACCCTTAACAAGGGGTATATTATTGAGAAACCGAACATGCGCAAGATGTCTAAATTTTATGCATACACAAATGGTACAAAAGGTTATTGTAATAACCATGAATTCTATTAGTCATTGTAATTATAATTATTAAATAATTATCAATGAATTAAAAATTTTATACTAATTAATTGTGCATTAAATAAATTGAATGAATGTACTTGTGTATGTGTATATTTATTTAAAGAATTAAAGCAAGGTGTATAATTAATTAAAACAAATCTAATTGGATTATATTTTAAATCCAAATGAGTTGTTGAACTAGGTCAATTAAATTTATCTAGTAGCCTATGTAATTAATTTAATTATTAGTCCATGTAATTAATTAAACAAGCCTAATGCTTATTTTAATTAAAGGTAGCATAGTATAATTAATGTAAGCCCAATGTGTTATTTAAATTGAGTCCAAACCAATTCAATGGATGAGCCCAATATATTTAATCCTAGAATCCAATATGGAGCTCAATAGGAAGTCAAAATTAGTCAACAATTGAACACATGTATATATATATATACACACACACACATTAAATATAGGAAAAATAAATGGAAAATAGCCCAAAGAGGGCCATTTGGCCGGTCAAGCTAGGGGATCCACCAAATGTGGCTTGATTTGCTAGATTGCTTTGTTCACACACTTGGTTTTGGTAGTTCAACCACCCATGTCAATCACCTTGTCATTCTTCATGTCAATCCATCAAATAGTAATCACAATTAGTCTCTTAATTGACCAATGCTAGTTGATTAGGGAGTTAATGAAGGGTTACCAAAGTCCTATAAATAAGACCTCCACCAAGCTTTAATAGGTTGGTCATTTCATTTCCTAGAAATCCTAGAGAGAAAAGGAAGAGTTCTAGTGATAGTTGAGAGAAAAACACTTTGAGTGTGGAGGATATTGCTAGAAGAAGGGCTTGGTGGATGACTTATAGTTTCATAACTTACTTTGGAAGGAGAAGGAGAAGAGCACACAAGTCTAAGAGGTTTAAAAGTGCTCCAACTCTTCCTTAGTTCATTTTATGGTCTATATATGTTTTATATGGTCAAAAATATATTTTTAACCGATCAAAATTTTTTTTGATGATCTAGAAGTCTAAAACTATGTTATATTGGTATATTCATGGTTTGATATATTTAATACATGTTTTGGTATGTGTTGATTGCATAAAAATGGAAGAACAATCCATATTAACCTTTACCGGTAAAACCCTAGTCAAACATGTTATGTTATATGTTGTAGTTTGAAATATACATGTTGAAAAAAGGATTTTTATGACTATAAAGTTACATATATGAGTTTTAAAGCAAACCCAACTTGAAGCTCTAAAAAATATGGAAAAATGAAGAAGTTATGACTTTTACCGCAAAACATGTCATTTTAAAACCCTAATGCACAACAGTCCACTTTGAACCCATTTTTCATGATCTATACATATCCAAAAATGTGTTTCAATGATGGAATATTGTATTTCAAGAAGATACGAATCCAACAAGACTAATTTGAGGTCATTTGGATTTGTAGATTTCATTTTATGCAAGTTTGAACAAATGAGGTAAAAATCACAAAAACAGAACACAAGTTAGCAAACATTAAGCCTAAAATTCTTGGACCAGGGCGCCTAGGCACCTAACTCAGCACTCCAGGTGCCACCTTGAGCGCCTAGGTGCCTGTGTGAGCGCCTGGGTCAGCTGACGTGGCCTGGGTTGGGTCGGGTCGTGCCGGAAATGATTTCGGGTCGGTTCGGGTCGAGTTTGATTAATTAAATAGGCCGGGTAATGTTTTAAATATTAATATAATTAATATGGGACCCAAATAAAATAATTACTTCTTCTTTAAATAAACTTTAAATAATAAATAATATTTAAGGAAATTAAATATTATTTAAATAAAATAATAATTAACAATGATTAATTAACTATTGTCTAATTGTTATTAAATAAAGAATAAAGGGAATTAAAAGAAATTATTTATTTATTATTTAATAATAAATAAAAGGAATTAAGAATAATTTATTGAGATAATTAAATTAATTAATAATAAATAAAGCAAATAGGTTCATCAATGGTTACTTAATTGTTGAATAAAGTTAATAAAATAATTATTTATTATTTAATTAATATTAAATAATAAATAAGGGTAGTAATTAATAGATTATTATTTAGTTGATATTAAATAATAATTAAAGAAGAATTTGGATTAATAATATAAGTAAATGAATTAAATATTATTAAATAATTAATAATATTAATAAATGAACAGGATATTATTAAATGATTAATAATATTATAAGGTTAATAAAATATTATTAAATAATTAATAATATTAGATAATTAATAAAATATTATTAAATAGTTAATAATATTAAATAATGATTAAAATATTATTAAATGATTAATAATATTAGATACTTAATAAAATATTATTAAATGATTAATAATATTCAAAGACTAATAAAATATTATTAAATTGTTAATAATATTAAATAAGTGTGTAATCTATATTAAATATTTAATACAGGTTTTATGTGATTGATGTAATATCCCAGATATTTTCAAGATTTTATATAAGATCTTAATTGATTTAATTAAAGGTTAATATTTAAAACCTAGAATTTGAGAAGTAAAATGTATAGAAAATAAGTGAACATTTTTTTTTTAACATAATTTATTTGTTAGAAATTAAATGTGGAACTATTGTAATGATGCATGTAGAGAATTTATTAAGGAAATAAATTCAATTGAGAAGTGAAGGTGTTTATATTAATATTTATATATATACCTAGAGTTGAGTTTGTTAATCAAACAAGATGATGTGTGAAGTAAATTAATTACTCAATAAAACTAATATGATTAATTAGTTTATGTATGGATTAAAAAGAAAAATCATGTAATATAATTAATCGAGTTAATTATTTAAGTCATGAATTAAAGTTGTAATTAATAAGTAGAGAAGTTAGAATATTGTCTAGAATGACAATATTAAGAAGTTAATTAATTAATAATTAACTTAATTATTAAGTTGTTGTATAGAGTCCATTAATGAATTTGAAACAAGCCCAATATGAGAATATTTGCTTGAAGGTGGGTAATTAAATAATAAGCCCAAATGTTATGTTGATTATAGTCCAAGAGGTAATTAATATAAGTCCAATTAAATTATGTTGGCAAGTATTGTGATAGTCCAATTAAATTAATTACCAAGTCCAAGTTATAAATAATATGTGAATTGTGTTGGGTAGCCCAAGTAATTAAATAAGAAAGCCCAATGCAAGGTAAGCTATGTAGCCCAAACACTTAAAAGTCCAATGTTGGTCAAAGTGTTGGGAGATATTGTTGAGTGTAGAGAATTAACTAATGTAGGGTTAATTGAATAACCCTAGTTGGTAGGCAAGATAGAGAATTAACCAAACATTGGTTAATTGATAGATGAAGGAAGGTAGTGTTAAGAATTAACTATGGATGAGTTAATTATGTAACCCAAGGTGGTAGAATAAATTAAATCAAGTTTAATTGGACTATAATATAAGTCCAATTGAGGTATTAATCTAGGTCAAATAAATTTACCTAGTAGTTCATATAATTAATTTAACATTAATCCATGTAATAATTAAACAAGCCCATGCTTGTTTTAATTAAATGTAACATAGGGTATTTAATGTTAGCCCAATGTAACAATTAAATTGAGCCCAATCAAATAAAATGAATGAGCCCAATATATTTAATTCTAAGGTCCAAAGTGGATCCCAATATACAAGTATAGGTGAATATGTATACATATATAGGTGTATATATATATGAATACTTATATAATGATATAAGACATACAAATAAAGCCAAATTGGTGTAATAAATTGCAAATCCCGAATTTTGGGGCCCACATAGATGTGAAGGTTACTTGTTGGTTGATTTTGGGTACAAAGTTGGTTCAACAACTCCCCACCAACCCTAGTCAATCAAATGGTCATTCAAAAGGTCTATCAATTGGTCATTCAAGCTATAGTAAGCTTGATTAACCCTTAATTTCACCAATGCTAGTTGATTAGTGGAAGTTGATGGAGATTAAGGTGGTTCTATAAATAGAATGCATCACCAATGAGTTAGGTTGTTAGTCATTTTGCTAGAGCACAAGAGAGAAAATAGAGAGCATTCTAGAGAAAAGCAAGCAAACACTTGTGAGTTGAAGGAGATTGCTAGAGGAGGAGCTTGGTGGATGGCACATAGCTTCATAGCATACTTTGGAAGGAGAATAAGAAGAGCATCCATGTCCAAGAGGTTAAAAAGTGTTCTAAACTTTCTTTAGTTCATTTTTATAGTCTAGATATGTTTTAATCGGTCAAAAAATATTTTTAACCGATCAAAAGTTGTTTTGATGATCTAGAAGTCTAAAACTATGATATATAGGTATATTCATGGTTTGATATAGTTAATACATGTATTTGTATGGGTGGTACGCAAAGAATTAGAAGGAAAATCCATATAACGATTTATCGGTAAAACCCTAGATGGTTCGATCTTAAATTTCTTGTCAAAATATTTTCAAAAATGTGATTGAACCATGAAATATTGTAAAACAAGAAGTTAGGAAGACAACAACACTAAGTTGGTATCATTTGGATGTGTAGAGTTTATTTTATTCAAGTTTGAACCATTAAAACCAAGGGTTGTGATTTTAGTTTTCACTCTGTCCTTGTGAGCCGTTTTAAGTACACTTCCGTTTGGAATTTGGATTTGTGATCTAAAGAGAAGTTGTAGAGGGGGAAATTCGGATGAGAATGGACTCAAGAATCACCCCAAAATGTTTTAAAATGAAGAAGTTATGGCTGTCGGAGTGTTGGAGGGTCGAACAACCCATTTTTAGGGTTTTGCTTCTGTTTTGGACGCCCCGGCGCCCAGTTGAGCGCCCCGGCTTTCAAAACAGAATGTGTAAGTTTTCTGGGTCGGGTCGGGTCGGTTCGGTCCGGGTCGGTTCGGGTCGAGTTTTTAATAAAAATTTAAGTTGAAATAAGTGTAAAATGAATGAGTTTGAATACTAAACCAATATATGAAGTTTATTAGTAACTAATTGGTAGCTAAATATGTAACATAAAGACTAAAGTTAACACAATTAAAAAGTTAACTATTGGTATTATTTGAAGATTATTAAAATATTATTAAATGATCAATAATATTAGTATATGATTAAAAAGTTATTGAATGATGAATAACATTTGTAAATGATTAAAATATCATTACATGGTTAATAATATTGATAAGAGATTAAAATATTATTAAATGGTTAATAATATTAATAAGTGGTTAAAATATTATTAAATGATTAATAATATTAATAAGTGATTAAAATATTGTTAAATGATTAATAATATTAAGAAGTGAATAAAATATTATTAAATAGTGAATAATATTAGTAAGTGATTAAAATATTATTAAATGGTTAATAATATTAATAAATGATTAAAATATTATTAAATGATTAATAATATTAAGAAGTGAATAAAATATTATTAAATGGTGAATAATATTAGTAAGTGATTAAAATATTATTAAATGATTAATAATATTAAGAAGTGATTAAAATATTATTAAATGGTTAATAATATTAATAAGAGATTAAAATATTATCAAATGGTGAATAATATTTGTAAACGATTAAAATATTATTAAATAATTAATAATATTAATAAGTGATTAAAATATTATTAAATGGTTAATAATATTTGAATGTAGTTGTATATTATCAAGGGTAGATAATATTTTGAGGTATTTGGTACATTATTAAATGTCTGAATCATTAAGTTATGAAAAAGAAGAATGTTTAATTAAATTAAACAGATGTAAATAGTCAATTCGTGACTAAATTTTAGACAACTTATTAAAAGTAAGTCGTACGAAGAACGTGTAGTGAAGGTGTAAGTTGGTTAAGTTTACCGATATGTCCAAATTGTATTTGGACTAGGGTTTTGTCCAGAACTTAAGGGTTCGTTTGACGGACATCTTAAGAGTTAATAATTTGAAGTTAAGGTCTTAAGTTAAGACTAATTAAAAGTTCTGGTAGCTAATGATTATGTCAATTTGTTATATAAATTGTAGGTTGATCAAATGACGCAAATAAGCGTAAATGGTAGAAGCGACCAGACAAGTTTTTCAGAACTTGCTCGTATGTGCCTTGACATGCTATGATGTGTTATTAAATTGTTAATAGAATGATATTGATGATAATTGTGATATGCATGAGGTATGATTACATGTAAAATATGAAGCATGAAATGCTAGATGTTATATATGATGCATGAGCAGTACGACATAAACTGAAATGCATAAAAAGCATGATGTAAGTATAAATTGCAGAGCATATGTGAAGCATGTAATATGTTATGTGTAACTGTTAAACTTGTTGAGCCGTCGTGCTCACTCTTGCCTAAACCAATATTTTCAGATAGTACAAGTATTTGAAGTCTTGATAAGGATCAAGAAACAAGAATGCGTATTATATTCACTGAAGGTCTAGCACGACCATTGTAGATATCAGTCCGAATTGGACAAGTAAATGATTGAGTAGTATACGAATTAGTTGGTATATTATATGAGTGTTAAATACTCGATTTGATTATAATAGAATGTCGTATCATGTATGATATTGAGACATACTAGGAATGTATAAAGATTGCGATTCTGGAATAGAAAGAGATGTTGTGAAATTGTAAATAAATGGTTATTCACCAATTATTATATTGTTGTAATTCATGAACAATAAGGAAAAGGTAGTACTCGTGTTGAACCGGATCCGAGGTTCAAGGAACCCGGATTTAGGGTCGTCAAAATTGAAATAGTATCAAGTGATGATAATATTTCCTAAGTGTTTATATACCTTTAACTACATGATTATTTGGTTAAGTGTTAGAGGTGTAAGAAGTATAGAAGTTATCATATGAATGTATATATGATGCTAATTTAAAGATCAACTTGATTAATTGTTAGGTCTACTCAAAGAGAATTAAATTGAATTGATTAGCAGTAGACTACGTACGAGGCAAGTTCTCCAAACCTTAACTTGTATTTATTTTTGCAAGTTCTCTAACCCTACTCAATTATTGTTGAACAAGTTTCTATACTTGTATTTTATTGTCAAAGCTTGAAGTGGTTTAATTATTTAAAATTATTCCACATCCATATTGTTTATAAAATCGCACTTAGTGCATTTGAAGCTTAATAGTTCTTGATTCATGAACTGTATTAAAAATGTCTAAAGCTAATTGTTCAGCCAGACATTGCGTTTATAAATTCAATAACTTGAATACTCTTAAAAGCTTATCCAAACCATTGCTTGGTGCGGATTCTTATATTAAGTCTGAGAATTGAACAACCCTAAATAAGGGGATTTTATGTTGGGAAACCGACTTTGGCGCCAGATGACTAAATGTAATGCATATACAGCGGGTTGAATAGGCTGATCCCCTTGAAAATCAAACTACTGAAAGGGTCAAAGGAAACTCTATTATACCCTCGTTAGTTCAGGGTCCTTGGTGACCACTCAGCATTTTAAGATTCAAATATTCTTGTTCAATAAAATTTGAGTCTTGTTTCTTTCACAATTGTTATATCTATTATTGAAACATTTTCTGTTATTTCCATTCATTCATGATATATTAAATCTCTATGATTATTCTTAAACTTGCTGAGCAAACTAGTTGCTCACACTTGCTATATCATGAACCATTTTTAGCTAGACCCGAATGCTCCGAGAAGGACAAGGGAAAAGGAAAAGCCAGAGCTTAATTTATGCATGTTAATTAACTGTTTAATATGTAATTACTGTTGGTAAATCTTTTGTAATTCTTTAAGATAGAAACTATTTATGTTATGGTTGATAGACATTGGGATTGTAATCTTTTTGTAAGGAACCTTTATGTATTATTCCGCAAAGTTTAAATGCGAATTATGTATTTAATGAGTATTCAGTATTGTACAGTGAGAACCAAACCCGAGGTTATGGAACCCGGATTTGGGGTCGTCACAGTTATCCCTTCGAATACTAAAATACTAAAAGGTTCAGTTAAATTACTTATATCCCTTAGAATTAATTTATGGTCCATAGTGACCACTCAACAGTAAAGATTTAAACATTTCCTTTTAATTAGAACTTGATTCTTATTCTTTCACAATTATTATATATTGTTGAAATCTCAAAAGTTATTTTTTTTTAATCATGATATATCATTCTTGTATTCATTGTTTACTTAAACTTGCTAAGCAAAGTAGTTGTTCAAAGCTATATCATGATATTTTTCAGCTAAACCCGAATGCTCAAATAAGAACAACGATAAGAAAAAGGTCTAAGATTAGATTAACATACATGATTAGTTAATTCGTTAACTTTTGTAATTTGCTTATGTAAACCTTCTGAATAATTAAGGTGTATGTTTTATATTAAGTTAAGGTTGATAGACCTTGGGATTTGTAGAACTTTTTATAATGAACAAATTATGTTTATATATTCCTCTTTAGTTTATAGAATGTGTTTAGAGATGATGGATCGTGAGCATCAAACCCGAGGTTCAAGGAACCCGATTTTGGGGATGTTACAAGTTGGTATCAAAACTGTAGGTTATAAAATTTAGGATGCGAAAACCTTTAAGATATAACCTTAGAAGTGTCAACTCACATCGAGTTTTAGGAGATGGATTTTGAAAATTCATCGAATCAAGTGGGAACCTAATCATATATACTTTCATTTCATCAATGAATATATTTTATTGCGATACTGATGTCGTTTGTTTGTTGGTTATGTTGTGATTGTAGGATGCTAGAAGCTGGTCAGTCTAGTCACATTGTAGATTATGAGCCAGTTGATAAGTATATCGTGCTATGGTAGTTAGTTGGATTTGAGCCAGTCCAACCAATTGCACATGATGAATCAGAGCCAGAGATGGACCCTACGGAGGATCTTGAATCTAAGCCGGATATGGAACTTATGTAGGATCCAGTATCTGAGGAGGAGGAGCCAGTTAAGTATGAGGAGAATGATGTGGGTACTACTGAGAGTGACATGATAGAGGAGTTAATGGACAAGAATACGAAGCTAGAAGATAAGTAGGCAGAGCTAGAGGACAAGGATTCTGTTGAGCACATTGGATCCTTACCTCATATGCTGGTTGATTAGGACACGGAGCTACAAGCTAAGTTAGAAGACTCTTAACGAAAGTTAGCAGAGGCAGAGTTAAAGGTCTAATAGCTGCAGACAGAGAAGCAGTATATTGAGACCTTTTGGGAGGAGGAGATAAAAGCTAGGAATGAGATAGAGGCACAAAGAGATGTTACTCATGAGCAGATGCACAAGCTAAAGGATGAGGTTCATAAAAAGAAGGTGAAGATAGATAGGATCAGATACACCTTTCAATCTTCATATGGAAAATATTAGAGTAGGGTATTCTATCAGCTAATGGAGAATTATCGGACTAGTAGCACTATTAGCCACGGTCGAGTGATGGAGACCTGAGATGAAGATTACGAGAATGTAGTGCATCATGGGATGCACTTCTATTAGTTACTAGTTATGTTTCGTATGTTGATGTATGTATATAAATGTAGTTAAACCCAACTTTTATGGTGATAGAGGGTTATATGCTTTGTAAATCTCAACTCTAGAAGTGGTAGGATATGTTTTTGTTAAATTCCATCTTTTGTAGTCTTATGGGGATAGTAGCATTTATAGCAGTATGCTCGGGATGTAAAGTGCGAAACATTACTATGTGACATATGAATATAAATGTAATTATGATTATGTTTATGTGCTTTAGATGATTAAAGTGTTTACATTAAATGATAAATGTTGTAAGAACAAAAAAATAATAAGGAATAAAGTAATAACATAAAATTTTCTTTTCTCTTAAAACAGACAATGTCGTCACGAAGACAACTACCTCGAAACCTAAGGGTAGAAGAATCGGTTAATAATGAAGAGGGTCATGTAGACCCAATGCAAAATTTTGTTGATATGTTGGCAAAAACAATGCATAATCAAACCCCAGCAGTAGGAAATCCGTCGGAGAATTGGTTGGCAAACTTTAAAGACTTTAAGGTAGTTGGTCCGCCGGAGTTCAAGAGAGAAACGGGCCCAATTGAAGCTCAATCATGGGTGAAAGAAATAGAGAAAGCTTTCATTATTGTTAGGGTCACTGAGGAGCAAAAGACGACTTTTGCTACTTACATGATGAAAGGTGAGGCTAATTTCTAGTAGGAAACTAAACAGAATAGGGTCGGAGAAGGGGTAGTAGTGTGGGATAGGTTCAAAGAGTTATTTTTTGAGAACTACTTTTCGCAAAGTATGCAAGGAAGGATGGAGGTTAAATTTATGGAATTGAAGCAAGAGAATATGTCAGTCCTAGTGTATGCTGCGAAATTCAATGAACTAGCTAGGTTCGCTCTATATCAAGTGGATACTGAAGAACAGAAGGCACGACGATTTGAATACGGGTTGAAGCTGTGGATATTTAACAAGGTAGTTGTGTTACAGATTGATTCATTTTTGACTTTGTTGGAGAAAGCAATCATTGCAGAAGGAGGAAGTGAAGCATTATCGAAGTACGATCAATAGTAAAAAAAGAATATGAATGATGGAGGGAACAAGAACGACAACAATAGTGGTAGCAACAACAACAAACGCAAGTGGAAAACAACAACAATGATAAGAGCTCAGGAAACTTATGATAACCCGAATATTTACAATATTTTTTTTATGGAAATATTAAATAATTTAATAAAGGTTAGAAATTTCAACCTAGTTGGTAAAGAAAATACGTAAAAAAAGGATTAATTTTTTTATTTAATTTATATAAAGAATCGTGTAATTTAATGTATTAGTTATATGAACTCATTTAATTATATAATTAAATGAGATTGAAAAGAGAAGCTATGCGATTTAATTTATTTAATTAACTATATGGAATATGTGTAAAAGTTCTATTAATAAATAACTAACTAGGGGTCTTGAAAGACTAAACTAAAGGTTTTAATTAATTAAGTAGTCAACTTAATTAATATATTATAAAATATATTTAATAATTATTTTAATTGAAGATCCTAGATATTAATTAACAAAGGTTGTGTAATATGTAGGTGAAAATTTAAATGGAAGCCAAATTAATGGAAATGACCAAGCTTTTAATAAGTTTTGTGTTTAAAATGTGTAGAAGCCCAACTTAGATTTGGAAAGGAGTTCAAGCTAATTAAATTAACTAAGCCCAATGATTTAATTAAAGTTAAGCCCAAACATTTGAAATGGGCAAGAAAAAGTTAGTGTAAATAAATATGTTTGTATATTTATATTTGTGCTTATATGCTACTAAAAATATTAAAAAAATTATAACGTGGGAAGTTTCCATTTATGGAAAGATTAGAGAAAATAAGGGCAAGATGAGGGAAACTAGTGTTCTTGAAAAATAAAACAAGTGAGAAAACTTTTTGCTTTTGTTTTATCCAAAGTTGCATTGGAAGGAACAAAAAGGAGATGTAAAGGCTATGAAGTTTTGGTGGGCTAGGTTAGTAGCTTGTGTTGGAGAAAGAAAAAGTTGTAGAGAATTAACCACTATATGGTTAATTAAATAATCCTAGTTGATAAGCAAGTGAGGGCATTAACCAAACATTGGTTAAATGCTATATGAATGAATATGATGATGAGAATTAACCATTGATGGATTAATTGAGTAATCCTTAGTGGTAAATAAGTTAAAGCTTTAATCATGCATAGGTTAGTTGCTAGCAAAATATGTAGATATATAATTATATGTATACATGATGGATATGAATTAACTAAGGTGGATGTAATGACATGAAATTTTGGCAATATTGTAAATGTTGTAAATTAATAAATAATTAATGAAATTAAATTTTCGAAGTGCGATAAGTGTCTTGGGACAAGTCATTTATGTGTTATTTGATTGTGGAATAAAATTCAAGTTTAATGAAACAAATTTGGATAAAAAAGGAGTTGAAATGAATTAAAAATGAGCAAGAAATGATTTAATAGGAATTAAATTTGTCTAAAAATTTTGGATATTTACCAAAGTACCATTGACAACTTGAATAATGACCTTGGTGTCCTAAAATGGTTTAATATCCATTTGGTCCTTACTTATCAATGTGAAATGCCTTAAATGACCTTGACCATACACGAGTTAAGCTTAACTAGGGATGGTTAAGAGTTAGAGCAATACATACAAATTATGTATGTATATATTTAGTAAGTATAAGCTAAGTTCATCTTATTTCATCTTCTAAGTTGCTAAGTGTGAAAGAGCTTGAAGAGAGAAAGAAGAGAACTAGGGTTGCTTGAAAACTTGAGAGATTCTAAGAAAAAGAGAGCAAGAAAAGCATATCTAACCATCAAAGTGGATCATCTATCACTAAAGAGCTTTATAGCAAGAAGGAAGAGAGCATAAAGAAGGTAGTATAAGAGTTCTAGCTTTAAAACACTTTATTTATGTGTTTAAATTCAAGAACATGTATAGCTATGTATGTATCTATGGATATAAGTGTTGATTATGTGAGTCATGTGTTATATGGTTGGAATAGGAAGAAAACCTAAGCTTAAAAGTTGTACTACAAAGGTGGTGGACTATTCATGCTTAAATTTATGGCTAGGAACCATGATTTATGAAAGATCATGTGTTATTTGTTAGATGTTTTGGTGAAAACCTAGTTGGAAGTGTTGAACATGTTTGATGCATGTAAAATTTCTTGCTAGATAGCATACTAGAAGCCTTAATGGTTGAAAAATATAACTTGTGTAGAAAAATTACAATATTAGGCTATACTTTGCATGTAAATCAAATCATAATCTGTAAAGTATTTTGGAAGGTACATATAGAAGTGATATGGACTTATAAAGTTGTTATATGAGCATATGTTAATGTATATTTGGTGTAAAGTTCAAGAACTCAAGGAAGGTTTAAGATTAAGTTTTGAAAAGTTGGAAAAATTCCACACAAGTGTGATTTTTGGCCATTTTGTGTAATTAAAGGTAAAAATGAGTCAAATAACTAATTTTTATGTAAATACACGTGTCCGTGACGATTTGGAAGTTATTTGGTGTTTATGGCGATTATTGTGCATTTTAAACGCTTAAAAACGTTTGTCAATACCCAAAATTGAGTTTTCGGAAAAGTAGGGTCATTTTAAGACTTTTAACGTTTTTAAAGGCCTAGACAAGTCATATATATGTTATATGTGTTAGATTAGGTGTTGGAATCAAGCTTTGTAAAAAAAAAGGCCAAAAATAGCATGTAAAGGAAAATGATAACTTGTACGTCAAGGTAAAGCATGTAAATACATACAACTAATGCATGGACCACGTTATGATTATGTAGGTCATAAATAGGATACTATATTAACTGTAAGCGTAAACAAGGACAAAGGCAAGTGTTCTTTTCAAACTCCCTTTTTGTAGTTCCTTGAACAGTAAATTATGTCATGCAATTATATAACTCATTTTGAAGTTCATTGTTATTGAACTACGTTTTCTGAGAAAGGTCAATGTCAATCTTATTTCGGCTAGACATATGTGATGATTTATGTTAATTCAAATATTTATTTTTTATGTCCTCCGATCCATATTATTGTGGTGCGGAATCTATGAAATGCTGTAACAGAACAACCCTGTTAGAAAGGGGAACAAATGAAAAAGGAAATGTAAATTTATGATGTGGTTGCGTCGTTAGATGTTTATGTTGTGCACAATGTAAATGTACGATAGGCTCACCTAGAGTACACATCTAAAAGGAAATGTATTTTTATAACTGACTTGAGCAGTATCAGTCTTTGTTATTGGTATTGTTCTTAACCTATTCTTGGTCTTGTGACCGTACAGCTAGCAAGTTCATGTTTTCAAATTAATCATGTAAAGTTTCATGTTATATTCTCAAGTTCATTTCCAGACTTGTTAACGTCACAGCCTTATTACATCAGATTTTATTTCATTTTTCAGAAATATCATGTCATTATTTGTATATGTACTTGCTGAGCTATTTTATGTTCATTCTTGCTTAACATGATATTTCAGCTAAGCCCGAACAGGTCGAGGGGTCAGGAGTGGATAAAGGAAAAGGAAAGGCTAGCAAGCAGTGAATGTATAGCTATAGGGTTTTTGTAAATGTAATATGTTGTAATAGAACAGATTGTATATGTTTTGTATTATTTAAAGGTCTGCAAACCTGGGATAGTTATGTAATATTGTAAATTAAGTTATTTTATTCATAAATGAATGGATGTGATGACAGGGTAGGATAGTATCATGAGCATCAAATCTATGGTTCGAGAGACCTAGATTTGGGGGCGTCATAGTGGAGATATGGATTCACCCTAGGTTAGTTGTTATAATGGAATTAACCCTATTTGGGTTAAATAATAGAGGTAGCTAGCACAATGCTCCATGTAATCTTTGTTTTACCCCGTGTATTAACAACATCCCTTAAATTATGGATCTATATTTTTAGAGGTTTGACCATGGTTGCTTGCTAACCTAACTATTATTGAGTTAATGTGTAGACATATATATATATATATATATATATATATATATATATATAAGTGTAGAGAATTAACTAGGGTGGAGTTGATATGTTCACCTTGGTTTAATAGTTAGAAGGGAATTAATTCTACTAGAGTTAATTATTGGGAGAATATAATAATGATAAGGCCTAACTATTGTTAGGTTAGTTTGTTAACCCTAGGTGGTGGATATTGTAAAATATTTAGCCAAGCTTGGGTTATGTGCTAGTAAATATATAGATATATGATGTATTTGTATATATTTGGATGATGAGTTAACCAAGGTTGGATGTATAATAAACCTAAGTTATTTATGTGTGTATGCATAACCCTATGTTGGTTTATTATTGGAAGAAGGAAAAGATGAGACTTAACCCATGTGTGTTCAAGTCATATGCCTTGGATTAGTTGTTGGTATGAACTAACCCTAAATGAGTTAAATGGTGGGAAATGTGCAGATATAATCCAATGAAGAAAAAGATGAGACTTAACCATGTGTGAGTTAAGCTTTGTCACTTGGGTTAGTTGTTAGTGAAAACTAACCCTAAGTTAGTTAATTGGTGGGGAAAAGGGTTAGAATGCTAGCATTCTAAGTATACCAACACTTAGCATTTTTTGAGAGCAAGATGTCATGGAGGTAGGGAGAGAAAGAGAGAGAGAGAGAGAGAGAGAGCAGGAGGAGGAAGGGTGAAGCCCCATTAAAGCTCCATGAATTCATGAACAAAAAGCTTCAAGCTTTGTCATCTAAAGGTAATAAATTTTTATGCCTAAAACTCTTAAATCCATTTCTTTTTGTTAGATCTAGAGTAAAATGGAGGTTGCAATGGTCAATATCTTTGAAGATATATGAGTTTTATTCATATATCTCTAAGGTGGTAATAATATATTTTAAAATCTTGAGCCATGGTGTGTGTTTAACATGGATAGATCAAGATACATTGTAGGTGCTTGATAAAATGCTCATGAGAATCATTTTTCTAAACCTTGATGTTCTATGTAGTTCTTTTAATGGAGGATCAATGTGGGGTATTATAAATGATGATAAGAATCATATTGGTTTTTACGATATTGTTGTGAACCAAGTTTAAAACTTAAAAGCTTAGAAATCAAAGTTTGGGGTTTAACTTACAAACCCTGGTTTTAGATAGTTATTGTCAAAACAAATGAGTTTTTATGTGTTGATCGTTTTATCAATCTATGGGTAATATGTTGTGGGTATAAGAGTTATGAGAATAACCCAAGAAGAACGGATGAATAATGTGTTGGTATGATTTTATAAAGACTTCTACGGTCAAGTATGATTTTAAACTAAACATTAAGGATTTTGATCATGTTCGATCATGGTTGTGGAGTATGAAAAATAAATGTTGATATGAAAACTCTTTGGTTTCGATAAATTTACAAATTCACAAAGCCACGGTTCAAATTTGACCTCAATCTAATAAGAAATGAACAAATGGTAAACTTTTGAACAAGCAAAACTATAAAATTAGTTATTAGTCTGATCTTGTAAGCAATTTTTAGTACATTCCCATTTGGAATTTAGAACTTTGTCCTAAAGAGAAGTTGTAGAGGGAAAAGTTACGAATGCGTGAATCACTTAAAAAGGTTAAGAAACGAATAATTTATGACCGTTGAAGCGAGCTGGGGTCCAGCAGTCTCCAAGACTGCAAGGTCCTCGGGTTTGGGTCCTTAAAACAGACTTTTTGAGTTTGATAATTTTAGGGATTGTGCCACCTATGGGGGTAGTTAGACCATGTTATACATAGGTCACTGTCTGAAGATGAGCTAATTCCAAGTTTGTACGAATTGAGTTGAAGTAAACAAGTTTTAAAAACCAGTTAGCATGAATGTTGGAAAGTCGAAGTTAGGGTAATGGTTAAAAAATTAGTTATTTTAAACCAATATAATGAGTCTTATTATGACTAATATGTATGTCAATCTCATATATAATTATAGGTTGAACGAAAGACACAAAATAAACGTAAACGATAGAAGTAAACCAGACAAGTTTTTTAGTATTATGTGATAATTTTACGAACTTGTTGTTATATTTATAAATTATTGTGTGTGCACTTATTGTATGTGCGAATTGATTTTAAATATGCCTTTGTACAGTCATATGATATGAATAGTTGATATACAATAGATGCTATGAGCTTTACTGTGTTATATAAATTGTATAACTTGGAAAGATTGAGATGCATTATAAGTATAAAGTAATTTTATAAATGCAAAGCATAAACATGAGGCATATAAAAAGATGCGAAGCATGAAGCATGAAACATGATTTAAATATGAACTATGTGTAATGTGATAACTATTAGACTTATTGAGCAGTCATGCTCACCCTTGCTTAAAACAAACATTGTCAGCGAAGTACAAGAATCCGAAGATCCAGGTAAAAGCAAGGGAAATGGTTGAAGTTATACTTGGTTATAAACCTTGTTGTTAGTGTCAACTACATTCCTTTGATGTAACATGTTGGAATAAATACAGTTTTGTTGTTTGTATTATAAACCTAAATATATAAAGTTAGTAAATCATTTAGATAAATGATTATTGTAGGTATGAGTTCGGATTGGGCAAGTAAAGATGATCCTATATTAAAGAAGTAGTTAATATGTTTTATAGGTGTTTTGATACTCAAAATGAATGTAATAAAATAAACTCGTATCATATATGATATTGAGATATAATAAACAATTGTAAAGATTACGATTCTAGAATATAAAGAGATGTTGTAAAAGCTTTAAATTACTTGAGTTTTTAACATTTATAGTATTAATAAATGGTGTATTTGTTAAGAAAGATATTGTACCATCAACACTGGATCCGGGGTCAACAGGACTTGGATTTGGGGGCGTGACATGTTGGTATCAGAGCTGATATATTATAGTTCTTAGGTAGCAGTACATTAGGCTATAATCGTGGAAGAAATAACGAAAGTAGTTGAGGAATAAATTCAGGTAGAGTTTAAGTAATAAAAGATGAATTTAAAAAATTCATATGAAATTAAATATAGAGGATTATTCAAAAGGCAGATTTGAGGAGATAGAAGAATAATGAAAAGGGTCATGCTATACATAATTCAAAGAAATGATAGAAGATGTCTTATAATAAGATTTTGAATAACAGAAATAAAATGCTAATAAGGTCATAAAATGATCAAGAAAGATGAACTCGTAATGAGTTATATGTGCTAAAATATGGATTAAGAGAATTCATATTAAGTTAAGAAAAGTTAGAGGTTTGTTTATTTTAATTGAGGACTCATGTTAGTGGCTGAGTTGAACATTCCTTTTTGTATGGACATGTGATTGTGCTTCGTTTTACAACCACTAAGCTTCCTATAATGGTAATCGTTGAAATCTTGTGTCGCACCATTCATTATAGATATGATGGGAATGTGATTCTTTCCTCATATGTATATCTGATAATTAGATAATGTTAAACTTAGGTGTGCATTCTTAAAACTCGTACTTATGGTAAGTTCGTGACTCATAATCGTATGGTATGTTCTTGAGCTTGTGATATCCTGAATTTTTGGCAATATTTATTTTAATGGAAATATTGAAAGATTTAATAAAGGTTATAGATTAAAACTTAGTTTTGCGAGAAGAATGGTGTAAATAAATAGATTAAATTTTTTATTTTATTTTATCTATGAGTTAAGAAGAACCATGTAATTTAAAGTCTTAGTTACATAAACTCATTTAATTATAAAAGTAAATGAGATTGAAAAGAAAAGTTATGCGATTTAATTTATTTAATTAATTACATGAAATATGAGTAAACGTTATGTTAATAAGTAATTAACTTAAATGGGGGTCTTGAAAGACTAAACTAAAGGCTTTAATTAGTTAAGTAATCAACTTAATTAATATGTTATGGAATATATTTACTAATTATTTTAATTGAGGAATCAAGATATTAATTATCAAGGGTTGTATAGGATGTGAGTGAAAATTTAAATGAAAGCCAAGTTAATGGAAATAACCAAACTGTTAATAAGTTTTGTGTTTGAATTGTGTAGGAGCCCAACTTAGATTTGGAAGGGGGTCCAAGTTAACTAAATTAACTAAGCCCAGTGATTTAATTAAAGTCAAGCCAAAACATTTGAAATGAGTTAGAAAAAGTTAGTGTAAATAAATATGTTCATATATATATATATATATATATATATATATATATATATATATATATATATATATATATATATATATTTGTGTTTGTATGCTATTAAAAAAAATAAAGAAAAATTTAAAATGTGGAAACTTTCCGTTTATGGAAAGATTAGAGAAAATAAGGGCATATGTAGATTATTTGCTAAGCAAGATAAGAGATATTAGTTTTTTTTTTTTCTGAAAAATAAAATAAGTAAGAAGACTTTTTGCATTTGTTTTATCTAAAGTTGATGATAATTAACTGTGGATGGGTTAATTGAATAACCCTATGTAGTAAATAAATTAAAAGCTTTAACCATGCATTCGTTAATTGCTAGCAAATATGTGTAGATATATAATTATATGTATACATGATAGATGAGACTTAACTAAGGTGGAGATAGTGAATTCACCTTTGGTCCCTAAATGGGTTAATTGGTAGTGAATTATTATAGATACACTTAGATATGTATAGAATTAACTATAATGAAATTAGTAAGTAACCAAGGGTTGCATATTTGTAGAGAATTAACCATATATTAGTTAATTAGTAAGAGATAAATAATCATGCAGTGATTATTTGTGCGATTAAACTAAAGAGGAATCCAATTAGTTGATTAATTTAAATTAATGTACTAACTTAAGGAAGTTAATATCAATAAATTGATAAGTTAGTAAACTAATAAATAATTCAATTAACTTTGTAACTAGCGAGTCTAATTAAATTATGTTATTAAATAAAGGTGTTTACTAAATGAGCTCAATGTGTTAAGTTTTATGTGAATTAATAATAGTCCAAGTAAATAAATAAATTACTAGTGGACTAACCCAATTATTTAATTAAACAAGCCAAGTAATTAAATTAGTAATAGACTTGTTAACAATATTATGTGAATTGTGTAATTTAATTTAACTAGTCCAATACTTGTTTTAATTACCAAGTCATGTTAGTAGAATTAGGTAGCTCAATGATTTAATTGGTTGGAGCCCAAATGAAATTTAACTAGTGGCCTAAACCTTGACCCAACTTGGCACATTAAGTGAAAGTCAAATCTTGGTCAATATTACTACTAAATTGTAATTAAAAATAAATCAAAAAGAGAGGATAATTGGGGGATAGAGTCAGGGGTCCCATGTAATCTCCCACATGACATGTTTGATTTGTGGTGTGGTTTTAAAATATTTCATGTAAGATTGGATAAGATTTTATTAGATAAAAGATAGGATAAACCTATAGATATAAGAGGTGTATGTAATAATATTGGAAGATGAGATTTATATCACTTTGACCAACTTAGAAGACTTATCTTACATTAGTTTTAGAGAGAGAAGCTCTCAAAGATAAAGAAAAACAAGAGAGAGAGAGAGAGAGAGAGATAGAACTCTAGAGAGTAAGCTAGAAAAAAGAAGAAAAAGATGAGAGAAAAGCTTGGAAAGCCAAAGGAGGGCTAGCCATGTTTCGGATCTAGCAAAGATGGAGGAGGGGATCAAGCAAAACAAGATCCATTCAAGTAAAGAGCTCAAGGAGGTTTAAAGTGTTCTAAAACCCTAGTTTTGTGCTTTTCTTTGCTCTATATTTAATTGCAATGGTACAAAACTATTTTCAAAACTCTATATGCTTAAATTCATGCTAGATTAGTAGATCTAGGATTTAATGAGTTTAACATGGGTATTTATATGCATTTATGTTGGAAAACATGATCAAATGCATGAAATCGGTTTTTATTGAAAAACCATAAATGGATCAGCCTGCTTCCCGTAGTTACTGTTCATGTTATGTGTGACACCCTAGGATTTTACAGGAATTCTAAATAAGGATTATGGATAATTAAGTAAAGGTTAGTAGTAAAACCTAGTGTTGAATGTTAGAATGTATTAATGAATGATTTATTATGTAAGCAATGTGCTAAATGACCTATGTGGTTGACTAAATATATGGATATAAATGTATATTGAATTTAATAAAGGAGTAAAGATTTAAAGTTAGAGAATAATGGAAATGAGGAAAATATAATTGAATTGAACTTAAGTTATGAAAATTGAGAATGAGGTTAATGAATAGGCCTTGAAAGGCTAGGTGATGAGAATAATAAGATTAGTGATATGTGAACATTTAGAGTTTATTAAGAAATTGATATATTGATTTTCAATAAGATATGTATTTATGTGAATCATAAATATGGAAGGTAATACCTTGAGTATGAGTAGAAAGGGTGAAGATTTCAAGTATGGTGTAAATTAGCTTATGTGTGTGTGAAGTAAACAAGTTAAAGGACGTTAAAATCGTAAAAGGATATTATGAGCGTAAAAAGGATAAATGTCGCTTCTCGAGGAAGAGGTTGATGAAAAGATGAGCAATTCGATGGTATTGAGATGTCGATAATTGAAATTTATGGAATTGATTTATTGTGGAACCAAATGGTTTGTAGAAAATTAAGTATGAATTGATATAAAAATTAAAAATTGTTGTGATTATTGAAATTAAGTTATGAAATTCAAGTTTCAAAGTGTGACAAGTGTTATGGGACAAGCAAATTATAGAGTATTTGATTGTAGAATTAAATTCAAGTCTAAGGAAACAAGTTTGGATCAAAATGGAATTGAATTGATGCAAAATTAAGCAAAATATGATTTATATAGGATTTATTTTCTCTAGATTTTTGTGAGTAAAGTCCTAAGTGCCCTTAGCAACTTGATTAATGACAAATGAGTCCTAAGGTGGTTTAAAGACCATGAATGTCCTTGACAAGTTAAAGAATTACATTGGTGTCCTTTTGTGGGAATTGTCCATAATGCCATTGAAAATTCATGTGAATTGTCCAAAGTAACCCTTTAACCATGCATGAGTTAAAACTAATCAAAATGGTTAGTTGTTGGAGCAAAATATATCATATATGTATAATTTCCAGCAAGCTAAGTTCATTTTATCAACCAAGTTTCTAGCAAGTTCGAAGGTAAAGAGAGAAAAGAGAGAGCAAGGTGTAGACACCCAAATTTTGCACTTCTCTACTAACCCTGTCAGGATGGCAAAATCGTCACTTGATCCGACACGCAAAAAGGAAGATGGACCCCAACACGAAGCCACCCCAACAACTTACGGTCAAAGCCGCCACAGCAAACAACGAGCATCAGGCAAGGCAAACGACTGATCCAGAAGAACCTGATTGGATCACCAAAGACGACTAATGGCCACTACGCTCACGATGTTCGGGGGCACAGAAATCGAGAAAAGAAGCCAGACAGCCGCGGATGCATCTGCGGCCAACGATTTTCGGGGTTTCGCACGGCTCGAGGGCGGCACACGGCAGCCGAGGCGACGGCTCAGACGGCCACAGCAAGCCCAGCCGCAGATGCATCTGCGGCTACCTCCGATCAGCTATACATTGCCATTTCCGCGTCCGAGAGCAAAAAGGGAGAAAATGTTTTAAGCTTTTAGAGAGAGAAACACGCGAGGAAGAGAGAGAGGAGCTCGGGTTTGGCTCAAATCAAGTGAAATTTCATGTTCTTTTGCTAGATAGTTGAATACTTTTGTGGTTAGGCTCGATTCGTGAAATATAAAGCTTTGTTTGGTCTATTGCAAGGTGAAAAAGGGTGTTTCTTTTGATATTTTCTTGTTTGTATTAATGTGATAATCTTGTGTTTTGGGTTTGTTTAGCATAGAATGTTGTTGTATTAATGATGATCCATGGATTAGGGATCGTTAGCGAGGGTTACTTTGGAACATAATCTCCTCCTAACGCCCCGATGACATCCGTATGGTGATATGTCGTTCGTTGTGGTAATGAGTAGTTTGTAGTGTTGGGTTTGTGATATTTGAGTTATGTAAGGCGATAGCAATGTCTAATGTTGTTAGATTTGGCTTAGTATTGGTTGTGTAGTGATTTGGTGATTGTGAGCCTAGGGAGGAGATCCTCGTGATCGAATCCCGATGATGGATGTTTTGGTATATGTAATCACGGTATAGGGTCCATTGCGGTGTATTTGTAACATCGGGCCTTAACGCGATACCAAATCGTGATCGGGTTAAGGCCCCGTAATAATAATAAAATATGTGATTGTGGGTGTTGGGGGTTGTTTGGATGGCTCACATGCCCATGGATAGCCCCGACACGTTTTGGGATGTTTGTCTTAATTTACGGCACAGAAAATGGTTTTCCAAAATAAGGCAAATAATAAAGATTTTATAAAAGTGATCAAATTAGGATATTAGATACACGAGGTTTAAAAAGTAAAGAGTTTTTGGCGAAACTTTGATCCTTGTGTGACGAAAAGGCTATATTTGGTTTGAAATGTCATAAAAGATGTCTTCGAAAAAAATAAATAAACGTTTTCATTAAACTTTGTGCATAGGGTTAAAGAGTTCTAGAAGTTGCCTTCATTTTATTTATATTTACTGTTAGAGGGCAATGTATAGTCTCGATTCCTATTTGGCAAACGTTTTAAAAAATATTGTTTTCTAAAATGACATCTAATAAAAAATCCTCATCGTTTTCGAAATTAAAATCAATCTTTCTTATAAAAAGCGAAGCCTCGTCATTTGGGTCAAAAGACATCTAAACGCTTTTCCGACAAAACACATTTTGCCATATAAAATCAAAGCAACTTTTATGCAAAAGGACACCACAAACATCCATTTAGGCACACACACACACGCACGCACACACACATTTTAAGATTTAAAAGGATAGGAAAATATCGAGATTGCGGTAACCGTGTTTCACGGAAGTCGGGGGGTGCCTAACACCTTCCCCTCGCTTAAGCAAGCCCCCGAGCTCTATGAATCTCGGTTTGCGGACCAACTGAATCAGAGTCACATATGAGCCAGCGATTACGAAAACAAAATTCGGATGAGTTGGTACATCCATTTCAAATATACCAACTGGCGACTCTGGTCAATTGACTCATTATAAAATCGACCTTTCGAAACCCCGTCGACATTAAGCCGACCCTTTTCAAAATCACATTTAATTCAAAAGGCTAAAATTGGAAAGGGCTTTTAATTATTAAAAAACGAAACGACGAAAATCCCGGCGTCGACACAAGGCTAGGGTTTGAAGAAAAATCATGAGAGATTGCTGGAAAAATGTTTCTAAGGAAGCGAAGTACCATCAAAGTGAAGAACAATGCTCTAACAAGCTTGGAAGTTAGAAGGAAGTCAAGTTCATAAAAGGTATAAACATGTTCAAGTATTAAATTTGATGTTTATGAGACTAAAGGTTAGTTTAAAGGTAGTCATGCATGGATTAGTGGCTAAATGTAAAGATTATGTGAAGTTAAATGTTATGTGTTCGATAATTAATGATACCCTAAGCTCATGTGTTGAAGAATTAAGATGGTGAACTATTTGTGTCTATGTTCAAAGCTATAGAGCATGATTCATGGAGGATCATATATTATTTGTTGGTTGGGTATGTGTTTCATGTTGATGATTTGATAAAAACCTAGTTTAGAGTGTTGAACATGTTGAATTCATTTATATTATTTTGTTAGATAGCATATAAGATGCTCAAATGGTTGAGAAATATGTCTTCGTATGAAAAGTTGAATATTAGGCTATACTTTATGTATAGACTACGTTATAATCTGTAAAGTGCATTAGATTGTGCATATAGAAGTTATGTGATTATATAAAGTTGTTAATTGAGCAAGTGTTGTGGTATTTGATGACTAGAGTTGAGAATGTAAAGGAGGTTCAAGAGTTGAGTTTTGTAAAGTTGGCAAAATTGCCATTAATATATGATTTTGGCTATTTTGTATGATTGGTGATCAAACATGGCCAAAAAGCTAAGTTTGATATTAATATATGTGTTTGAAATGATTTGGAAGTCATTCGGTTCGTATGGCGACAATTGGAGTTTTTAAACGTTTTAAAACGTTCGCCGACGACCAAAACGAGCCTTTTAGAAAAATGAAGTCATATAAAAAGTTTTAAACATTTTGAAGGCTCATACAAGTCAAATATGTGTTATATGTGGTAAATGATAAGTTAGGATCAAGTATTGCAATAAGGGGCCAAGAATAGCATAAGTGTTGAAAATGAAAAGTTTAGAAATTTTATTGAAAATTCAACCTTAAGGGTGATTTTTGGCAATTTTGAAGAGTTAAAGGTGAAAGGAAGTTAAATGACCTAAATTTATGTTATTACACATGTTTAAGTTTATTTGAGAATCAACGGATGAGAATTTGAATGAAAATGAGTTTCGAACGATCGAAATTGATCGTTTCGACCCTAAACGGCTTTTTATGGACAAAACTCGCCTCGTGCGAAGTTAAGTTGATTCGAAGGCCTAGACATGTCGTATATGACCTATGTGAACTTTTTCAAGTGTTAGAATTGAGTTTTAAAGCTTATGGCCAAAAATCACAAAGTGGGTAAAAAGTTGGTTTTGAGTTAAAAAAATTTCTAAGTGTTGAAAATGTGTTGAACAGCCCTCCTAGGGGCTATTGTATCTCTATTTTTGAGAAGCCAAATGAGTCAAGTAGTATTTTTTTAAAATACTAGGTAGTAAGGTCTAGATGTGGTCCAAATTTGAGCTTAATTGGATGTAAGATGAATGAATTAAAAATCGGCAAAGGTAGGGCAAAAATCAAAATTTTCTGAACATTTGGTCGGGGCTAGATGTTTTGTACTAAACATCTAGCCGGGGCGCCATGTTACTGTTCACAACTGAGAACACTTCGCGGCCAGCGAAGTCTGACGGCGCCGGGGCGAAGTTTCTGTGCATTTAAAAAAAATTTAAGCTTCCAAAAAGCTATATTTTGATATGGAATGATAGAAATAGGTTATATAAACCCTAGAATTGATAATAGTGGTTAAGTTAAAGGATGTTATGGTATAATGATATGATGAATGACATAATATAACATGTCTAAAGCTAAGCCAAACCATGTCAGGGTTATGAAAAATGTCGGTAACAAGTTAGGATGTATTATTAACCTACATAAGGTTTAATATATCACATGTGAAATGATTAGAGACGAATGGTCATGTATTTATTGTTTATGTATGATAAATTATATAGAGATATATGATCCTATAATGATGCTTATAGTGCAATGCTTACAGATAGCGGCGTTCAATGTAGCAACCCGATACAAAGAAGGATAGAAAAGTCTATCGTAGACGTAAAGGTTAAGTAAAACAAATGCATACCAGGCAAGTTTTCAGACTAAATGTGCTATTATTCTATGTGAAATAGGTGGTAATAAAGGGTTTGAAATGTGCCCTATGTGCAACTATGTGATTTAATTGTTAAGTGAAATACGTGGCATTTATGCATGACATGATAAAGTAAAGAAGCATGAAGCATATTATAAATTGCGAGCATGAAAGATGATTATCTGAATTACTTGCTGAGCCTTAGTGCTCACTCTTGCAATAAACTAACATTTCAGGTAAAGTGCGAGAAGGTCGGAGGTTCCGGTGACGCTATAGGTATAAAGAGATTAATGCATTGATAAACGTGAAAAGAATTATTACATGTAATAACTATGTATTGGCCAGTTTTAAATGTTAAACCATGTCTGTAAGAAGTAATGAATGATTTATAAATTCAGTGAGATATATGTACATGTATGTATAATCCAATGAGAGGATGTAAAGGATATAGTTTGATGTATTATTTGTTAGTCGAGTTTGATGTGTAATAAACTCCTAAGCATGATACAGATATGTGTAAACAGATACATATATGAACATAGATATGATGAATGATTGCATGTGAACAAGATCAGGTATGAAACAGATATAGTTAAACAGGGCCATGTTTGAATAATTCATGGAAAAATTTTATTTACAGGTTATACAGCTCCTAAACTATATTGGATTATGAAATGTAATAGACTAGGTCACAAATTATTAATGTTTGGCCTAAGTTTAATGAAGGGTAAGTGAACGTTGCGATCCTGAGACAGGTAAAGAAAATAAGATAAAGTTTTGATTAAAAAAAAATATGGACCGCATTATGATCAACTGAATGGTTTCAAAGATTAAAGGTTAAGTTTTGACGCACGAGATTCCGGTTAATATGGATTTAAAGTTAATGGTTATGTTATCCAAAGATAATCGGATATAATTAAGGAAGGTGGGGATCTAGGGGCGTCACATTTTGTAACTCATTTTCAAGATCCATCAACTTCGAATGGTATAACTATAAGATACGAAACGTTTCCAAGTAGAACGACTAAAAAATATTGCAAGGGCTATTTTTTGTGATTTTTCTATCAAAACAGTTTCTGCCGGAAAAAATCCCAAAAACTTACTGTCCAGATTTTTAAAAGGGCTGTTTTTATCACTTAGATTTCAAAATTACGGCCTTTTTATACATGATAATATATGGTAAAATTCAGTCACTGTCCAAAAATGAGCTCTATCCGACCTCGGATGAGTGAGTTATGACCTGACGATTTTTTAAGTTTTAAAATATTATGACCACTATAACTTAAAACGTATAAGTCAAAAAAATATGAAATATTAACCGAGAGTATTATATGATGATAAAAAGATACTATATAAATTTCAGAATTTTCTAATAAAAAATCGAGTTTTAACAATTATTGCAAATTTCGGACAGAAATGACCTATTGAAAAGTAGTAAATGAGGTTGAAAAATTAAAATCAAATTATTTTGCACTTAAAATTAAATATAATAAATATATCCAAGAGATATAAAAGTAATAAGTTAAGTAAGTATTCTTGATAATTACACTTGAGTTAAGAAAAATTAAAATAATAGCATAAGATAATTATGTATTATTTAATTTTAATAATACATAAAGGTAATTATTTATTATTTAACTAATATTAAATAATAAATTAATTAATTGAAAAGAATTAAATTAATTATTTATTATTTAAACACTAAATAATAAATAAAGTAAAGGCATTAAAAAATTAATAAAGTGATTAAACAATTTACATTAAATTGTTTAAATTTTAAAATATTACTAAATGATAAAAATATTATTAAATAATAATATTAGTTAATAATTTAATTAATATTAAATAATTAATAATAATAGTAAATGATTAAATTATTATTAAATGATTAATAATAATAGTATATTAGTAAATGAGTTAAATATTATTAAATGTTTAATAATATTAGAAATAGAGTAAATTATTATTAATTGAGTAATAATGTAAATAAGTGATTAAAATATTATTAAAGGATATTATTAAGAGGGTAAAGATTATTAAATGATTAATGATATTCTTGAATGATTAAAATATTATTAAATGGTTAATAATATTTGTATGAGGTTAATATATTATCAAAGAGTGATAATATGGTGAAGTGTTTGGTACATTTTTAAATGTCCGAAATATTAAGTAGGTAAAAAAAGAATGTTTAATTGAATTAAACCAAGGTAAAACGTCCATTGGTGACTAATTATTAGACCAACTAATTGTTATGTGTGCACTTATTGTATGTGCGAATTGATTTTTAATATGCATTTGTACAGTCATATGATATGAATAGCTGATATACAATTGATGTTATGAGTTTCAATATGTTATATGAATTATATAACTTGGAAAGATTGAGATGCATGATAAACATGAAGTAATTTTATAAATGCAAAGCATGAAAAACATGATGCATATATAAAATGTGAAGCATGAAGTATGATTTAAATGTGAACTACGTGTTATGTGATAACTGTTAGACTTGCTAAGTCGTCGTGCTCACTCTTGCTTAAAACAAACATTTTCAGATAAGTCAGGAAAACGCAAAGTCCAGATAAAGATAAACGACCGGATTTGACTTGAAGTCGTAGTTAAGTTTTGTAATAAAACCTTATTATCGACATATTTGTGGTATTTGGTTGTGAACTGATAGTGATATGTTTATTGTCATTATGGAAGGTTAAAAAACATGTATGTGTTAGTATAACGTTTAGATATATTATTGCAAGACACAGATGTGTAAGGAAAGATTGTAATAGAATAAACTTGTATCGTATATAATATTGAGATGTAATAAGTAATTATAAAGATTGCGATTCTGAGGCAAACAAATAAAAAGAATAAAGATGTTATAAAAAATTTAAATTTGTTGAGTTGTTAGCAGCATTTTATTAAATAATGTTGTAGATTTTATAAGGCGGTTGTACATTAAATCACAAGGTCTCCTGTAGCGAGTACGGTGATTCTCGGGGTCGTTACAGAGCCCCTTAACATGTGGACAGTCCGTGATTTATTCTTGGACTACATATTGCTAGGGTAAGTTTCTAAACTCATATCTTGCGGTAAGTTCCTGAACTCATAATATGTGGTAAGTTTGATGAACAGTGGGAGAGTATATATTTGAGAAAGGTCATAGATAGATATTTAAGAGTTCTCATTGATTAGAGAACACTAATAGGATTAAAGATTGATAGAGTTATTAAACTGAAAAAAGAATGCAAAGGAAAAATTAGAGGTGTTTGTAGTTTTAGGATATTCCAAGTCTTCTAGTTATGCTAGATCTCAAAAATTTTGAAATCGTGCCAAACTCGCATTTATGTGCCTTTTAAAAAATAATAATAAATAAATAAATAAATAATTTTCTTGTTTTATCAACAAGGCGTGGTAACTTGGGTTGTGGAGACAACACATTGTTATCTGTGGTGACTTGATAAAACCTAAAATAATTTTTGGTTATTTTTAAAACGTATAAAGCAGAGTCTATGCTACTTGTTTCGGCTCGAACAGAATGATTTGAAAATATCAAAATGTATTTCTAAAACGTCAACGCACCATGCGGTGTAAATATGACAATAATGGAATCCTCAACGCACTGTTGCAACGGTGCGGTACCATGAAGTCTTACAAAAAAAATAAATTAAATTTCAGTTATTTTAACTAATCTAAAATAATTTTTAGTTTATAATATACGAACAGTTTAAGAAAACAAATCTAAGACATTTGTTCCGGTTAAATCAATAGTATTTTAAGTTATTAAAATCATATAATTTCTTTGTAGTGAATCACATGGATATTGCTCCAAGGTATGCTAGTAGGGGTGTTCATTCAGTAAAAATTGGACCGAACCGGTATCGAAATTACATAAAAGTGTGTACCAAAACCAGTACCGGTATACTGAACCGGTTAGCCGGTTCGCTACCGGTTTTTATCGAAATAAAACAAATTTTATTTTTATTATTATTTTTACTTAAAAATAATTAATAATAATATTATTATTTTTATTATTTTTTTATTAATAAATAATTCATAATAATAATAATAAATATTATTATAAATAATAATAATTTTTTTTATTAATAATAATAATAATTAAAAAAATAGGAAACTGGTACAACCGGTTCGGTCCGATTAATACCGATCTTCCAAAACTCCAGACCGATACCGAACCAGTTGGTACAGGTATACCGAACTAGTACCGGGTCGATTTTTTTTTGTACCGAACCAGTCGGCTCGAACGGGTTCGGTATACCATAAATACCAAAAAAATCAAAAATTTTGAACACCCCTATATGCTGGAATCATGATGGGGGTTTCTAATACAGCTGGTATTATTTGGGTTGACCTTATAGTGAAGCTTCTTGAAGCTGCAAAAACTGCTCATTTAGATCTTTCTAGACCGGAGAGTTGGAGATTGGTTTTTTTTATACCAAGGTTGCTCTGTATTTTTAGTTCTTTTGTCTTTCTGTTGTTCTCAACTAGGGAAAGGATATTTGACTGAGTTAAGCTCGATAAACCTGTCTTGCAACTAATCTTGGCCCTTAAGCTCATATACAATGTCATGTGATTGACAATACAATATAAACACTTGAACTGATAAAGCCTCGAATGTCTTTTGTCCATCATCTAGAGTAGATATTCTTATGTGTGAGTCCTTTAGTCCCGAAGACTCTGAAGAAGTCAGTAGTATAGTTGGATAACAATTCAAAAACTATTTCCCTCAAGCAAATTTATGTTTGCATCACTTACGAGAGGGAGGCTACATATTTGCAGTTCTCTTTAGGGAGGCTACATATTTATAGTTCTCTTCAGTCAACGAGGCAATCTTGTGTTTGACGATGTTGCAAGCCAAGAAATTGTTAAAGAAAAGATATGTGGGATATCTGGCTCATGTAGTGGACACGCAGATAGTGGGTCTTGAAATGGGGCGGATATCGATACTTAAGGAGTTCATAGACGTATTTCAGATAAACTGTTGGGTCTTCTGCCAGATAGAGAAATATAATATGTGATTAAGTTAGTGTCAGGGACAGCGTCAATATCAAAAGCACCATATAGGATGGCTCTAGTAGAAATGGGGGAATTGATGTTTCAATTATAAGAATTGTTGGATAGAAAGTACATTCAGCCGAGTGTTTCTCCATGGGGAGCACATATTTTATTTATAAAGAGAAATGATGGATCATTAAGACTTTGTATGGACTATAGGGAGTTGAACAAAGTGACGATCAAGAACAAGTACCATTTACCTAGAATTGACGATCTATTTGATCAACTAAAAGGGGCAAAGTATTTTTCAAAGATTGACTTAAGGACTGGTTATCATTAGTTAAAAGTGATGAAGGAGGACGTACCAAAGACAGTGTCAGAACTCGTTATAGCCATTATGTGTTTCTGGTGATGTCATTTGGACTGACAAATGTGTTAGCCGCATTTATGGACATGATGAATAGAGTGTTCAAGTAGTACTTGGACAAGTTTGTAGTTATGTTCATTGATGATATTTTGGTTTAAACCAAAACTAAAGAGGAGCATACAAAACATCTAAGGTTAGTGTTAGAGATATTGATGATGGAGAAATTTTACACTAGGTTTTCAAAATATGAATTCTGGTTTGAGAGAGTTTAATTTTTAGGTCACGTTATTAACAAGGAAAGGGTTTATGTAGATCTTGCAAAGGTGAAAGCGGTGATAAATTGGGAACAACCGAAGACGCCGATGGAGGTTAGGAGTTTTTTAGGATTAAAGGGTTATTACCAGAGATTTATCAAAGATTTGTCGAAGATAGCAACGCCGTTAACAAATTTGACGAGAAAGACGGTTAAATATGTATGGACAGAGAAGTGCGAGGACAGTTTTCAAGAGTCAAAGAAAAAATTAAATTAGACACCTGTGTTAACTTTACCAGATAATACGGGAGGTTTTACAGTGTATAGTGATGCGTCGCACAACGGATTAAGTTGTGTGCTTATGCAGAATGGTAAGGTCATTGCGTACGCATCACGCCAGTTAAAGGATTATGAGAAGGAATACCCTACCCCATAACTTGGAGTTGGTAGCAGTAGTGTTTGCCCTTAAAATTTGGAGATATTATTTGTATGCAGAAAAATGTGAGATATACACAGACCATAAAAGTCTGAAGTATATATTTTCACATAAAAGGAGTTGAATATGAGGCAGAGAATATGGTTAGAATTGATCAAAGACTATGATTGTGAAAATCTATATCATCTTAAAAAAGTCAATGTAGTAGTAGATTCTCTAAGCAGAAAGAGTAGAGAAAAGTTATTTGTACTAACAAACCAGGAAGAACTGATAAAAGAAATGGCTCGAATGGAGTTAGAGGTAAAAGGCCTAAAGGAGTCGAAAGAGAAATTGACGGAGATGGAAGCGAGCCCAGCCTTATTAGACAAGGTGAAAGAGACTCAAGATAGAGATGAAGAATGTGATAAAGTAAGAAAACAAATGGCCGATGGAGAGGAGGTCTATAATATCCTAAATATTTACAAAGCAAGTAAATATGAAGTTCAAATAATCAATATGATGGTGGGATATGATGATCCTCATATATGGAAACTGAAGGATAGTTGTTTGAGATTTAGATAAGGTTAAGATGTAAAACCTATAATTGAAAATGAAAGTGTAGAGAAATGATTAAGCATTTTTTTTATTTAAAACTATGATTTAGGAAAAAAAAAACCTATAAGGTTTAATATGCGTGAGAAATGTAAGTAGAAATTTTCTACGAAGGAATAAAAGCGTGAGAAAATACGTAATGGGAAAATGAAGAAGAAATGACTTCAGAATAAAGGATCAACTGATGGAGATGGAACGTTAAGGGATTTGACATTGAAAGTGAATTCTCGAAAGTTCAGTATTGGTGAAGGGTCTCTTCAACAACTTTGGGATAGGACATCGAGACAATTTAGCTTCGGTTGTAACTTCGAGGAGTTTATTCGCAAGAGTTCGATTTCGGGGATTTTCTTTAGGTAGTATGTCTTCAGGAGTTCACCATCAGGAAAGAATGTCAGGAAGTTTGGCTTTGGTAGTTAAAAAGATCTCATCTCTTCGGGAGATCGGGGTCAGAAAGATTTGTAAGAGAGATAGAATTCAATGAAGATATTATAATGCGATGATTGAATGAAATGGTTAAAGAATAGTTAACAATCGTGAAATGATTATAGAGAAAGAAGATTATCTCATAAAAAAAATGTGAAGTGCAATGATGTTGATGCCTGAATATAAACAAGTATTCAAGAGCATAAGCAAGTTCGATAAGACTTAGGCTAAGGATAAATTTTCGTCCATGAATTGGATAGAAAAAAAGTGAATGAAAATTTGATAATGTAATGTCATAATAAGTAATTTGATGAAACTGTTTGATGGGAATTAAAGTGTTACGATAATACTAAATTTGAGAAAGGAATCTAGGGAAGAAGGAGAAGAGGTAATGATTGGGAAGGTCACCGTAATGGTGTATTAATTAAGAAGGAATGTCCTTCAAAAATTTCTATACGTAAAGGATGCGGTATTTATAAAGAGAATTTAAATAATTTCGTGTTGAGAAATGTGAATTTAATGATAAAATAATTAATCAAATTAATTGGTTTAAGTTTCCTAATGAGTAATAGGAAAGCTTAGATGAATGATTAATTAAATTAATCATACGGGAGATGATTTAAATTTATGATATTAAATTAATGAAGTTTGAACGTCAGCCTTGAATGGCAATGCTAAGGATTTTAATTAAGATAACTGTGTGTGGTATAGTTGAGCTTATGTTATTAATTAACTAAGCTTAGATGATTAGCAATGTAAAGCAAAGTTAATAATTTGAATTAATTATGAGGAAAAGGAGAAAAATCTGATAAACAGATGGAAGTTATTTAAAAGTGAGAATTTAAATTAATTGATTAATATTAGTGAGACTAAGTGTGGACGAAAGTTCAAAAGTTAAGTAAAATTCAAGCTGGAAAATTTAGGGAGACAGCGCCAAGCTTTTACAACGCCCTAGCGCTATCCTATTATTTTTTTGAAAATTATTGAGACTGCGCCCCGACGCAAAGTTGTAATGTAAAACCAACGCCCCGGCGCTGGCCCATAATAATAATAATAATAATAATAATAATAATAATAATAATAATAATAATAAAGTACCTAACCTCGAGCCCTGTGAAATTATAGAGATGTGTGCCTCGAGTTTCGTGCAATAATGGAAATTCGTTCTTTAGAGCCCCGTGCAAACTGTAAGAAGTGAACCTTTAAATTGTTTCCATGATAGTTCTTTTCCATAATTTATGGAATTATGTTGGTTGGGGTAATTGAACCATGATAGAGATGACACATTGTGCATTGGTGTATATGTAAATAAATGTGTTGGAAGGATGATAAAGGTGTAATGAGTATGGTTAATAATTAACCATGATAGAGTTAATTGTAGGAAATTATAGAAGTACATAGGTATAAGTTAATGTGTTGTGAGAATTATGTATGACTATAGTTAAGAAATAACCATATTTGAGTAAAATGTAGGAAATTGTCTGAAATGACTAGAATGCCCAAGAATGGATAATAACCAGTGTGTAATCCAAGAATGGATCATGACCAGTGTGTAATCTAAGAATGAATTATAACCAGTGTAATCCAAGAGTGGTTCATGACCAATATGTAATAACCAATGGGTAATGGATAATAACCAATGGATAACTAAGTTTTGCAAAATGACTATTTTGCCCCTAAAAGAAGATTGTTAATGAGTAAAATACCCTTGAGGAACCTTCCTATTATTGATCAATGGACTAAATTGCCCCTAACTAGTAATGGTTAACGACCATTATGAAAAATGTGATATGACTATTATACCTTTGAGAGCATATGCAATGACTATTTTTTCATTGCCTAGCAATGGGTAAAGACCATTTTGCCCTCAGCCTTAGAAGTTATATAAATAAGGTCAATTGGAAGTATTTTTAAGTTTTGGCAAAAATGATGGAGAGGAAGAAAGGGAGAAGAAATGAGAGAGATTGAGAGCAATAATAGAAAAATTAAGAGAAACTGTGTTGGATTGGAGATTTAGCATGGGGGAGATGAAGATTCTCATATTCTAGTAAGCCATGAGAACGGAAAACTCTAATAAAGGTATAATTTTAACCTCTTAAAATTAATTTCATGTGTTTACATGATTATATGTATGAAAATATTGGTTGTGGGAGGATTGATAGCATTATTGTGGATCATGGAGGATCTATGGCATAAGGATGATGAACTTGTTGGTGAACATATGATATCACAATTTTGTTTTGCATAATAAACAACAAAAGATAAAAATTTATGCTAAGTTATAGAGTGCACATAAGGTGTTTGATAAAATGTTTGAAAAAGTTATTTTTATTAAACTTTGTTTTTAAGGTATTTACTAAGAGTGATTCATATATACAAGTATAAATGATGTTTTTCAAACTATTTAGAATTTACAAAACCTAGCATGAAGGATTTTATTAGGTAAAACGCTTTTTTTGAAACTTTGTTATCCAAAAAGACGATGTTGAGCATGAAAATTGACTACTTTGGTTGTTTTAAGAACCAAAAGTTGAATACAATGTATTTGAGAGTCTTGAAATTGTTCCAAGTGTTTGGAATGAGAAAAGAAATTAAAAAAATGGGTTTTATGAAATTTTGAGGGAAAACTAGAAAAGTGAAAAATGCGTAAAACACAATTTTTCGAGCCTTTGTTTTTTTGTCTTAAAAAATCCATTTTTGCTAACTCATATTTTTCTAAAATACTACGTAGTATGATCTCGGTTGTGTCGAAAAATGGAATCAATTGGATGAATATTGAATGAGTCAAAAATCCTTAAGTAGGCTAAAAAATTAGAAAAAATCAAAAAATCTGCCAGCAGCACAGCGCCCTGACGCACTCTAAACGCGCCCCCAACGCATTGCTCTCTGTCGGATGGTGCCCTGGTGCATAATATATATATATATATATATATATATATATATATATATATATATATATATATATATATATATATATTCTGAGTTTCGTCTAGTGGGTCCCAGCTAAGAAGTAATATGATGTTAGAGGTCTAAAATAACCCTTTAATATATGGGGCCAGATTAAGCCAAAATGTACGAAATATTAGTGTAAACAGTTGTGAATGACAATCAACCTAGTGAGTGATAACGATGTAAGTGTATCAGCCATATGATTAAATGCTAAAAGTATAATTGATTTGGGTGGTGGGAATAACCTAAATTGTATGATAATGGTTATGAAATATGTAGTTGACGTGATATGTGCTAAATATAGGGCATTTAAATTAAGAGCATAGAATGACTTAACTAAGAGGATTAAGAATTATATATTTTAGTCATCGGTAAGCTATCACTAATACATGTAAAGGCAATACAAAGGACGATAAGTTAAAATATATACTTAAATAAGATCAAGTAATAGTCAAGTGTTGACTAATGACTTCATTGTCAATTCTCACACACAATGTAGATCTTGTAGAGGACGTCAAGGGTAACATAGTGGTAAAGCATCGGTACAGGCAAGTTTTTCATACTTTATCGTTATATGTTATGTGCAAATTTTATGTGATACATGAAATTATGTGAATTTGTCCTTAGATGTACAACGTGAGGTAATATGATACTCATTGTTGATAATTGTTTGATGATTTAAATGGTTGTTCTACATGAACTTTATGAGTTACAGTTTTGAAGCATATAAAGATGCATGAGCATGAATAGTATTGAGCATGAATAATAAGGCATGAGAAACATGTAGCACATATGAATGCGAAGCATGAAAAGGTTGAAGCATGAATGAAATGGAATTTATGTATAACGTTAATATCTGTTGAACTTGTTGAGCAATGTAGTTCCTCATTCTTGCTTTAAATAACTTTTTTGCAGTTAAGATTAGAACTCTGAAGATCTCTCAAAAGACAGTGGCTAGAGAAATGATTAATAAATCAAAGTGCATGCAGTTTAAGCTAATTGTGATGAATCCCTGTGTTAGAAATAAACTCACGTTTTGATGCAAACCTTTAAAACAGTTATACTTGAACATGCTGAAGGTTAGAAAAGCTTGTTTGCATTAGCTACTTAAGTTAGAGGAGTGTTAGTGCTACATGTTATAGATAAGTTGTAAAAGAAACATATACAGAAGGATAATGAACTTAGGATTACGAATTTAGAAATTTATAATCAATGTAATGGGTCGTAATATAATGTAAATAATTTAAGGTGTTATAGAATTGATCATGATGAGCTGAAGTTATATTAGATTATTGTAAAGGTTACAAATTCTAGAATGAAGAGAAATGTTTGCATATTAATTGGTATCAAGGCGATGTTTTATTTATTATAATATGATTGAATGTTATAAATATGAAGATAGAAGTTGTATTGTAATGCACCAAGTCCGCTACAACAGGTGTACGGATTTGGGAGTATTACAGATTGGTATAAGAGCTGTTAGGTTATAAACCTTAGGTGAGAGTACTTTAGGCTATAACCATAGGAAGAATGAAGAAGACGATGAGATATAAACTCGAATGGAGTTTAGGTGATAAGAGATGAATTTAGAAAATGAGTAATTAAGCAAAGAAGAGGTAAATGATAGGGTATGAGATTATAAACGAGTATAGAAGAATATCCAAGAGAGAATTTTAAAGAGATTTAAGAGAGATGAATAGAAATGGGTTATGGAGCACCCGCTTTAAGGAATATGAATGAGGAAGGATGATACAAAATATCTTATGATAAGATTTTGAGAAATAAAATAATGCTATAAGATCGTGGAGTGATCTACAGTAGACGTTTAAGGTGAACTCATGAAGAGTTGTGAAGGTGTGGATGAAGGAATGTATGATGAGTAAAAGGGAAGTTAGGTATTTGTCAAATTTTAATTGAGGACTCGTGCTAGTGGCTGGGTTGAACGGTCCTTTGTATAGGAAGGAAATTTGTTCTTGGTTTAACAACCATTCAATTCACTATATTGGTAATCATTAAGGTCTTGTGCCATGTTATTCGTCATATATATGTTGAGAATGTGATTCTTTTCTCATGTATATGTCTGATAGTTTACGCAGAGTTCTTAAAACTCATACTTATGGTACGTTCGTGACTCACAATAGTATTGTAAATTTTTTAGCCCCTCAGTGTATGGACAATCATTGATTTGTTCTCGGACTACATATTGCTAGGACAAGCTCCTAAACTCATATTATTGTGGCAAGTTCCTGAACTCATGAGTGTGGTAAGTTCGACAAACAATGCTTGCGCCGGGACTAGGAGAAAGGTGGTACAGTACGATTTGAGTAGAGAAAGAGGGGAAAAGCTGGAGATGAATGAAGTTTGTGTATTCTAATTCTTCTAGCTATGCTAGATTTCAAATTTTCTTAAAGTTGTGATCTTATCCGCACTTATGTGCAAACTAATAAAATTTAAAACATATTCACATTCATGTGCAAATTCCTTAAAACTGTGATTATATTCGCACTCATGTGCCAGCTTCTTAACATTGTTATCGTATTCGCACCTATGTGCAAATTTTTTTAAAATTATGCTTATTCTGGCACTTATGTGCAGTTGCTTTAAAGATCGTGATTGAACTATTTGTATTCGTACTTATGTGCCTTTGAAGACCTTTATTCAATTGTTGAACTATCAAATTTCTAAAAGTTTTGTTGTTCATATGTCTATGCTAATCATGTCGGCTAAACAAATTAATTTAAAATTTTTAAAATGTATTTAGTTAAAATGATCAACGCACCTTTAAAATGGTGTTGCTATGATTAATGACGGAATCCTAGCACAATGTTGCAACAGTGCAGTATTATGAAGTTATAAAAGTGATTTTTCAGTTATTTAAAGTTCAAAAGTTTGTAAGTCAAAATGATAGTCTAAGCCATTTGTTTCGGCTTTAGAAAGAAATGTCAGTTCTTGAATTAAAATGCAATTATGGTAAGTTAATGACTCATGGTAATGTGGTAAATTTTTAAACCCACAGTTGTATGGTAAGTTCATGGGTGATTCCATGACTCATATTTCCATGATAAGTTTTTAGACTCATATTATTGTGGTAAGTTCCTAAACTCATAATGCATGATAAGTTCTATGAACATTATTACAATTGGTCATGTTTAAGCTGAGGTGAAAAACCCTAAAAAGTGGGATATATTAGAGTCATGAATAAAGAACCCACGAGGGGGTGCCCAATTGTGGTGGCAGGTTGATATAAATAATGTATAGGTTGGTAAATCCAAAGAGTTCAACCATGAGTAAAGTCGTTATGCACAATGCAAGGGTATGCTAAACTGATCACCTAAATACTCCTATAGGCTAGTTACCTATGGACTCCGTTCATCATCTTTATGACCCCTCAACATGACATGAAATTTTTTTAATAAAGGAATTTTCTTATTTCCTAGTTATTCATACTGCTTCACAATTATTGAACGGTTGTGAAGACTCCTGAAAGATATTCCAATATTATAGGAATGAAATGTATAGAAGGTGTGAATCACCTAGAGAAGAATATTTATGGAATGTAATGATAAAATAACAAATCCTTAGAGAAGGAAAGGGTAGAGTATGTATTAGAGTAAGAATGTAAAGATCAAGTTGAAATCATAGTTTGGTGAATAGAATGAACAGAGCTAAGTACGCTGCAAATTTTGAAGAAGAAATTTTTGAAGAATGGGTGAATGTAATATCCCAAATATTTACGAAGCAAGTAAATGTGAAATTCAAATAATCAATGTGATGATGGGATATAATGATCCTCATGTATGGAACTAAAGGATAGATGTTTGAGATGAAGATGAGGCAAGATGTAAAACCTAGAATTAAAAAGAAAAGTGTAGAGAAATGATTAAGATTTTTTTTTATTATTTAAAACTATGATTTAGGAAAAAACCTATATGGTTTAATATGTGTGAGAAATGTAAGTAAAAATTTTCTACAAAGGAATAAAAGTGTGAGAAAATACGGAATAAGAAAATGAAGAAGAAATGACTTCAGAATAAAGGATCAAGTGGTGGAGATGGAATGTTAAGGGATTTGACTTTGGAAGTGAATTCTCGGAAGTTCGGTATGGGTGAAGGATCTCTTCGGCAGTTTTGGGATAAGACATTGGGACAATTTAGCTTTTGTTGTGACTTTGAGGAGTATATTCGCAAGAGTTCGACTTCGACGATTTTCTTTGGGTAGTATGTCTTCAGGAGTTCGCCATCAGGAAAGAATGTCTTTGGGAAGTTCGGCTTCAAGAGTTAAGAAGATCTCATCTTTAAGGAAGATTGGGTTCGGAAATATTTGTAAGAGAGGTAGAATTGAACAAAAATGTTACAATGCGATGATTGAATGAAATTATTAAAGAATAGTTAACAATTGTGAAGCGATTGTAAAGAGATAAGATTATCTCATAAAAAAATGTGAGGTGCAATGATGTTGATGCCTGAATATAAATAAGTAGTCAAGAGCATAAGCAAGTCTGAAAAGGCTTAGATAGGAAAGAGTGAATGAAAAGTTGATAATGTAATGCCATAATATGTAATTTGATGAAACTGTTTGAAGGGAATTAAAGTGTTACGGTAATACTAAATTTGATAAAGGAATCTAGGGATGAAGGAGAAGACATAATGATTGGGAAGGTCATCGTAATGGTGCATTAAATTAAGAAGAAATATCCTTCGAAAATTCTATGCGTAAATGATACGGGGTTTATAAAGAGAATTTATATAATTTCGTGTTGAGAAATGTGGATTTAAAGATAAAACAATTAATAAAATTAATTGGCTTGAATTGCCTAATGAGTAATATGAAAACTTAGAGGAATGATTAATTAAATTAATTGTATGAGAGATGATTTAAATTTATGATATTTAATTAATGAAGTTTGAACGTCGGACTTGAATGGCAATGCTAAGGGTTTTAATTAAGATAACTGTATGTGGTATGGTTAAGCTTATGTTATTAATAAATTAAGCTTAAATGATTAGCAATGTAAGGCAAAATAAATAATTTGAATTAATTGTGAGAATAAGGAGAAAATTCAAGCTAGAAAGTTCAAAAGTTAAGTAAAATTCAAGTTAGAAAATTCAGGGAGACAGCGCCCCTGTGCTGTCTACAGGTCTTTTTACAGCGCCCCGATGCTGTCCTATTGTTTTCGGGAAATTATTGAGACTGCGCCTTGGGGCAAAGTTGTAATGTAAAACCAGTGTCCTGGTGCTGACCCAAAAATTTGAAAAAAAAAATAATAATAAAATAATAACTAGCCTCAAGCCCTGTGAAACCATAGAGATGCATGCCTCGAGTTTCGTGCAATTAATGGAGATTCGTGTTCTAGAGCCCCGTGCAAACTGTAAGCAGTGAACCCTTAAATTGTTTCCGTGATAGTTCTTTTCCATAAATTATGGAATTATGTTGGTTGGGGTAATTGAACCATGATAGATCTGATACACTGTGCATGGGTGTATACGTACATAAATGTGTTGGAAGGATGATAAAGGTGTAATGACTATGATTAATAATTAACCATGGTAGAGTTAATTATAGGGAATTGTAAAAGTACATGAGGATATGTATAAGTTAATGTGTTGTGAAAATTATGTATGGCTATGGTTAAGAAGTAACCATATTTGAGTAATATGTAGGAAATTATCTTAAATGACTAGAATGCCCAAGATTGGATAATAACCAGTGTGTAATCCAAGAATGGATAATGACCAGTGTGTAATCCAAGAATGGATAATAACTAGTGTGTAATCGTAAACTGGTTAATAACCAATGTGTAATAACCAATGGGTAACAGTTAATAACCAAGTTTCATAAAATTACTATTTTGCCCCTAAAAGAATATTGATAATGACTAAAATACCTTTGAGGACGCTTCTTATTATTGAAAAATTAAAAAAAAAATCAAAAATTCTGCCAACAACACAACGCCCCGACCTGCTCTAAATGCACCCCCAACGCATTGCTCTCTGCCAGACTGCGCCCCGGCGCATTATCCCAATATATATATTCTGAGTTTGGTCCAGTGGGTCCCAGCTAAGAAGTAATATAATGTTAGAGGTATAAAATAATCCTTTAATATATGGGGCAATATTAAGCCAAAATGTACAAAATATTAATGTAAATGGTTGTGAATAACAATCAACGTAATAAGTGATAATGATATAAGTGTAGCAGCTAGTATAATTAAATGCTAAAAGCATAATTGATTTAGGTGGTGGGAATAAACTAAATTGTATATAATGGTTATGAAATATATAGTCAACGTGATATGTGCTAAATATAATGCGTTTAAGTTAAGAGCATAGAATGACTTAACTAAGAGGATTAAGAATTATATAATTTACTCATTGGTAAGCTAACACTAATACATGTAAAGAAAATACAAAGGATGATAAGTTAAAATATAGACTTAAATAAGATCAAGCAAGAGTCAAGTGTTGACTAATGACTTCATTGCCGATTCTCACACACAGTGTAGATCGTGCAAAGGTTGTCAAGGGTAACATAGTGGTAAAGTATCGGTACAAGCAAGTTTTTCATACTTTATCATTATGTGTTATGTGCAAATTTTATGTGATACATGAAATTATGTGAATTTGTCCTTAGATGTACAATGTGAGGTAATATGATATTTTTCAAACTATTTAAAGTTTATAAAATCTAGCATGAAGGGACCCCAATTTGGGAACGTCACAAAAAATAGTCACATTTATCACTTTTTTAGTTTAACAATAATAATTATCTTTTTAGTGGTAGTACTATATAATTACATAATCTAGACATCATAATTTTTATCATTATTAAATTAATAATTTATTATTTTTAAAGGTAAAATGAATTCAAAATATATTCTTAATAGTATATTAATTTACAAAATGAATTTGAGGTTATTTTGTTTACATAAATGAATTTGTGAGTTTCCCTTTCTCCTAGGTGGTAACAAATTAATAGTAAAAAAAAATATTAAAAAAATGCACTTATTATGAATCTTATCTTTAAGCATCATTTTTGTGTTACAAAAGTATACTTCTTTCATTCATTTGTGAAATCTTAAAATTTAAATTGTAATGTAAATTTAGTTTAACTAGTCTGTGTGGTACACATTATTTGTATAATTCAATAAAATTAAATATTTAAATAAAAATTTTAAAATATGAATGAGAAAAGATAGGAGAATAAATAAGGATGGTAAATAAAAGAGAGTAAATAAGATATTTATTGACATATAATTGTGATAGATTCTTAAGAAATAACCATCACCCCTCTAGTGATTTTTTTTTTCTTTTAATAACCTTAGACAAGAGTCAGGGAATATTATTCATCATAAATGTCTGAATTACATATATGATAGAGTTGAGGTGGAACCTCCTTTACCCAAGAATGAAATTCGTTATATTTTGGCAAGCGATTGAACTAAAGTGTTACCATCTCGAGCAATATGATTAAAACTAAAAGAGAAAAATCTAAGACATTGAGAAAGACAATCTTCAACTAAGTGACCAATAATGGAGAGATCCTCATGTCCAGACTCGAGAAGATTAATAAGGTTGAGAGAGTCGGAGTCGATGACAGAAAAGGAGCAGCCTGTCAAGGGCAAAGAAAATTCCTTAAGGAAACCCATAGCTTCAGTTGCAATAGGATCAAGATTTTCCATCCAAGACTCAAAATAACAACCAATAATAGCACCTTTAGAATCACGAATGACGATAACAACACTAATAAGACCATTTGCATTGATAGCAGTATTAGTGCTAACCTTAACAAAACCAATTAGAGGCTTGCACTATTTTTTATATGGGAAGGCAGAAACATGGGGAGTTCGAGTAGAGGTTGGAAGAATTGCATCTTTGAAATTTGATAAAAACTTATGTTACACGGTTAGTAACAGTATAAGTAGAAGAAGAGTTAAACTACATGGCACTAATGCTACATTTGAATTGAAAGAATGAAATAGAGGAAAGAATAAAATTAAAAAATAGTGTATTTAATGATTATTTTAAAGGATAAACCATTCCAGTAAAATAAATATTCATTCCATCTTTTTTAATTTTTAATCCATATAGGAGGTGATGGAATAAAATTTATTTTAATATGATTGATATATGTGATAATTTTGTCATTATATTACACCACCCACCTCCACTAATAACCAAATATACACTTGAAATGATTTTATTCCCTCCTCTATTTCATTCCTTCAACTCAAATGCATTATAATATTAAGCTGCCCAGTATGCAGTGCAACCAGAGAGAAATGACCATCCTTTGTCAAATGCCAAATGAGCTTATCTGACAGAAGAGAGGAACATATATGAATCTTTAAGATATTATGGACTTCAGAAGGAGTGAAATCTGTAGACAAATGATTTGTATTCCAACATATGTTTAAATTATCATTATAATGGAAAACAAGGGTATCATGTAAAGAGTGATTGGATGCTAAAAAAAAGGGAAGGGACAAGTATCCAAGTATCATAACTAGCACGAATATTGATAACGTTTTCAACTCTCCACCGGAAACCCCAAAAAAGGGTACTCCTAGCACCAAGGATAGGGGTGTTCAAAATTTTCAATTTAACTAGTATTTAAGGTGTATCGGACCGGTCCAAACCGGCCGATTCGGTATAAAAAAGACCAGTCCAGTACTGGTTCGGTATACCGGTTCAACCAGTTTCAGTGCCGGTTTGGAGATTTTGGGTTCGGTATTTATCGAATCGTACCAGCTATACCAGTTTTCCTTTTATTTATTTATTTATTATTAATAAATAAATAATAATAATAATAATAATAATAATAATAATAATAATAATAATAATAATAATAATAATAATAATAATAATAATTATTATTATTATTATTATTATTATTATTATTATTATATATTCGATATAAATCGGTACCGAACTGGCTTACAGGTTCGGTATATCTGTTCAACCGATACTGGTGTGGGTACCGAGTTTTAGATAGGTTCGGTGCCGGTCTAGTTCAGTACGGTTAATACCGATTGAACATCCTAATCAAGGATACTACATAAAAATAAGGATTTTGGGACATCTTCTATCCATATATGTATTTCACAATTATAATTAAATAAGAAAAAATTATAATAGTCATTTAGGTATTATTATCCTCAGATACAAAAAAAAATTGAATAGAATTAAATACAAAATTATAAAATATCATTCTCCTGTAATCTTTTTGACACTATAAAATTCTCATAATCTTTTGACTCTCTAACAATCTATGAATATGTTAGCGCCAAATAATTATGTCTCTTTTTTTTTCTTATAACGAAATGTAAATCGCTTCATTATTAATGAAAAAATCGTATTTTATTAATGCCTCATTGTATGAAGAAAAAAAACTCTCTAATAAAGAATCATACTAAGTATAAATTAAGTAAAACAACTTTACCGAACTATTGAAAATACTTCCTTAATCTAGTTGCATGCCAAAAATTCTTCAGATCCGAACCAGACATATCCCGAAGTCGGTATGTTCCATGCTTTACAACTTCAATGACTTCGTATGGCCCCTCCCAATTCGGCATCAACTTACCAGTATTTAACGGAGTAGATGCCTCTGCCTCCCGAAGAACCAAATCCCCTACCTCGAAAAGCCTTTGTTTAACCCTTCGGTTGTAATGCCTTGTGGTTCTCTGCTGATATAAAGCCAACTTCATCACTGCAACATCCCGAACCTCATCTAATAAATCAAGATTAAATCGAAGTCCTTGATTATTGTATAACTCATTAAAATTCACTACTCTAAAAGATGGAGACCCAACCTCTACAGGAATCAAAGCTTCAGTCCTATACGCCAACCGAAAAGGAGAATCGTCTGTCGTTGACCTAGTCCTATATTTAATCTTTTTTGCCAAAATTTTATAGGTCGGTAACTTACCATCAGCCAAATAATCTAAGTAAGGTGTCAATCAACAGTTAGACCTTTCCAAACACTTAACCTCCCACTTCAAAATACTGGGCTCAAGTAATTCTTCCACATATATTGACCCTGACAAAGATTCATTTGGTGTAGTAGCAAGTCTTGATAAGGCATCAGTTATAGTATTATTACTCCGATCAATATTCTGTAACGAGTAAGAATCAAAACGCTGCAGGATATTCTTCACTTCGGACAAATACTTTCATTTTAACCTCCTGGGCTTCATACTTTCCTTGAATTTGCTTTATTACCAACTGTGAATCACTCAGAATTAATAAGTTTTTCACCTCCAAACTCCAAGCTAGCCTTAGGCCTGCCAAAATAGCTTCATACTCTGCCTCATTGTTGGTTTCCTGGAACTTGAATCAAATGACATGCTGAACCTTGAAGCCTTTAGGGCTGGTTAGAATGACTGCAGCCCCACTAGATTCTGCTGTCGACAACCTATCAACGCATAAAGTCCATGAATAAGATGAGACTGATTGCCCCCAGCTATCAACGCCACTTCCGATTCTGAACAGGTAGTTGGTTTGTCTTCGAAAAACATGCACTCCACCACAAAATATGCAAACGCTTGCCCTTTAATTGTCGTCCGAGGATGATACTCCAATGAAAACTGACTCAACTCAACAACCCCTGCAACCATCCTTCCCGATGAATTAAGTTTGTGTAGAGTTTTCTTCATCGACTAAACAGTATAAATGATTATTACCCGACCCTGGAAGTAATGTCTAAGTTTTCTGCTCGCGATCACCAAAGAGTAAACACAATTCTCTAAATTGGGGTATCATGTTTCCACATCCCTCAGAGCATGACTAACATAGTAGACCGGGTTCTTCCGACCCCCTTCCTCTCAAATCAAAACTGCCCCCACAGCCAACGAACTCACCGCCAAGTACAAGTAAAGTAACTCCCTGGGCAAAGGTTTCTACAACAACGGAGCTGAAGAGAGATATCGTTTGATGCCTTGAAACTCATCTTCACACTCCGAGTCCAATGAAAAGATTTTTCATTCTTCAGCCCTTAAAGTGTGTCGAAGAACGGCAAACACCTTTCCGCTGATCGGGACATGAATCGTCTGAGAGCAACTATCTGACCTGTCAGCCTCTGCACATCCTTAAAGTTTTTTGGAGACTTCATATCAATAATTTCCTTGATCTTTTCTGGATTTGCCTCTATCCCCCTCTTGCTAACCAAGTATCCCAAGAACTTACCTACATCGAGTCCGAAGGTACATTTTGTAGGGTTAAGCCACATATAATAATGGTGAACTGTCCGAAAGCATTCCTCTAGGTCCTCCAAGTGGCCATACATCCTTGTACTTCAAACGATCATGTCATCAACATATACCTCCATATTCTGACTAATCTACTTACGGAATACTTTGTTCATCATCCTCTAATAGGTTGCCCCAGCATTAATGAACCCGAACGTCATTCTGTTATATGCATAAATGGCCTGGTGAGTAATAAAAGATGTCTTCGAAATATCTTCCTTTGCCATTAAAATTTGGTTATATCCGGAGAATGCGTCCAAAAAACTTAGTATTGCATTCACTAAAGTAGCATCAATCAGCTGGTCTATGTGAGGGAGAAGGTAGAAGTCCTTTGGGCACGCTTTATTGAGATCTGTATAATCAATGCACAGCCTCCACTTCCCATTTTTCTTTCTGACTAGGACCACATTGGCGAGCCAGTCTGGGTATGCGATTTTCTCAATTATTCCTGCATCCAACAATTTCCCCACTTCCTCATCGATAATCTTCTGACGTTCGGGGGCGAAAATCCGTCTCTTCTGTAACACGGGTTTTTTTTAGGATCAACTGATAACTTGCGGATGGCCGCATCTTCTGCTATCCCTGGCATATCACGAGGTGTCCAGGCGAAGATATCTACATATATTATGAGTAATTCTATCAACCCTTTCTTCAAAGTACCTTGCAGCCCGGCACCTATTTTAACCAACTTCTCCTTGTTCCCTGGAATGAGCTCAACATCTTCGGTTTCTTCAGCGAGGAATGCCAAAGGTTCTGTAACTCATTTGGTAAAAGGCGCTATATCCATAGTTAATGTTTTCTTCATTTTACTGACTCCGACCACAGGTGCCATTAATATATGCCGATAACATCTTCTTGTAATATCCAGATCCCCCTCTTCGCCGACTCCATGGGGGATGGGGAACTTTATTTTGAAATGAGGAATTAAAGTAACAACTTAGAGTGCAAATAGTGTCGAGAATAGCATTATACGCCGAGTCTATTTGCACCACGAAAAACTTCACATTGATTTTGACTTGTTTAGGAGCTTCCCTGAATACCACCGCCTTCTCAACCGTTTCAATTACGGGCACTGCCTCATTCCCGAATCCATATAATGGTGATTCTAGTCTGACCTCCAACCTGAGTAAGCATGACTATACAATACATCAACGGATGATCCATTATCGATCATAATTCTTTTCATGTCTACAGGCCCCACCTGGGTAGTTATCACCAAGGCTCATTCATGTGGTTCCACCGCATCAGGGGGGGGGGGGGTAGTCTTCGTCAGAAAAGGAAATTATTGTCCCCGGATAGAGTCGTTCTGGTCTAGTTGATTGACCCGCCAATGCCATCATAATTTTTGAAGTAGATCGTCGACGTTTCCCTACCTGTTTCTTAGGTAACCCTCCAATAATGACATCAATAACCCGCCTCAGTTGATTTGTAGTTGTCTTATTTTGGTCATCCCTTGGTGCCCAACCTTTTTGCAGAGTTTTATGTCTTGCCACAAACTGTAGTAATCTTCCATTATGCACATTCCTCTCGATCAACTCCTTCAACTTGTAACACATTTTTGTACTGTGCCCTTGGGTCTGGTGATAGTCACAAAATTGATTCCTATACCCCTGATACCCCTTAGTTTTCGATCAGGGGGGTTCAAAAAATGGTTTTCCTCTAATCTCTTCCAATATTTGTACTCGATCGGCATTCAAAGGAGTGTATGTCTTCTATTGAAACCTAGGCTAGACCGGTGGTCTGTTTGTCTGATTACTCTCCTTCGGGCCTAGTCTATCCAATACGTCTGACTTCACCTCTTTTGTTTTGTACTGATCCAATCCCTTATGATTCTTTGTCAGCGTCGCCATCGCCTCTTCAAATGCAATAAAGTTTTATACTCGTTCATATGCATCGACCAAGTCCTTTGGAGGCTTGAACGTGATATCTTTCATCAATTTTTTTGACCTACCCACATCCAACCCCGTAGTAAAGAATCCTAACGCCTGAGTCATGTCCAAATTAACCACCAACCCAGCTGCCTCCCTAAATCTTTGCACATACTGGTTTAGAGTTTCATCGCTCCTTTGTTTAATTTGCATCAGCGACGCCGTCAACTTCCCCCTCTTTTTGTTGCTCCCGAATCGATCTTGAAATTTATTACACAATTCTTTCCATGAATTAATACTCCCAGTGGTAAAGATACGATCCACTGTTTTGCTACCTTCTTTAGGGTAGTTATAAAGATTTTGCACATTCCTTCATCGGAGTGGTTGTAATACCCCATGATAATCTTATACGAATTAGTGTGGTCGTAGGGATCCCCGGTACCGTCGAAAGACTCCAAAGGTGGCAACTTCATCTTCGAGTCAGATTTCTCCATATTGATTGCAACCGAGAATGGAGACTTGGTATCTATTGGTTTAGTTCCCGCCTTAACTTCAGTTAACTGACGTTCCAAATCAGCCATCCTTTTCTTAATTAGATCAAAGTCATCTCATCGTACCTCTTGATTTTTGTCAACTTGTAGGGTTTGCCTCGGGCCACATCCTCCCCGATTATTATAATCATCTTTTCGGTCTAGAGACCGTGTCGGGCCGCATCCTCCCCGATTATCATGTTCATCTCTTCGATCCACAGACCATATCGGATCGCATTCTCCTCAATTATTCCATTCATCTTTTCGATCCAGAGACCATGTCGAGCCGCATCCTCCCCAATTATCATGTTCATCTTTTCGATCCACAAACCGTATCGGGCCGCATCCTCCCCGATTATTACATTCATCTTTTTGGTCCAGAGACCGTGTCGGGTTGCATCCTCCCCGATTATCATGTTTATCTCTTCGATCCACAGACCGTATCGGGCCGCATCCTCCCCGATTATTACATTCATCTTTTCGGTCCAGAGACCATGTCGGGGCCACATCCTCCTCGATTATCATGTTCATCTCTTCGGTCCATAGACTGTATCGGGTCGCATCTTCCTTGATTATTATGTTCATCTCTTCAGTCCAGAGACCGTCTTGGGCCGCATCCTCCCTGATTATTACAACCAATGTGTGGAGATCTAGAGTGCCTTCGTCGGTTTGAATAAGTTGACTCTTTGTCCCGAAGGGGAGTTGGTCCCCTTCCTGCACGCTTTAAGTTTGGTTTCGGCGGACCATAGTATTCCTCGAATTTCTCCTCTAATTGTGATGTGGGCGGATCATTCACTCATCCCCGACCTGCCTTGCTCTATGGTGTGTGCTCTCTGGATCCTCGAATAGTGTTTTGTTGTTCTTCATCCCCCTTCAATTCTGCCAATAGAGTGGCCCACTCCTCCTGCTGATGACGGAGAGATTGTAAAGCCCTTTCTGTCGCCTGGATCCTCTGCTTCGTAATAGATTCCCTCTGGTCTTAAAATTCTTTCTCCCCGAACGGTCGCTCCCAAGCCGAAGATGGATGGTTGGTTCCCCTATCATGCACCAAGTTTGGGGAATTAGAGGAAGGGAACAACCGTCGCCTGACTGAATTGGAGTGTGATGCCGCCGATCTTCCCTTCTGGACAGACGGGCCTAGCCTATCCTTCACAGAACCCCTTGTTGTATGAGAAGAAACTGGTACCGACGAGCCGATCCTTTCCACCCGATTACCCTTGTTGCTCCATAATCAGATCGCTCCTCCGCCTAACTCACATTATGATTTTCCAAACAGAACCAGGCCCCTCCTTCTAGTGCCAATGTTAACGCCAAATTTTGTATCACCCATTTAAATCACAAAATAACGAATAAAACTAGACCAAATATTAATAAATCAAAAGAAATTAATGCAAGAACACAAGAAATTTACGTGAAAACCCAATTGAAAAAAAACCACGGGGAAAAGGAATAATTTACTAGTATAATATTTGTGTTTACAAATTTTTCTAGGAATAATGAAGAGCCTAAACGCTAGAAAATAATGATTCTACAAGTAAAGAGTAATAATAATGTTAATAATAATATCTCCCCCAACGCAACACCCTATATATACAAGTGAATAATCATTCGAAAATAACTAGGAATAAGAGTCCCTTTCCAAATCTTCTCGTACCTTGCCAGCTAATAACTTGATAGATTCACACCAAAAATGAACTTGCCTCTCTCCTCTAAATAAAGAAATAGAATCTTCCCCCAAATAAGGATTTTAACTCTCCTAACCCACTTCGGAGAGGAATAAGCATACCAAGCCACGACCCAACCTAATAAACAAAACAGGCTGGTCCATACCCGGGCCCAAATAATTATATCCCAACAGAATCTTTTTTACTTTTTAATTAATTCAACTTCTCCTTAACAGCCTATACAATGATAGAGAAACAGACACACACGTAAAACAAAAATAATCACGACCCATCATTTCATTATACAATACTAGCATCCTAACACACACGACGCGTGTGAAATATAATCTAAATATTATTTAAAAAATAAAAATTAGAATAAATTCTTCATATATAAACAAATTAAAATTTTAGTAATTACATTTTAAGAAAATTAAATACGAATATTAATACACTATTGTTAACGTGTAAAAAGATATTTCAACTTTTCTAAAAAAATAATTTTTTTTGTTGATAATAGTATACAATGACATGATATACACGTAATTATGCATTTTAACATCCTCATTTTTATTATTTTATATGTACATTTTATTTAACTAATTAATTTTATTTTGTTTTGTAGAAAAAAATAAATAAATGAAATTGAATTGAAAAATGAGTTTTAGAAGCTTTCAAATTGATTTTTATTTGCACTCTAATAAAGATATGTAATAGAAAATGACTCTTAGAAGATTACCAAAGAGAAATTCAAGTCAAAAAGAAAAGAAGAGACCAAGTTACTTTAAATTAGATTAGGTTACAAATTATTTTCCCTATAAATAAAACTTTTATTTTAAGGAGGGGGAGTATTTTATTTTTTTTCTTTTTCTTCTTTTAGTTTCGGTAAACCAAAGAATAAAGTTCGGAGCATTCTCATTTTACATTAGCTTTCGGATTGCAAGGAGTGAGTATTAGTATTATTAATTTATTGCAACATATTTTTTTATAAAAGTTCTCTTTAATTATTATTCTATAGTTTTTATTTTATTTTAGGTAATTATTATTAGTAGTATTAATTCTGAATTCTATGGATAGCTAAATTTTTAATACCTAGGATGATGATGAAACTAAGTATTGCATGTTAATATTTTATTTTCATTCCGATATTAATGCCTAATTGTTTATTTCTTTATTTTTACCTTTGCACAAAATTTGTTTTGATTCTATATTAATTGCGAGGTTTTGATAAGTTATAATTAATCTGTGAATTTTTCATAACTTATAATTGCCCATATTAATTATTTGAATAATTATTTTTATAATTCTTATATGATTTTAAATTAATGAAGAGGTTTTGACAGATTATTGTTAAGTTATGAGTTTTTCATAATTCATACATGCTCAAAGAAGTTTTGATGAGTTATAGTTAATCTTTAAATTTTCATAGTCTGTGCTTACCCAAGTTTATTATAAAATTACTAAATTAAAGGGAAGAAAAGATAAAAATGGAAATTAATTTAAGAAAAAAAAAATAATTATTATGTTAGTATTTAGTAGATTCGGATTCATAGGTATTTTTCCTCATTATTAGTTTTTATTATTAATTTTAATTTTGCATTAGTTAGTTAATTAATCATCTTCACAATTTTTATTTTTAATTTGCCTGGAATATAAATTAAGGATACATTGAAATTAATCTAGTCTCTATGGTTCGACCTATACTTGTTCATTCTTCAATAGACACTGTGCACTTGCAGTTTATAATTTTATTCACTCCAAGTTTTTTGGCGTCGTTACCAAGGACTAGATTTAATTTTTTATTTTTTTGAATTAGTTTTTAGCACTAATATTTTTTTTCCAAGATTATCGAAACGGATCAAAGGAGCAAAAACATAAAGATTTTGTTGTTACGTTTTCTTGGTACTTCGTATCTCCATAGCTTATTTATTAAAAAAAATAGTAGTTTAGTTTATTATTTTTAGTTTGAAAACTAATTGTCGCATTCATGCATTCACTCACTTAGATCACATCTTGCTTAAGTTTTTATTTTATTTTATTTATATTTATTTTAAATATAAACTATGGTGATTGCTGAGAGATTGAGGTATGTAAATTTCTCATTCTTCTGTAATTCACATAATTTTAGGACATTTTATTTGTTTATAATTTTTTTATTAATTGTGCATTTGTATTTTTAATTTAACATTAAAGGCAAAAGCCATAACAAGATAAGGTGGGAATTTCATCACCCTTCCTTGGCCAACAAGCAACCACATTTTGCATAACCGACTAAATAAAATCAAATAGACGTTGGCCCCTAAAACTCTCAAGCTCAATTAGGATAAAGGACTCCTAGAGGAGGTTGAATTTTTAATCAATCTAACTATTGGTGTCTAGGTAAGTTGTTTAAAAGGTAAACACCTAAAGAGCTTGTGGTTATTTCATTAGTCACCATACCCACGGAAAAACTCTCACCATTCTTACACTTACCTGGCTAGTGGTCTGATTAAATTCAAATTTAGTTGGACCTTAAGGAGTAACTTGGAACAGTTATGAGCTGTCTAGATTTTATTTAGGTTGACCATAGAATTAGGATTTTATTATTTATTTATTTTATGACTTTTGTGGTTAGCTGCTTATTTGTCTAGTGGCTTGAGAAACATGGATTCTTACATTGGTTGGAATAATAATTTTGCTTGGAACCAAGAACCTTATGAAAACTTTAATGCACACCAAGTAAATTAATTTTTTCCAATTTATCAAAATCCTTATATAGATTCATATTCAGATCCATAACCTCATATATGCACAAGAATTTTCAAATGAAAATGAAAAAAGATTAAGCACTTTAGAGAAAATTATGAAAACTTTAATGAAATCTTATATCCAAACTAATCAAGCTATATCTTATTTAGAAATTCAAATGAGTCAATTAGCTATTATAATAAATGAACAAGAGATGGGTGAGTTTGAGGTTAATCTTTGAAAATCATAATGGTTGTGAAAATGATGAAAAAAATGAAAATCTTTTCAATTCTTCACAGTTTGAGTCGAACCAATTTGAAGAGTTTAATAACTATGAGTTTATGCTTATAATTGATCATGTCACATTTAATAAGGCGGTTGAAAAATTCTGTAAACCTAAAACTTCATATCCTGACAAACTTATTCCTAAAAAACAACCTAGTGATTTTTCTGATCAGCCCATAAAAGTAAATATGATTCAAGAATTGCCCATGATCTAAGAAATGAATGAAAATAAACTTATGGTTTTGGATAACTCAATAGACTTTTTCTTAAATTACATTAATCAAAACTGGGATGAGTCTGAATATTTAGATATGGTCAATGTGATATTGCAATCCACTACACATGAGTCAACAAAATTAGAACTAAAAAATGAACCAATTGTTTCGTGTTTTGAAAATGTAAGTGATTTTTTTTCATGAGGTAGGTTCTAAGCATAACTGTGATGAAAATTTGATTATTTTCAATTTTTTAGACCTCCTAGAAATTATGATAAATTCACACTCACTTGCCCTTTTGCATAACTCTTTCACTATCACATCCATTTTAGGATTTATAAAATTTATAAATATGTGCATTTATTTTCTTTTTCACCACATTTTCTTACAGCATTATAGCTCACCATATGAGGTACAATTATTTTATTTCTTTGTTATCTATTCTTCATTTACATACATTGAGGACAATGCAAGATTTAGGTATTGGGTGAGTTTTGCATTTTTATTTATGTATTGCATTTTTATTATTAGATTTTTATTTATTTGGGAAACTAATTCTTTTTACAGTAAATAAAAAATTTTAAAATTTGTTTGAATTTTTATGAGTTGAATTAATTCTAATAAGTGTCCATAGAGCAAAGATTTTGAGTAGAATTAAAAGATTTAAAACTCTTGAACCTTTGATAGAAACAAAATTTTAGTTTGAAACGTCATCTTGAATAAGAGTAAAATTTATATGCATTTTTGCACTTCACATTTACACTAATTCTTAGTTATGGGGTATAAACAACGAGTCAAGTAATTTTAAGTAAAAAATTGAAATTTCAAAAGAAAAAAATAATAATGCAGCGAGAGCACTCGTTGTAAGAAAAGAAAAAATAGTTGAAAAATAAATAAATATAAATACTGTTTCAATGTCCATCAAATATAAAAAATTACGCTGAAAAGTATAATGGATATAAACATCTTGACTAGTCTAATTTTGTAGCGTTTGTTACTTGAGTTAGTAAGCTCTTAGAGGTGTCTTTAGAATTAGTGCCCTAAAGCCAACTGGTTTGGGAGTCATTGTTTAAACGCTCGTTATATAGGTAACTCTGAAAAGCTTAAGAAAACAGACATTGCACAAGTCAAGAATGAAAAAAAAAATAGAAAAAGAAAGAAAAATGATTTTGCTTGATTGTCATGGAAAAAATCCCTAGTAAAAGTTATATCACATACACATGCATGCAGCACATGAAATTAATTTTATAAATGATGGTGTCTAGAATGAAGATAGAGTATTTTTGATAAGGTGAAAGTGTGACTTTGAATTTGATCTTACTTATGTGTAATACTCATGAATACTTAAAAGTTTTATTTCAATTTCATTATTGGTTAAACTCAGAAAGATTTTGTTTTGAATTTTGAATTTTGTGGGTATGTTTACTGCAAACCCTCACGAGACATAACTCGTCCACTTGGGATAATCTTGGAGTTTAAAAGTTTGTTGCACATGCTAAGTGCAATCGTTTTCCTGCGAAATGTGATAGTTTAGATTTTATTTAGTTTTATTTTATTTTTATTTTACTTGAGGACGAGTAAACGTTAGGAATGGGGGTATTTGATATACACGTAATTATGCATTTTAATATTTCTATTTTTATTATTTTATATGTATATTTTATTTAACTAATTAATTTTATTTTGTTTTGTAGAAAATAAATAAATAAATGAAGTTGAGCTGAAAATGAGTTTTAGAAGCTTTCAAGTTGATTTTTATTTAGACTATGTGCAAGAAAATGACTCTTAGAAAATTACTATGTAGAAGTTCAAGTAAAAGAAAAAAAGAAAAAAAAGATCAAGTTATTTGAAATTAGATTAAGTTATAAATTAGTTTCCCTATAAATAGGACATTTGTTTTATGGAGACGGGGTGCATTTTTTTTCTCTTTCTTTTCTTCTTTTAGTTTCGGTAAAGCAAAGAATGAAGTCAGGAGCATTCTCATTGTACATTAGCTTTCGGATTGCAAGGAGGGAGTATTAGTATTATTAATTTATTGCAACATATATATTTTTTTATAAAGTTCTCTTTAATTATTATTCTATAATTTTTATTTTATTTTGTGCAATTATTATTAATAGTACTAATTATAAATTTTATGGATAACTAAATTTTTAATACTTAGGATGATGATGATGAAATTAAGTATTGCATGTTAATATTTTTTTTCCCGTTCCGATAGTAATGCCTAATTGTTTGTTCCTTAATTTTTATCTTCGCGCAAAAATCGTTTTGGTTCTTTATTCATTGCGAGATTTTGATAAGTTATAATTAATATGTGAATTTTTTATAACTTATGATTGTCCATATTAATTATTTGAATCATTATTTTTACAATTCTTATGTGATTTTACATTAATGAAGAGATTTTGATAGATTATTGTTAAGATATGAGTTTTTCATAATTCATGTTTACTCAAAAAAAGTTTTGATGAGTTATAAGTAATTCTTAAATTTTCATAGTCTATACTTACCCAAGTTAATTATAAAGTTACTAAATTAAAGGGAAGGAAAAACGAAATTGGAAATTAATTTAAGAAAAAAAATTAATTATTATGTTAGTATTTAGTGAATTCGGATTCCTAGATACTTTTCCTCATTATTAGTTTTCATTATTAATTTTAATTTTGCATTAGTTAGTTAATTAATCATTTTCACAATTTTTATTTCTAATTTGCTTGGAATATAAATTAAGAATACATTGAAATTAATATAGTCTCTGTGGTTCGACCTGTACTTGTCTGTTTTTAAATAAACACTGTGCTCTTGCAATTTATAATTTTATTCATATCATGACACTTAACCCTCATTTAAAGTTTTACATCGTAATTTTACCATCATGTCAAAATTATTGAAAAAACGCTCATATATTTAAGAAGAAACATGAAAACAATTTATAAATTTTGAAATGAGACTCTTCTTATGAGACATAGAAAATATATAACATGTACATATCAATGTGAAATTTTACTCAAGGGTGTAAATGAATTGAGTTAAGTCGAATATCAATTTGTTCAGATTTGGTTTATAAAATTTAGAGAGTATGAAATAAGGTTTGATTAAGGTTCGGTTAGCTATTGAGTCGGGCATGATCTTAAATTTATCCCAAATAATTTAAACTTTTCGAGCGAATATAATCTGAATATCAATAGAAAATTACAATTTGAAGAGATTCGATTAATTTATCGAATTTTAAACTTTACTCATAATCGAATTTTTAATTGAGCTAGTACAAATCAAACCCGAACCGTTTGATTTATTTTACAGCCTTAATTTTACCCAAGTAATGTTCCCAATTGTGTATGACAATATTTTGCAAAATCAACATGCTACGCATACATGCCCCGTTTTTTACATCATCTTTATGAAATTAACAGAAAAACAGAATAACAACTTATCAATAAAAAAAGAGTAAAAGAACACAAACCTCCATTGAAGTCTGCACATTACGAGGCTTTACGTACATTGAGATATATGCCATAATCTCAAACGTATACTTGGTCCAGAATAAAAGATTCAATGCCACCCCTCTCCCACTCTCCTTTCATAATATATTAAAATTTGTGGTACACATTATGCGTATTTAATAAAAAAAATTAAATATTATAAAATATGTGTGAAATTTTTTAGTAATAAATTAAAATATAGGAGAAGTTATTTGTGTGCAATTAAAACACTTTAAAGAAAATTAATGATGAGGGAGAGGGGAATTTTTTTAAGAGAAAATAGAAAAAAAAATAGAAAGAGTTTTTAAATTGTGAGAGAGTCAGGAGAAGACTGTTACTTTTCACCCTCTCCTATTATATATATTAGTCCAACTTGGCACGCACCCTATGCGTGCAAATAAAAAACTGCAAAATAATTAGTGAGAAATTAATTTAAGCATGAGAGATAAAGTATCAGATAAATATTGTTAAAAGTGTGAGGGTTTCAAGAGGAAACGGTTATTTTTCTCTATCTCTCATTATGTAATATATTTAATATGGTAATAATTTTGTACTCATTAATAATTTTTAAGTAACATATAATATTAATTATTGTATTAATCAAAGTTAAGAAAAAATAATTTTGAATATTATAATTTTGAATATTGATTAAGAAAAAAAATTAAATTAAACTCTTTTTATGAAAAAAGAGCTCAAGAAAAAATAACTCTTTTTACATGCAACAAATTCTTTTTATTATTTTTTGGAAAACACAAATGGGCTTCGAAGGTCCGACCCTATGGTCCAACCCATAAAAAACGGTTAATGTTGGTCAGACTTACATAGTATTTTAAGTTAATTATATATATTTTTTTATTTTAATAATATTCTATTACTTATAAATTTGGATTTATTAAAATAAGAAAATGTGATCGTCTGAAACATTACTCGACAGTGTTCCAGTGTTCTAGAATCATTAAATAATTACTCTATGTGAGATAGGAGATATACAATTACAAGCAACAACGACGTCGTTGTATGAAACCCTAGCAGGAAGGAGAATGGAGAAAAGAAGAACAGAAAAAGAATCCATGGAGGGAAAGAAAACGAAGAAAAAAGAACCCTTGTGAGCTTTCCAAACATAGTGATTCTTTAATCTGTGGTATACCAATAGGTTTTTGAAACTCATAATATGTAACCAAGTATTCTATCTGTTCACGATCATTAGACCTGACAAAATTGGCTTGGGCCCGCGTGTTGGCCCATAAAAACCGGGCTTTGGGTTTAATTTTTTTAGCCCATGAAAACTTGGACCATTTTTGCCTGGCCCAATTTTGGCTCGACCTACGGGTAGCCAGGCTAGGCCTGTGGGCTATTTTTTTTGAAGACAAAATCTTGCTTTTGCCAAGAGTTGAACTCAAGACCTCCAACTTACTAAACATATACTCTAACCAACTGAACTACAAGAGCTTGTTATTGAAAATTCAACCTATACCTTCAAAAAATATTTACTTTTTCAGTTTTAGGTAATATTTAGCTAGTACTTAAATTACATTTGAGACTAGTCAATTTCATACTAAAAAGTAAAAATGCACCGTGTGTGTGTATATATATATGGATTAAAATACTTTTTGATTATCTCTGTGCCTTCCACCACCAATGCCCCAACCCAACCACCATCAATCAGTGCTCACCCGAATGGATTCCACCCTCATCATCAAGCTTACGTAGTCCTCAATCAAAAAACTTCACAACCCAAAAAATTAAATTCAATCCAAACAAGATCTAACATACCAGCAACATCTACCTAATCGAAAAATTATCCCTATAACTCGTTGGAATTAAGGAAAAAAAATGTAGAGAGAAGCAAGACAAGTTTCCGGATGTTGAGGTCGCCGATGTGATCAATTGATGGTAAGAGGATCTTCTTCACTTTATTTTTCTTCTTTGTCTCCCTTTCTCTTTCACCTTTTTAAATTGAGATTTGAATTGTTCTTATAGGTGCCAAGTGTTTTCAATAGCGTTTGATGTGGTGAGGAATATAAAGTGGGTGAGAGTTATTTTGATTAGGTATGCACTTGGGTAGTATGGTGATGGGTTGATAAGGTTAACTGGTTAAGGTTGTGTGAAGAAGATGATGCAACGTTAGTATGACCTTCAATTTGGGGATTTTTGAATTTTGATTTCATTTTAGGTAGGAATAAACATGACCTTTGGAATTTGGTTTTTATTGGTTTGCTTAAAAAAATTATAAAAAAAACCTCGCAGGCCGGCCCGGCCCGACCCAACCTGGGCCACAGTCCTCTTATTTCCAGCCCATAAAAAACTAGGCTATTTTGGCCCCGTCCGGCCCGTTTGCCAAGTCTAATAATCATCAATCTGGTACTCATCCAATTCAAATTTTAACTTTAAAGACCTCTTGCAATTATGGTGTTTGATTGACGAGGAAGCAAACAAATTCTCTTCTTTCCACAATAGAAGGTATAGACATTTTCATAACCAAAATATTCTCCATGAAAATCATGTAACAATAACCAACTTAGCAAGATATGTCCAACGTCCATAGGCAAAACATTACAAACCACCTCAATTGTATATTTTTTAAATTTAATTGGAACAACAAACCAATGCGATACTATGATTGAGGTATTATTGTTGACTAGAGATTTAATTCTTTCATAAGATTTGGTGAAACTATATTAAAGTCGCTATCTTTATTGATAATAAGTTTACACACCTTTGACTTGCAATGAACACGTGTGGAAAATAGATTTGGGTCGCAAGTCGTTATATGTTGAAGTAATTTAGGAATAAAAACCTTTTCCACCATGACAAGAGTATTAAAATTCACCAAACAATACAATTTTGGGGTGTATTTTCAGTATATATAAAATATTGGGGTACGATATGCAAATATTTAAAACTTAAGGGCTGAAGAAATGATATGAGAGAAACTAAGAGGTATCAAATTGAACTTTGCCAAAATTAGAATACCTGACAACTTGAACATTTGCGGCAATAGTACCTTTTTTTTCCCGACTTGAAGATCTGTGGCAACAATACCTTTTTTTCCCTTTTTCTAGATGAACAAAAGTTACACTCAACCTTGGTACAAGAGTTACTCAATTTTCAGTTTTTACTGAAAACTAGAAAATTCTCGAGATAATGCACGAGATACAATCAGTTATTACCTTATTTGGATACAATTATCCAGGCGCTGATACCAATTGACGCAACAGAACATGGTTAGATTGTAATACTCTAACACAAATGTGATTTGTAGGTTTAAATGTACCAATAAAAATGCGAGATAAACTCTTGAATTCACAAGAAAAATATGAACTCACAAAGAGAACAAAATAATAATAATAATATTAATCGATGAAAACATTACTGTTAACAAGCCCTAATAACATATTTATAGTATTAAACTACTTTCCTATGACTAATTGGAGAAGGAAAATAATTAAATTATAAACTAAATAAAATTATTAAAACTAAAGCCCAAAATATAAGCGGGCTAAATATAAATTTAAACTATAAAATTTTCCTAAATAGTAAATAAAAATATATTAAATAAACTTAAACTCCATGAAAAATAAAATATATGGGAATTCGAATCTTTCTTGTTATTTTTCACCGCATTACCCCACCCTTGCAGGTTCTAGTTTTCTTAGAACTGTAGCCCTGGTGTGACTTGGATAGTTGAGATTGTAATACCCGCCTTTCTTTTTCTTTCTTTCTTTCAATAGTCCCACATCGCCCCTTCTCAAAAGCTCATTCCCTTCCTTAGCCTATAAATATGACTTTACCCCTCTCCTTTTAATACACTAACAAAAAAGACCTCCCATTGTGAGAAAGGACTTTTTTGTGTGAGGGTCTTTTAAGTAAGAACCTCCCTAGTTAAATATTTTATTTCCTTCTTTGGATTTTGGGTATTGATATAAGCCCAAATTTCTTTTGATTTTCTTTGGAGACAGTGGATCTCTTTGTAATTTCGGGTATGTTTCTTTTTCTTTTCTTGTGTATTTATTTTCTGCATTATTATTTTTATGTTGTAGCTTTAATTATTTAGTTAATTTGTTAGTTTTGCATTATTATTATTTGTAGCCTTAATTGTTTAGTTTTGCATTAGTAGTATTATTTTGTAGCTTTAATTATTTAGTTTGTTAGTTTTGCTTTATTATTATTATTTGTTATTTGTAACTTTAATTTTTGTATGTTATTTAGTTTATTAGTATATATATTTTTGGTATATCTTTGTTAGTAATTAGCATTTTGGGATAATAAATTATTATTTTTGTAACGTTAGAGTTTTGACATAATATATTTGTTTATAGTAGAATTAAAAATAGAATGAATATTTTTGTAAATACACTTATATGTATTTTGGAGGGAACAAGAAATATGTTAATTATTAATATATTTTATACTATGTATTACCATGCTCAGAATATTTTTGGTAAAATGAAATGATTTCAGATTCGTCAAAGAGATGTAAAACTTAATTAATTATAGTACTTAATAAAAATGTGTTATTTTTGTGAATAGATTGAATTGGGCAAGTCTAACAAATTGCAATTATAATTGTGGGTATTACATCGCTTATTCCAGGTACGGATTCCGTATTCTTTCAGCGATACTTCTTTAATTTTAATTTGTTTGTTTTGTCTCTCAATTAGAATTCAGATATTATTTCGATATATTATTCATAGTCAAATGCTTATGATATAATTGTTTGGTTCTAGATATTCGAAAATTCATAACTTGTACTCTTTGGACTTAGAGAGCATGTCTAGTATTTATTTTGATTTTGTAGAAACGTACATGCTAATATATTTTGAGGGCTTTGTGTCGATTCGTTTCAGTTTAGTATGTGCGTATTAGAACCCCTTTTGTTTGTATTGTGTCGCATATATTGTGACATAATATTTTTGTTAGAATATACCGTAGGGTATACCTGAGCTATAACCACCTGTGGGGGTACCACAGGCATGTCCTCTTGGCACCGAGGCATGACACTTCCGTGGCAGTGTGATTAGTCCACGGCGTCTCCATTTTATGTGCTCCGATGGGAGTTGGCCAATTGGTGTTTTATTGTGGGAGGCGTATGGGTCGACCCTAGTTTTCTGTTTTGTTCTGCGGTTTGGTGTTGTTTGTGCCAAACACACCTTCCGATTTTGCATACATCTGGATTGCGCAGTCCGATGTATATTTCCGTTCTGTTTTGTTCTGAACTCGGTATGAAATCACCCCAGCCATTTGATTCAGCCTATTATGTTATTCAGATTAGTTCAGTTCAGTTGGTTTTGTTATTCATTTTAGTTCTTATTTTCTTGCACTCTATATTCGTACTGGGCATTTGGCTCATGCTGTGTTTTTCTTCCGGCAGGTAATCAGGGGGAGCAAGGGCATGTGTGAAGAGAGCTTCCTTTTATGTAAATTGTTTAGATATTTTGTTTAGGGCTTAATATTTTAGTTTCTAGTATTGTTGTAACACTCAGACCGTGTTTGAGTCAGTTGGTAATTATCTATTTAGACTATTCGGTTTCATATTCAAGCTTTTGATTCCAATTTATTAGTTCTGTTATGTTCTGTGCGCAACCTCTCTTTCCAGTTCGGGAAGGGGGTGTTACAGAGATTCTTCTTCAACATGCAGAAATCCTATCATATACTTATGAATGCATACATTTTGGACAATGCAGGGTTGGAAGAACTGCTCGTTTGGGTGAAAGGGGAGATTTTCTATTATTTCTACAGCCTATTAAAATCGATTATTTGAAGGATCTGGAAAGACATGGTGTGTTGCTAACAGAGTATCCCCTTCTCAAATTGTTGGATAGCTTGCCATTGTATGGTCATAATCAGCGTGTCAAGAAGTTTATTTCATTAGAGATGCATCCGTGGTTGCTTTCTCTGCAGAAGGCACTAGAATCCTTCATCTATAGAGAGGTAAGCTTTGTGTATTAATTTGTGTAGTTTGAAAAATTATAAAGTGCTTTTACTAATTATCTTTGGCGTGCATTGGCCCATAATGTTCTGTACTTCTGTTTGCATCTTACCTAGAGTACCTGAAAAAACTAACCTGGTAATCAATCATGTCTTGCGTTCCCATTTTATTGACCCTAAATGATTAGGTTTTAGGTAATTGTCTTGGAGAAGTTGTCAATTAGCCTGGAAACCACTCCTTTATATAAGGTGTACTTTTTTTTATATATATAAATTTCGTAAATGTATATTTTCTGTCTCTGTACATCAAGCCCAGTGTAGTTCATTTAATGAACATTCCAGTTCAACTTCAAGAGGCATGTTGTCTGTTCTTTTGAATTATACTAAATGAATCTAAACATTCTGCTTCAAAATTTGACGGTATCATCATAAATTGAAAGTAGGGATCGAATTTTTTTTAGATCAAATACTCTAAAGGTAGTCTCAGTGTCTGATATATATTTGATTAGGACACAATCAAGGCATGGTATACTGTATTCATGCTGAAATCAAGGTTTCTAGCAATGCTCAAGTTATTGATTGTTTGCTTCCTAACTTGTATCAGCCAAGTGTTAAGAAGCTGGCAATGAATGCATTTTGCTCTTGGGTCCGTGCATACAGTGCTCATCGTGGTGAGCTGAAAAGTATTTTTATGGTTAAGAAACTTCACTTGGGTCATGTGGTAAGAAGTTTTGCGTTGCAAGAACAGCCATCGTCGGTTGGAAAATGCTTCCAAAAGCAAACGAAGAAGAGGAATCGAGACCGAAAACAGACAGGAGGATCAAATAAGAAGATAAGGGTCGTTGGTGAAACATAGCAGGATCCTGCGTTCAATTGGTGAGTAGTGACAGATTTTGTACAACCCTAGTATTTTAGAGTCATGTCAACCATTGTAATTTTGTATTCAAGCAAGTGTCTGTGACACCAAAATTTTGTATTGATGTTTCAATATGATTTACAATATAATATATTCAAAAAATGGAAAATTATTAAAAAATAAAAACTTAATGATCTGGACCTCGTCGTAGACTTTTTAGAGCCTTTTTCAGTAATAGGAAAGCAATTGAGGCCCACTGGTAAGCGTAGTCCATTTTGACAAGAGTAGAGGACAAGCATAAACACAATGATGAGGTTTGAGTCGTATCACGTCGGTAAATTACAAATCCGACCCTGCATTAATTAGTTTTAAGGCCGAGCACGTGTGATTTGGTCCACTTCAGGTCCTAACGTCTGCAGGTCTTTTCATTATCAATGCCAAAATTTTCTTTTTCTTTTTAAATTTATTTTTTTCTTTTAAAATTTTAAATTCCGGGTTGTGATTTTCCAAAAGAAATAGAACGATTTTTTTTATAAAAAAAATCTGGTATAATGGAGGTCGTCAAGACCAAGGCTATAGCTCAGATTGGGAACTCCTTAATGGTTTTCAAATTCGGTTCGGATAGTCGGTCTAATCGAATTATTTTTGGAATTGATTGATTTTTTGATTTGGTTCAAGCAAAAAAATTAGTTTTGGTCAAATCCGGTAACTCGACAGTCAGACCGGTCGACTCAGTGATCCAGTCACCGATTTTATCGGTTCCTTACTTTTTTATTTTATTTTATTTTATATTTAATCAAGTTCATTAAATTTAAGCATTTGAACTTGATTAAATATATCCTTGATTGAGTTTTGAGCTATGATCATGATTTAATATCTTTTTTTTCTTTCCATATAGATTTAGTATTTATTTGAATTATATAAAGTAAACATTATACAAATAGATTTATTTATTTTTACCGAATTTGATTGAATGTATTCTAGAGATGTTTATGTTCATTTGTATTTGATTTTATCACTCGAGTCTTGAATTTTGAGTTATGATCATGATTTAATATATATTTTTTAATATAAATTTAGTATTTATTTGAATTGTATAAAGTAAACATTGTACAAATAGGTTTAATTTTTTTTTTTGGTGTAGATAAATTGATTAATTTTACATGTTTACTAAATATTATATATAATATATAATAATAATTAATATATTTAATTATTTATTAAATATTAATGACGTCACCGGTTCAATAACGGTTCGACCACTGATTGGACCAATAATCCATCCACCAATATATTTTTTAGTTTAATGATCGAGCTGAGTCTGAAAACACTGCTCCTTAATCCAACATCCATATTAGTCTACATTACATGGGTGGGCAAGTGTTCATTTCTTTGAGGACTTTTCATTAGCTAATCTCCTTTTTAGCCTTTCATATAAAATTTCTATAAATCTGATCCACTTTTCACTTGTTTAAGCAGTTCAAGACTGTTTTCGATATTGGAAGGTCTTAATTATACTCTTTGAAGAAGGTAGATTTATTATTTATATACCATTTTTTTATTTGCTAAATTAGATTATTTATTATTGGTATCTATTAATTCTTTAATGGCTATTTTAGCAGTAGTATCCATTTTCAGTACACACCCGAAGGATAATGACGACGACGAATACTTTTTGTTAACAGAAGCAAGTAAATGATAAACATGACCGCATATAAATAAATTATTGGTACGTATTGAGTATCTCTCTAATCATTACTAGTTACATAAGAGAGAAAATGCGATATATATATATATATATATACGTACGTAGAATATTTTTCTTTGTTTGTTTGAGGAGCCATAGATCTTTTGTATGTCGTTTATTTACATTGTGGCTAATGTTCTTGGTTGATCCATCTCTATAAAGGACTATGTACATAAATAATGGTACCCTAACTTATTCATTCTGGGACCATGCCCTGTGGCTGTGGATTGAGGAGCTTAATTAGTACGTTTTCTTGTTGGCAAACCTCGTGGATATACACATACCCTTAAACCTTCAACTGAAAGGTTTAAATTTTTGAAATCTACACACAGGTAATTAGGCCGTAAAAACCACTGAATAAGTTTTGAAAGCTCAACATCCAAGAATGTTATAAAAAAAAAATGATATACTTTATATATATGACAAACGATTCATATTTTGAAAAAGTTATTCATACTTTTTTTTTATAATTTCTTTGTATATTGTGTTCAAACTTTTTTGGACAATTGGAGTAATTATTTTTTGTTTTAGGTTATTAATTTTATGTATGAGAAAATATTGGTGATGTTCTTTGGGCAAGCATTTGGATATATATATATATATATATATATATATATATATATGAACTTGTTGACTAGATTTGTAACGTATCATATATATAGTACAATTAGGGGTTGAGAATTTTTTTTTGGATAAAATCGAATAATTGAATTGAATTATTATTTTTAAAATTAATTATTTCGGTTATTTAGATATATTCGATTATAATTTTTTTATAATTTGGTATTTGGTTTTAAGTATGAAAATTAAACTATTTGAGGAACCAATTAACCTAATAAGAAAATTAAAAATTAAAAAACTATTTTAATTAGATTTTGATAGAATTTGTCCTTGTATATATATATATATATATATATATATGTATGTATATATGTATGTATGTATGTTAATTTGAAATTATTAAACTAGCTTATGAATTATTATAGTTGAAAATTGTGGTTAAATATTATTTAAAAACTCTAGTGTGAAATTTGAAATAAATTTTTTTGTTTGATAAAAATAATTTTATATTTCGGTTATATACCGAATAACTAAATAGTATAATTTAGTTATTTATGTTTTAATTATTTAATTAATATATATTTTAAATATTTATTCGAATAATAAAATTATATAAAATTTAATATTTAATTATAATAAAATAGATAATTTGATCACTTCAAACACAACTCAACGTTAGCCTATTCTGAAAAAGATGAAGTCTAGGCTTCTAGCTATAGATGGTAGTTATTTTTTTTCCACATAAAGGTATATATTTTAGAATTAATTTAAGAAATTTTAAAATTTAAAATTGATATAATTGTATTTAAATTTTGAAAATAACAAATATGATAATTAATTTTATTTTATAATTATTTTAAATTTTAATATTTTGTAAATTAATTATAAAAAAATTAAAATATATTTTTAATTTTAAAATAGGAAAAGAGTAATTAAATTGCATGTACGATCGATTCATAGTATTTTGATTTTCTATACCAGCTAGCTAGGAAGGGTACGTACGTAGTAATAAGAGCTCCCCACGTGAAGTCCAATAATTGCACATAAATATATACGTACAGATTCTACTGCTATGTAGAAATGTAGAATATATAAATGCATGGCGGAGATGGAGTAGGAAGGACGAAAGTGAGCTGAATTAGTTCGAGCTGTCGGTGTTGAATGGAGTGAGCCTATTATATATTCATAATGTTAAAAAATTAAATTTTTTGTCTTAAATATATCTTAAATAATATATTTTATTATATCAGTTAATACATATTTGTAATTGAACTATATCATAAATTATTATCTTTATTTAATGTCATATTATTTGAAATATATTTCATGCAAAAAAATTGAGTTAGTTTTATATAATAATCAGTAATAATTTTTAAGTTAGTTCTATATAATAATTATATTTATCAATTTGTACGAAAACCAATACATTCTTAATGATTTTGAACTTTAAAATTTCGCATGAAAATTGATTTCAAAAAATTGAAAATGCATATATAATTTTAGAACTAAAGAAATATAATTTATACATACCCTAAAAATTATAAGAATAAGAAAATACGGCATACATAATATGTGTGTGTGTATATGAGCCGATTTTTGCATGAAAACGGGAAGCTGAGTGTGAATGGTTGAGTTGCATGCATGAGAGACAAGGAAGGAAATCTATACTACTGACTACTCATGGGCTCGTGGGAATGCCTTAGCAAGCAAAACAGATAAAATTAATCTATGCTCCATAATATACAAAATACAATATTTAGATCATGTTCAGACGTCAAACTTAGGAAGACTGATAGTCAGAGAAGGTTTCCCCATACCCATATTTATGCCGTGAATCTCGTTTCTTGCTTTCCCTTGTAGGGTTGTTTCTCTGAAAAGTTTATACTTACGTACGCACAGAATTTTTCCATAACAAACGTTGGTTAAAAGTACTATCTCGCAACCACGTTTATAGTCGTTCATCATAATATTTAAAGAAAATTTGGACTATGCCGCTAGAGACTCTAGTGACAATGATATTATTCTTTCCGATAAAACACAAATATATCCTAATTATTATCCACAACCATAACAACAATAATTTGTAAATAGTGACGGAATAAATTTTTTAAATTGTTTCTTGTTAAATTATTTAAATGATTGTTGATAATAATTGAGATATATTTGTGTTTTATCGTTGTTATGATTGTGGATAATATTATGTCATTATTATAATAATCTTATAAAAAAAAATTGCCCTTATATAGTCTCATTAAATCATATTAGCTCTTATCGGTCAGTACAATTATATTATATAATTTTCTATCTTATTTTAAATTAACTTCTTTAATTCTTCTTAACTCGATCGTATTTATTAAAATTAATTACTTGACTTATTACTTTTATATTTTTTTTGATATAATTAGCATATTTTATTTTACTAACAAAATAATTTTCTTTTAATTTTTCAACTTCATTTTCTATTTTTAAATATGTCATTTCTGTCCAGAATTTCATAATTTATTAAAAATTATCATTTTATCCAAAAATTCCAAAATTTATACAGTGCCTTCCTTTCATACCACACTAATTCCAGTAAAAAATTTATAATGTTATGAGTTATGGATCTCATGCTATTATAGTTTCTTTGTTAAAAATTAAAATTTTTATCGGGTCGTAACTCACTCATCCCGGGTCAAAATGAGATCAATTTTAGACAGCGGCTCAAAAACACCATATAATTTCATAATACAGAAGATCATAATTTTTAAAGCAAGTTAAATGGCCAAAACAGGCCACGAAAAAACAGGGTCAAGGAGTTTGCTGATTTTTTGGCAGCAAACTGTTTTGGTAGAAAAATCACCAAAAATCACCATTTAAATATTTTTCAGTCGTTCCAATTGATTTTTTTTTAACTTATAGATCTACCAACCAAAGTTGACAGATCTTGAAAACGATTTATAGAACGTGTGTAATGACCACGAATTTCATTAGTCATTGTAAATATACTTAATAAATATTTAGCAATGAAATTAAACTTTTTGTATTAAGTAATTGTGCATTAGATAATTAAATAAATGTACTTATGTGCTTGTATATTTATTTAAAGAATTAAAGCATTGTGTATAATTAATTAAAACAAATCTAATTGGATTATATTTTTTAAATCCAAATGAGTTGATAAACTAGGTTAAAGATATTAACCTAGTAGCCCATGTATGTAATTTAATTACTAACTCATGTAATTAATTAAACAAACCCAATGCTTGATTTAATTAAATGTAACCTAGAATAATTAATGTAAGCCCAATATGTTATTTAAATTAAGCCCAAACAATTTAATTGAATGAGCCCAATGGAAGTTATTCCCAAGCCCAATGTGGAGCCCAATAGGAGGTCAAACTTTGGTCAATATATATATATGTATATATATATATAGATGTATATATGCACATTTTAATATAAAAATTAAAGGAAAAATGGCTTGAAAAATGTCATTTTGCTGAGATTTTAAAGAGGGACCCACATGGGTTGCTTGATTTCCTTGTTGTTTCATTTTCACACAAGTCCAAAGTGGTTCAACAACCCTAGTCATTCCATATGTCCATCATGTAGTCATTCCATCTATAGTAAGCTCACTTAAGACTTAATTTCACCAACATTGGTGAATTAGGAAACTTAAAGAAGTGTTAGTAGAGTGCTATAAATAAAACACTCCACACTTGAGCCAAGTTTGCTAGCTCATTTCCTAGAGAATACAAGAGAGAAAATATAGAGCATTTGAGAGAAAACACTTGTAAGTGTGAGAAATAGCAAGAGGAAGGTCTTGGTGGATGTCCAATAATCTCATATCATACTTTGGTATAAGGAGAAGGAGAGCCAACAAATCACAAAGGTTTAAAAGTTCTCTAAACTCCATCTTATTTCATTTTTGTAGTCTAGAAAGCTTTTGATCGGTTAAAATCTATTTTTAACCGATCAAAACTCGTTTTGATGATCTAGATGTATTTATCTATGTAATATATGTATATTCATAGATCTATGTGTTTATAACATGATTTGGTATGTGAAAAATGCATAGAAGTTGTAGAAAAGTTCATAACATGTTTTACCGGTAAAACCCTAACCATGCATGCTATGTTTAACGTTGTATTTTGAAATGTACAAATTGAAAATTGGATTTTTATGGCTAGAAAGCTAGATCTACAAGTTTTAAAGAAAAACTCTTTTTGAACTTTTCAAAAATAATGAATAACAAAGAAGTTATAGCTTTTACCAAAAATGATATCGTTTTTAAACCCTAAGTGGTTCGATCCGTAAATTTCGTGTAAAACGTTTTCAAAAAGACGATCGAACCATGGAATATTGTAAAACAAGAAGTTATGAAGACAACAACACTAAGTTGGTGTCATTTGAATGTGTATAGTTCATTTATTTCAAGTTTGAACCATTAAAACCAAGGATTTATGAAACTAGTTTTCATTCTGTCCTTGTGAGCCATTTTACGGATACTTCCGTTCGTAATTTGGATTTATGATCTAAAGAGAAATTGTAGATCATGAAATTATGATGAGAATGGACTCAAGAATCAGCCCAAAAATGTTTTAAAATGAAGAAGTTATGACTGTCGGAGCGTCGGGGGGTCGAGCAGTCCAAAAATTGATTTTTCAAAAGTAGGTCAAGCGCCTACCAAGCGCCTACCAAGCGCCTAGGCGCTTGAACCCGCTGTTCCTGAGAGCAGATTCGGTCCGGGTCGGGTCGGGTCGGGTCGGTTCGGTTCGGTCCGGGTCGGGTTTTCTATGGAAATTTAAGTTGAAATAAGTGTAAAATGAATGTGTTTGAATATTAAACCAATACATGGAGTTTATTAGTAACTAATTGGTAGCTAAATGTTTAAAATTAAGACTAATGTTAACACAATTAAAAAGTTAACTATTGGTATTGTTTATAATAAAATATTATTAAGAGGTTAATAATATTAATATGTGATTAAAATGTTATTAAATGATTATAATATTTGTAAATGATTAAATTATTATTAAATGGATAATAATATTAATAAGTCAAGAAAATATTATTAAATAAATAATAATATTAGTAAATGAATAAAATATTATTAAAAAGATTAATAATATTAGATAATGAATAAAATATTATTAAATAATTAATAATATTAGATAGTGAATAAAATATTATTAAATGATTAATAATATTAGATAATGAATAAAATATTATTAAATAATTAATAATGTGGTTAATGTATTATTAAATTGATAATAATATTAAAAGATTAATACAATATTATTAAGGGATTAATAATATTAGAAGGATAATAGAATATTATTAAATGATTAATAATATTATTAGACTAATGGAATATTATTAATTGTTAATAATGTTAGATAAGAATGTGAACTATATTAAGTAATTAATATAGGTTTTATGTGATGGAAATTTTCAAGTAATGATAATATGTTCTAAGTGTTCAATATACCCTTAATTATTTAATTATGTGGTCAGGAATAACATGTATAGATGTTATCATATGAATGTGTATATGATACTAATTCGAATATCAACGTGATTAATTGTTAGGTCTATCTAAAGAGAATTAAATTGAATTGATTAGCAGTAGACCACGCACAAGGCAAGTTTTCTACCCTTAACTTGTACTTATTGTTGCAATTATTATTCAACCATATTTATATTTCAATTATTGTTGAGCAAGTATTCTACACTCGTAGTTACTTGACAGACCTTTGAGTGAATTAATTATCAAAAATTACTTCACATCGTTATTGATTATTGTATTCGCACATAGTGCTTTTGCAACTGTTTAAGAATGTCTAAGCTAATCGTTTCGGCTAGACAAATGCATGTTAAATTCACTTAATTGAATATTATAAGAGCTTATCCAAACCATTGGCTGGTGCGGATTCTTACAGTAAGACTGAGAAAGAACAACCCTAGTTAAAGGGGATTTTTATATGTCGGAGAACCGACAGCGCGTAAGAAAACTAAATGTGATGCATATACATAGGACATGAGAGGACTGATCCCCTCAAGTGTCCCGTTATTTTTAACAAGGAGTCAGACATTGTATGTCTGTTTTACCTTAGTAGCAGTTCATGGTCATTAAGGACCACTCAACAGTAAAGAGTCAATTCCTTCTTTTATTGAACATTGATTCTTGTTATCTTTCACAATTGTTATTGTTGAAACCTTGAAGTTATTTCCCTTCATCATGATATATCGTATGATTGTTGTTTATAAACTTGCTGAGCCATTTAGTTGCTCATTCTTGCTATATCATGACTTTATTTCAGCCAATCCCGAAAGCTCTAAATCGGATAAAGGCAAGGGAAAAGCGAATGTTTAATTTTAGTAGTTGCATGCTAGTTTAGTTTACTGTTATGTAATTACTGTTGTAAATATTTTGTATTTCCCTTAAGATATGTAATGTTTAAGATTAAGGTAATAGACCTTGGGAAGTGTAGCCTTTTGATTAAGGAACCTTTTGTATTATTCCGCGAAGTTTGAATACAATTTATGTATTTCATTATTGTTTAGTATTGTACAGTGAGAACCAAACCCGAGGTTAAAGAACCCGTATTTGGGGTCGTCACAACGTGAATAGTAACAGTCCCAGGGACTGAAATTTTAGGGTTTTTAAAACTTGATTTTATAAAACTTTTCTTGCTTCTCTTTGCATTATTAGCGCACCAATACACATATTGAACATATCTAACCATAAAATTTCTTTCATAACAAAAATCTATCATTTAAGAACAAAAACCACATAAACACCTTACATGATTCAAACTATAAACAACCGATCTACACTTCTAGCACATGATCACATGAATTTTTATAAAATTTTGACATAACCAACAAGTGAAAACATAGATCTAGCATCATAACTATTGATCTACCCATACACCCTATAGATCTATTATTATAATGCTTCAAAATAATTTTTAAACCATCAAAACATATTTTTATACTTGAAAACATGTTTTGTCCATAGAAAATATTTTTCTTTCATAGATCTATACAGATATCCACAAATACACAGATGTACCGCTTCAAACCATAGATCTTATATTACCCCAACAACTAACCATAAATAATCTCATGTATCACATATATTAACTATAAAGCTACAAGATCTAAAGTTAATAAGCACTTTTAAACCTTCTTGTTCTTGATGTCCTCTTTATCTCTCTTCCAAAGTAAGTAATGAAGGTTGATAGTATCCAAAGGAACCCTCCAAGCTCTTGATCTGCCTTCCAATGATCTCCAAGAACCTCTTTCTCTCTCTAGTTTTTTATTCACATTCTCTCTTTAAATAACCCTATTGAAAGTTTCTCTCTCTAAGTTCTCTTTATTTTCTCTCTTGAGAGTTTCGCTCTCTAAATGCTAGCAATTTTTGAAAATAAGAATGGAAGTATTCTTGGTTGGTCTAAGTGTGGTTTTATTTAATTAGATTTCATCTTCCAATAACTAAACATACAAGTATGTATGTATAGGTCTATAACCAATTTAATCATATCCAAGCTTATATGGAGATTCTTGAGCACTTCCAAACTAATCAAATGAGCCAACTAGGAGAATACATGGGACCCACTTGATCCTCCCTCTTGAAATTCTCCCTCCCCCCTCTCCTATTATATATATATAAAATATAAATTACAATTGGGTAACAACATTGACCAATTGTTTGACTTTTTACTTGATGCACCAATTGGACTCTAGTTTGGGCTACTAGTTAATTTACACTTGGGCTCAAATTAATTAAATCATTGGACTCTATAATTATACTAGCTTGTCTTATAATTAATTCAAGTATTGGGCTAGATTAAATTACATCATATGAATAAATTATCAAAGCTTACATATGTCCATTATATAATTAAATGCTTGGGGCTTGTTTAATTAAATTAATGGGCTAGTCCACTAGTAATTAATTACTAACTTGGACCATTAATTACACACATGAGACTTATACTTTGGCCTTATTCAATAATCATATAAATTACATCACATAATAAATCAATCACACAACAATTTAAAGTAATTCACACAAAATTCACTTCATTGAAATAAATTCTTAAAATTTATATATAATGTTACTTAATATTCGTGGTCATTAAATTCTTTCCTCCTTATAAAGATTATGTCCCTGGAATTGCTTGGTTATTACATTTCCCCCCTCTTATAAAGATTATGTCCCCGGAATCGCAACCAATTAGACTATTCATCAAACGACTTACTCCATTTCTTAAAATTTATCTTACGTTATCCATCAATCACATCATAACTTCCTATTTTAAATTTTCTATTTTAACGACGTAAATTCACATTCTCTTCTATTCGTCTTGAGCAACTACCAATATGGCATTCCTCTTCCTTGTTCTAGTATGAGGATGTTTCGCATTATTACACGGCATGCTTATATTCACAAAAATTATAGTAATGTTCTTAAGGTCGTTCTAATTATTCTTAATTTTTTTTATCACACATGCTTTTTAATTTTCATTTTAAATCGTTCACTTATTTTGCCCAATACTAACCATTAAATGATCTCTATATAGGCAATTATCCAAACCAAACAATATATCAATAGTTATATAATTGATTACAATAATACCTAGTGCCACGTCTCTGGTCGCAATTACGTCCTAAAAAGTCATATAGAAAGTCCTAGCCATTGGGCGACTTGTTTGCACAAGTCCAGCTATGGTCAGCTTACTGTTTTGACCTCCCTGGATTCCACTTTCCTCAATACGGTAATATCCTGAATATTTATAGAACTTATAAATATGATATTAAAGGACTAAAGTTAGTTGTAAAATTAATTTCGAGGACGAAATTCTTGTAAGTTGGGTTGAATGTAATATCCCAAATATTTTAAATATGATCTGACAAGATCTGATAAAAGTTGTCAATTCAAAACCTAAGAATGATTGCTTGAGTATACCTTGAGCTATCTTAAAGAATATATACGACTCAAAAACGTGATCGTATACGACTGTAGGTTAAAACTTTTAACCTAAACTATGTGTTACGCGATTAGTAAATCTTGAATTAAGCTTTTAAATGTGTTATGTGATTATTCTATGTGTAAGATTTTGTGTTTTAGTTCACGTAGTTAACCTTAACACTTAATAAAACTAAGAAGTTAATTTAAGACAAAAACCTAAATCCTAAACCCTAAGGTCTAAACTTTAAGAAATAACCTAGGCTCTCAAGGGAAATGTGTATGTCAAATTGATATTCTGTTTCAAGATTCATCACTCCCACGCTTTGAAAACACATAATAGTCAATAAATTTTTTCTCTTGAAAAGCGTGTCAGAAATAGGACGAAATATAGATAAGATGAAAAAGTTTCTTTTGACTTTTTAATTGTCTAACTATTTTCTATGAAATAGTTGTCAAAAATACTATTTATCGAAAAACGTGCAAAGTTTGTTAAACTTTTCACTTCACATAATAGTATTTATACAGAACAAAATCCGATAATGTCAGACTTTTAATTAGTAAAGGTCAATTAAACTAGAAGATTTAAAAATGAACTAATTTCGTTGAAAATGAACCGAGTTAGTTAAGAATGAACTAAATTGATTTGAAATGAACTAGAATACTAACTGATTTAGTTAGACCGTATACTACGAAAGTTATAAGAAAATTATACGGTATAAATATAAAAAAGTCAACTATAAATAGTAAAAGTCAACTATACTACATGTATACTTGATTAAGATTAAGGCTAATTAAAATTAAGATTAACCTAATAAGTTTAATTGGTGAATTAAGAAACTAATCAACCAATTAAGTTGCCAGCTTTAGTAGATAAATAACCAATGTTAAGTTAGTTGTTAAATCTAGTTAGTAGATAAAGTTAAAGCCTAAGTCAAGCCAAACTTGGAGCCAAAGTCGAAGTTAAGCTAAGAAGAGAATATTCCAAGAATATGCTAGGGTGTAAAATGTAATAAGCCGGGTGTAAAGTGTAATAAGCCCGGATAAAAATGCGATTAATGAAACTTTGGTTTTCCTATAAATAGCAAGCTAGTTCATTCATTAAGTTCATGAGTTTTCAAAGCTTAAATTCAAGTATCAAAGTTATACTCAATATAAAAGTGAGTTCTTGAGAGTTGATTGCAAAAAAAAATAATTAAAACTTGCAATTTGAAAAGCTACAATCTCTAGTCGTTATAATGTTCGATTTTCTTTCATCTTTGCTTTTAATAAAGCCCAAGAACGTGAGTCGTAACTATGTACGATTGTCATTCTCCGTGCTCTTCGCGTGTTCTTGAGCATTTCTTTATTTTATAATAGTTATAATGTCGAATTTCAATTCATAGTTTAAAGCTCAAGAACATACATCATAGTCATGTACGATTGTTGTTCTCTATTTTCTTCGTGTGTTCTTAAGCAATAACTATAAATTGTTATAATTAATTATACAAGCCATTGTAATGACCAAATTATTTTAAATATAAAGTGTCATAATCATATATTTAAGCAGTTATAATGCTCAAATTATTTTAAGTATGAAATTCAAAAGTTCAAGAACATAAGTCGTTACCATGTACGATTTTTCGTTACTCGTGTTCTTTGTATGTTCTTGAGCAAAAGTCATACTTTTCTGCATAAGTAGGTTTATGATTTTGTAATTTAGTGTTACAGAGTTATGAAACATGATGGCCTAGCAAATTTATGCTTGTGGCATCATGTTTTAACAAGCTGAACCAAGAACGATGAAACTTAGTTCTTCGTGTTCTTCAATTCTTTCTTCGTGTTCTTGAGTAAAGTCATAAATCGTATATAAGTAGGTTTATAATTTTGTTATTTTTATGTTATAAAGTGTTATTAAGTCTTATAACATAATATCTTAAGTAATTAAAGCTAGTGGTACCATGTTTCACATGGTTAACCCTAAAAATGTTGATCAAAGTATGCTCACTGACTGTTTTTGCAAATTTCTGAAAACTTAAAGTCAGAATATGCCTCAGCAACCTAATGGAAAGTTGTAGATCGTGAAAGTATAATAAATTTAGAAGTAAGAACAACCCCAAAATATTTTCTCATGATAAACTTATTGTTGTTACCAGAAAAGAGGTCGAAACTGAAAATTTTAAAGGGGCTCTCGGATTTCTATGCTTAAAAATGAGATTTTGAGTTAGCCACTTGTCCTAAATATTTTATCAATGAAAATAGTCTAGTTAAGTTATAAAAACACTTATCAAGAAGTAAAATTCGATAAACTAACATTCGGGTACACGTAACCTGTTTTGTAGGGTTTTAACTCTCTGTCAGGAAACCCTAGTTTCGATTCGAGACAAGTTCTAAACCCTTATATGTTATTAGCATGTTCTAAGATTTTTCATGTTATTATGTGATAGTTGATATGTGAAAGTACATGAATGAATGTCTTATGTAATTAAATGATTAAGTGTTAATTCTTGATTAACTGTTAAATATTAATTGATATTTGATGATGCATATGAGTATGCATAAAATATGTTTATTGTTAAGCATAAATTAATATAATTATTAACTGAGATGTATGTTCAGTTAAATCATGTTAAAGTTTATATGAAAGCATAAACTCTATATGTGATAATATGTTAAACTTGTTAAGCTGTCATGCTCATTCTTGCAAATAAAACTTATTTGCTGATTAAAAAGAATGATAAAAAGATCATGAACGTAAAGAAGAAGCGTATATTAGGTTTCATGTTTTATTTAATTGTATCTGTATAAAGTCATAATAATTGTTATAATACGAACAAGCAAACAACGTAACTAAATATTATAAAATGATATTATTATATTATCATCAAATGTTATTATATCTTTACTGTGATATAACTTAGAATTGTTAAAAAAATTATAAATCTGAGTGAGGGTATTGGTAATATGGACTAATCATGTTATGCCGATACTTTAAACTTCAGATAGATAGTAAAACATTAATACAATATTGATAATGAATTACTTATCAAAAAGAGGATGGTAAATAACATTTGTGAGTACTGTAAGCATTCGAGACATGACTAATCGATGTGAAATGGTCAAATTCATCGTTAGGTTCCTTGGACCCATGTACAAGCTTGTTATTATTCTGAATGCCAGATAAGTAGGATTATTGATATGAAGAGATATTACTATAACCAAATATGTTTCGAGTGAGGATTTTAACTAGTTTGGTATGTTCTATACGGAAGGCGAATTTTACACCGGATAAAGATACAAACATTTATCACAAATGAAGATTCAAACATTCATAGCGAGATTCTCTGTTCCCAATAATCGTCTTAATGATTTAATGCCATTAATCTTGGAATATGTAAAGTTATAGAATATTTAAATCTTAATATTAAAATTGGATCGTTATATATGATGTTATCCATTTATACGAATAAACTACAAGTTGATACTTATATAAATATTAGATCAAGATCAAGTTAAGATCTAGGGACAAAGTGAAAATAAATTTTTAATGTATAGTCTAAAATAAGACTAATTCAACCAATATGATTATGTGATCATTGGTTAAGTTGGTAAATGTATGGAGTTTAATGCACAACGTCTGTCGTAGTGAGTGAGGGGATTTTTGGGGGTGTTACAAATACTCCCCTTCTTCTGGCAATTTTTAAATTGATAACCTATTTCCCCATAAAAAACACTTCCCACTCTTCTTTGCATTATGACATTTCAAAGCAACATGTCCCTCACCGCACACCGGTATCAACAATTTATTCCTTTTAAACATATCCCCAAATGATTCTTCCCATAACTTCCATAAGCTTCTATTTTTCTCGTGACTTCTCCCTGACTACTCTCAATGTGATTATTCTTCCACTTTCTTTTATGTGCATTACTCCCACCACTATTTCCTTCTCTATCTCCTCCTTCATTCTTCGTTCATTTCCTCACTTGATTTTATTTTGACACAGCCTCACTCCCGCCTTCTATTATGATAGCCTTCTCCAAAAATGTTGAAAACGTATTGATCTGTAACACCACCACTTTGCTAAACACCCAGGGTTTCAACCCCTGCTCGAACCTCCTCGCATTTCTTGCTTTCGTGTCCCCTTGATGTGGAGCAAATCTTGATAGCTCATTGAATTTGGTGACATACTCTGCTACTGTCATGTTTTTCTATTTCAATTACAGAAAATTAACCTCCATCCTCATTTGCATACTGTTCAAAAAGTAGTTCTCAAAGAACAACTCCTTGAAATGGGTCCAAGCAATAACCCCTTTTCCTGCCCGGTTCTTATTCGCCTTCCACCAGTAGTTTGTCTCTCCCTTCATCATGAAGGTGACAAACAACGTTTTCTATTCTTCGGCCACACACACAACTTCAAACACTTTTTCTATTTCTTTTACCCAAGTCTGGGCTTCAATCGGATCCGCAGTTCCTCGGAACTCTGGCAGTCCTACAAGTTTAAAGTCTTTAAAAGCTTGCCAAGTGATTCCCTAACTGATCTCCTGCAGTTGGGGGTCTATTCTGCATTCGTTCCGCTAACATATTTGTAAAACCTCGCATCGGGTCAGCTTGATCTCCTGCATTATTCACTTCTACCCTTGGGTTTCATGGTTGTCTACGCGACGACATGGTTTCTGTTTCAAAACTTATATTATCATTTTATTTACTTTTGAGGTAATTTCAATCAATACATACCTCATCACATAACACATTAGCATAACATATTTTATTTTTATATGTAACATAGTAGCATATAATATTTTACAACTTAAAACATACTTTTATAGATGCCTTTATCCCATGAAAATTTCACATCATTATATTTCTTCCTTAAAACAAAAGTTGGGACTCCTTTTAACATATCCCATTAATGTCAAAGATTAACCATAACTACTAATCTTCTTTAATCATTTTACTCCACAATCAACTTATTATCCACTTATTTTCTTAAATATATTTAATCATCAAACACATTTAATAAATACATTTATATTAATATGTTTCTCTTAACACATTACACCACATGGCTTTATGCCATCCCCACACATAAACACAAATATACCATAATTCCTCAAAATTGGAGTTAACAAAAGTTAACCTACTTATCCTCCACGAGCTGGGAATTTAATAATTCCCTCTTAACATATAATAGCTATAACGGTACCAAAACATCTTTATTTCTTCTAGAAAGTTAACTCCTTTTTCTTCTCCCTCAATTCCAGTTTTAGAGCCTTCACTTGTTCTTCCACCATCAACCTTTTCTGAATTTCTTCTTTCCAACACCTCTGTCTATATTCGTTGTTAGTCCGAAGTTTTTCAACTTCAGCTTGCAACTCTCATGCCTCATTCTTCAACTTTCTATTTTCTCATATTAATTCTCATCTGGTCTTGATGTTAAATCCTCCTTGCTCCACCATACGGTCTTCCCTCAAACAGACGTTATTAGACGCAATCTCTTCTTCAGACATTCTACAACCACCATCAACAATATATATATATATATATATATAATATTAATTTAGTATCTCTCAAAAATATATCTTTACTCTTAATTATCACAAAACACATATGTGTTATAAATTTTATTTATGATGAATGTCCATAATTCACCACTTAGAACTATAAATGAGTTTTCTTATTTTTCGTATGGTCATATTCCTAAGGTTTTCTCACAACCTAAAGTTCATAACTTACAGCTTTGATACTAACCTGTGAAGCCACCAAATTCGGGTTTCTCTGACCCGAGTTTGGTGCTTCACGATCCTTTATAACTACTCATACATTAAGCAGAAAATAGACGTTTAATATAAAACTTAATATTTTTACAGTAGTTCCTAGGGATTCTAACCTTTAAATACAATCCATAAAATTTCAAAAGATTCAAACACATGTAACAATTAAATAAATACATAGACAATATTTATTCTTCTAAATTTTCATTTCCTTTGTTCTATGTGGAACCTTCCGCCACTTTCCTCTTAGTTACAAATATTTGATTTAAAAGCAAGGGTGAGCAACAAATTTGCTCAGCAAGTTTTAAAAATGCTCAAGGAATAATATATCATGAATGAAAGATTTTAAACTTTAAAGAACTTTATCAGTGTACAATACCGTGAAGTAGTATGAATAAATAATAATTTCAGATAATTATTCACTTAAAAAGAACATGATCTTTATTGCTGATAGTTACAGGACAGTGAACGTTCGTTTCGAATATTTACAATACCTGGACGTTTCGAGTATACAAATACCCGAGATGTGTACTCTAGGTAGCTAGCCTATCATATTATATATAATGCATAATATATCATCCCTTTTATCGTTTTGAGATTAAACCTCGACCATTCAACTAGTTTCCCCTACTGTAAAGGTTGTTCATTACAACATTTACCATTAGATTCATCACCATAACAATATGGTTCAGACTATCTTTAAAGCAATTACGATTCCAATAAATTTTGATACAATTGGGTCTAGCCGGATCAAATGGCTTAGACTCTTATTTTCAAAACAGTCAATGCAATATAAACTTTTCAAAGGCTCAACAATTCTATGATTGAATAATGACATTTCAAAAGCTTAACAATTTGATGATAGAATAAACAATTTCAAATGCACATACGTGCGAACATGACATATATAAAACTTCAATAAAAGTATGAATAGGGCACTTGCCTGGCTCGTTGACAACGTTAAATCTTACTACCTTGTCACGTTTATAACCTACATATATATAATATTGGCACACAAATTAATCATCATAATAACACATCACACTTTCATTATTAAACACACCATGTCCTAGTTTGAGACACTAATCGTCATATCAGATGTTAGCACAAAACACATTGACTAACCTTAACCCTTTTCATTTTTATTTACCATCCTTCATTAATCAAACTATAACATGTATATATTCTTAACATATATCATCACAACTTTTTCATATAATACAACTATACCCATAATATTTAAATCCACTTCAACATTCTCATTAACCTAATTATCATTCGATTACTTTTAGTTAAGCAAGTAGCACATGAGAAAACAATTCAATTATCTTAATATCACTTATATTAGTTAAGGGATCTACCATTTAACTTTAATACACTAAGTTGGCAATTAACCGTACATATGTCGTTAATTAATTCGGTAATTCTTACACCTTAATTAATAACCATATCATGTCATTATTATAATATTCTTATAAAAATGATAGCATTGCCCTTATATAGTCTCATTAAATCATATTAACACTTATCGGTTGGTACAATTATATTATATAATTTTTTAACTTATTTTTAAATTAACTTCTTTAATTTTTCTTAACTCGACCGTATTTATTAAAAATAATTACTTGACTTATTATTTTTATATTTTCTGGATAGCATTAGCATATTTTATTTTACATACAATTTTTTTTTTTTAATTTTTCAACTTCATTTCCTATTTTTAAATAGGTTATTTCTGTCCAGAATTGTATCATTTATTAAAAATTATCCTTTTATCCAAAAATTCCGACATTATACAATGACTTCCTTTCATCACACACTAATTCCAGTAAAAAAATTATAATGTTCTGAGCTATGGATCTCACGTTATTATAGTTTCTTTGTTAAAAATCAAAATCTTTACCGGGTCGTAACTCATTCATCTGGAGTCATAATGAGTTCATTTTTTGGAAGCGGCTTAACAACACCATATAGTTTTGTAATCCATAATACCATAATTTTTAAACCAAGTTAAATGGCCAAAACAGGCCACAAAAAACAGAGCTAGGGAGTTTGCAGATTTTTTGGCAGAGAACTGTTTTGGTAGAAAAATCACCAAAAATCACCATTTAAATATTTTTCAGTCGTTCCAATTAAAAATGTTTCATAACTTATAGATCTACCAACCAAAGTTGACGGATCTTGAAAACAATTTATGAAACATGAACAGTAACCGTCCAAGGTGAACTGAAATTTTAGTATTTTTGAAACTTGATTTTATAAAACTTTTCTTGCTTTTCTTTACATTATTAGTGCACCAATACACTTATTGAACATATCTAACCGTAAAACTTCTTTCATAATAAAGATCTATCATTTAAGACACAAAAACTTCATAAACACCTTACATGATTCAAACTATAAACAATTGATCTACACTTTTAGCTAGGGTTTCATTTCAAGCACATGATCACATGAATTTTTTATAAATTTTTCACATAACCAACATATGAAAACATAGATCTAGCATCAAAACTATAGATCTACCCATACACCCCATAGATCTATCATTATAAAGCTTCAAAATAATTTTTAAACCATCAAAACATATTTTTATATTTGAAAACATGTTTTGACCATAGAAAATCTTTTTCTTTCATAGATCTACATATATCCACAAATACACAGATCTACAGCTTCAAACCATAGATCTCATATTACCCCAACAACTAACCACAAATAATCTCATATATCACATATATTAACTATAAAGCTACAAGATCTAAAGTTAAGAAGCACTTTTAAACTTTCTTGTTCTTGATGTCCTCTTCCTCTCTCTTCCAAAGTAAGTAATGAAGGTTGATAATATCCAAAGGAACCCTCCAAGCTCTTGATCTCCCTTCCAATGATCTCCAAGAACCTTTCTCTCTCTCTCTAGATTTTTCTTCACATTCTCTCTTTAAATAGCCTTCTTGAAAGCTTCTCTCTCTAAGTTCTCTTTATTTTCTCTCTCTAAATGCTAGCAAATTTTGAAAATAAGAATAGAAGTATTCTTGGTTGGTCAAAATGTGGTTTTATTTAATTAGATTTCATATTCCAACAACTAGGTCTATCACCAATTTAATCCTATTAATGGGACCCATTTGATCCTCCCTCTTGAAATCCCCCCCCCCCCCCCCCCCCCACACCCCCACCCCCACCAATTTTTTGGCTTTTTACTTAATGCACCAATTGGCATCTAGTTTGGACTACTAGTTAATTTCTACTTGGGCTCACATTAATTAAATAATTGGACTCTATAATTCTACCAGCATGTCTTGCAATTAATTCAAGTATAGATTAAATTACATCACATGAATAAATTAGCAAAGCTTACAAGTTCATTACATAATTAAATGTTTGGGGCTTATTTAATTAAATTAATAGGCTAGTTCACTAGTATTTAATTACTAACTTGGACAATTAATAACACACATGAGACTTATACTTTGACCTCATTCAATAATCATATATATTACATCACATAATAAATCAATCACATAATGATTTTAAATAATTCTCACAAAATTCACTTCATTAAAAATAAATTCTTAAATTTTATTTACAATGTTACCTAATATTCGTCTTCATTACAATTTTAACAAGGCCAGCTGCCACAAGCTGTTACGGTAGAGGCCAAAAAAGGGCTGGGGATTGCTCTGGATTAGCTTTATATATATATATATATATATATATATATATATATATATATATATATATATATATATATATATATATTCCCGTATTTTAAAAAATGTTTTTATATTCAAAAGACTTATAACTATAAATAATTGTCAATGATCTGATTTTAATTATGAATTATGCCATTATTTTTTTAGACAAACACCCTAACCTATTATTGCACGGGTTAAACTATTTTTTCTTCACTGTACTTGATCCTAATTTATAAATGTATCACTGCACTAAATTTTTTTACAATCACATCACTGTACTGAAATTTTTTTACAAAATTTAAAATTTTTGTTAAAAACTGTTAACCATTTAACATAAAATGACATGACAGTATTAATTTACAAATGTTGCATTGAACTGGAGATCAATTTACAGTTGTATCACTGAAAATAGTAACAAAAATAATAATACCTTCTTTGTTACAAAAAAAAAAGAGAAGAAAGATTAGTTTTGATTTTTAAAAATTAATTTGAGTTATTTTAAAAATAAATTTTGATTTAATAATAATAATAATAATAATAACAACAACAACAACAACAACAACAACAACAACAACAACAACAACAACAATAATACCCTCTCTGTTTCACAAAAAAAAAAAGAAAAAAAAAGATTAGTTTTGCTTTTTAAAAATTAATTTAAGATATTTTAAAAATAAATTTTGATTTAATAATAATAATACCCTCTCTGTTACTCAAAAAAATAAAAAATAAAATTATTTATTATTATTATTATTATTTTCTCTTTCAATGATGTAACTATAAATCGACCTCCAGTTCAATAATACTTTTGTAAATTAATACTTCCACGCCATTTTTCTGTTAAATAGTTAACGATCTTTGACGGAAACTTCAAGTTTTGTAAAAAAAAACCAGTACAATGATGTGATTATAAAAAGTTTAAGTACAATGATCCATTTATAAATTGGAGTCAAGTACAGTGATAAAAAAACGATTTAACCCATTATTGCACTAACGTTTTTATTAATAATCGACATCAATTACACCAGTCTCAAAATAATAATTTATAAAACTCTCTTTTCATGTTAATCCGTTATTGTAACCTATTTCTTCCATAAGGTTTTTGTTTTTACAATATTGTCCTCCACTATTTCTCCAATTTTTACAAATCTATCACCACTTTCTACTAAATACATCAGGAAATTATCCCGAAAATAATGCGACACGATTTATGAGAAAACTATGTAAATGTGAATCTAATTTGTCCTTTTAATTGGAGGTAAATACACGACTTTATTGTGGAGTTGTTGAAGATTCTAATTGATCTTAAACAGGAGAAAAGGAGTTTTTGAGGGGTGGGTGATGAATTTAATTTGCAGAGCATTAATTAATTCAATCAACTCCATACCATACATGATCAATTCATACACCGCCCAGATCAGACCATATACATAAAAACAAATATAAATATATAATATTTAAATATAATATTAAATATTATATTTATTTTAAATATTAAAAAATAAGACATAATATTAAAATTTATGTTATATTTTATTTTTTAATAATTAAAATAAATATAATATTTAATATTGTGTATATAAAATTTTTCAATTTATAAACTTTATAGTCGTCAAGTTGAATGACAGAGTGGAAGATGACTGATTGTACCCCACCATAATGGTGCAATAAAATTTGGCATGCCCTACATACTTGACATTTTGTGAATAATTATTTTCTCAGTGGATAACACTAGATAAAAAAAGATTCAAACCCCTACGGACACCCATCCCCCCCCCCCCCCCCCCCCCCCCCCCCCCCGGGGGGGGCACCCAGCTAAGAGATATTGTTAAATCACCTGGATGTTGATGGTAGTGGCTCTCTTATCAACATCACTTCTCTCTTTAATTACACACGTACGTGTGTATACATACATATGTGTTGTGTGTGTATAATATGTATATGTATGCGTTTATATTTTGATTGCAGCAACAAAAATATCTGTAGTTCTAAAAATTTGTTCACTCTTGTGAAAATTGTTCATGGAGAGAAAATCTTAGTTATCATATCACGCTTTTTCAAACTCTATGTTTCCATTTTTCTAAATAAAAATAGAAGATTTATAAATAAAAAAAATTCTAAATATATTCATAACAGTGTGACATAGTAATATCAATTACTTAGAATAGAGTAAGGACGTGTCAAGAATATTATAATAAAAAATGTATTTAATTCTGGAGAAAGAAAGAGTATAAAAGTGATATTGTAGCGACAAAGAGAAACATAATTAGGATTGCTAGCCGGAGCTTGTTTATCGCATGAAATAAGTCAAACTTGAGCAGAAGTCAGCTCATTCGATTAATGATCTGAAAATCTGAATATGGATGAGCTCATTTCATGCATTTCAATATATATATATATATATATATATATATATATATATATATATATATATATATATATATGAGAAAAATATATATACACAGTTATGTAGTACACAATCAGTTATGACGACAATTTTTTTGGGCTACGACAGTCGTTCAACCGTCGCCATAGTTATTTCTGGTCTATGGCGACGGTTAAATTGTTGTCGTAACCCAAAAAAATCGTCGTCATAACTGACTATGCACTATACAGTTGTGTGTGTATATATATAACTATTTTAGCAAACACATCGTGAACCATTGATGTGATATATGAGGGTTCTAAACAATTTCAACTTATTTTCAGCCACCACTAAGAGTAGCGGCTTGATAAAATTACTATTTTACCCTTTTTGCCTCTATTCTTAGTGGCGGCTGGGACAAAAGTTTTGAAATTTTTTTCAACGATCAACTATTCCAGCAGTTACGAGGAAAAAAAGAAGAAAAGAAGCAATCCAGCCGCTACCAAGAGTAGCGTCTTAGAAACGACGTCGTTTCTAAGCCGCTACTCTTGGTAGCGGTTAGACTGTCTTTTATTTTTTATTTTTTCAAAACGACGTCATATTGGGGTTCTTTGTCAGTCGCCACACTTGAGAGCGACTGGTCCTTTATACCCTTTGAATGGTTTAGCATTACATTCATTAATCTTCCTACAATAGCCGCTACCAAGATTAGCGACAATTAGAATTTTTTTTATTATTATTCTGTTGCTACCTTGTTCAAAAATAAATAAAAATTGATTCCCTGATAACATGCCCATACTGAAGACCATAAACAAATTTCATAACCATATTGACACTAACCATCAACTATATTGTCACCTATTGCTCAACAATAATATAAACTTCTATGAATAATGTTAGTACAGCAAAATTATGTTTACAAGGGAAAATGCATTACAAATGCATTATTTTAAATCTTGGCACATACATGTTAGTCACTCTGAATATAGTAAACTAGCAAGAAGATCTCTCGCTTGACACTTGTACGGTTCATGACAAATCTTATATCCAAACGCAAGAACACCTAGGATTTGTCATGAATTGTACAAGTGTTAAACAAGAGATCTTCCTGCTAGTGTCCTATATTCTGAGTGTCTAACATGTATGTGCCAAGATTTAAAGTAATGCAATTGTAATACATTTGCCCTTGTAAACATAAATTTGATGTATTAGCATTATTCATAGCAGTTTATATTATTTTTGAGCAATAGTTGGTAATATTGTTGATGGTTAATGTCAATATGGTTATGAAATTTGTTATCAAGGTATCAATTTTCGTTTTAAACAAGGTAGTAACGGAATAAATTAAAAAATAATAATCTAGTTGACAGTACTCTTGGTAGCTGCTATTATAGAAAGATTAATGAATGTAATGCTAATTCATTCAAAGGGTATAAAAAGGACCAGCCGCTCCTAAGTGTAGCGACTGACAAAAAATCCCAATTCAGCGCCGTTTTGGAAAAAAATAAAATAAAAGGCAGTCAAGCTGCTACGAAGAGTAGTGGCTTGGAAATGATGTCGTTTTTAGGACATTACTCTTAATAGCGGCTGGACTGCTTTTTCATTTTTTTATATGCCTTTTTTTTCTCTTAACTACCAGAATAGTTGGTCACTGGAAAAAAAAAAAAAAACTCAAAAATTTTGTCCTAATTGTCACTAAGAGTAACGACTGCGAGGGTAAAATAGTAATTTTACCAAGTCGTTACTCTTAGTTGCGGTAGGGACAAAAAATTTTAAAAAAAAAATTCTCAACTGCTACTTTTAGCGGCAGCTGAAAATAAATTAAAATTATTTGGAACCCTTAGATCATCACATCAATGGTCCAGAATGCGTTTGTTGGAATAGTTGTCATAACAACCATTTATTATTGATCATTCCCCTACATATATATGAGGAGTGATTCATAACAACCATTTGTTATGACAATTATTTCAGCAAACTGATTTTAGACCGTTTAAAAAAAATCTAACGGTCTTAAAAAAATTTGATTTTTTTTTCTAGCTGCCACAAAGAGTTGCGGTCAGAAAAAACGTTAATCGACCATTACCTCTTCTTTAAATCTGAACTCATGGGAAAAGGCCAAAAACAAAAATAAAACAACATTGTTTTTCCTAACCGCTACTCCTAGTACCGACCAGGCCAAAACCAAAACAACGTCTGTTTGGTTTTAGGCGACGTCGTATTGCCTAACCGCTATTCCTAGTGACACCTTAGGATTTTTTTTTTAGACTGTTAGATTATTTTTTGAACGATCTAAAATCAGTTTGTTGTAATAGTTGCCATATCAAATGGTTACTATGGATCACTCTCCTATATATATATATATATATATATATATATATATATATATGGGGACCAATCCATTCACAACGTAGTAAAAGTAAATATATCTTTACAATAGATTTCAGTCGTATAGGCTGAGATCTGATGATTTATATGACACTCATCCACAGTATAATATTCAGGTATCTGCAGTATTATACTGCGGACAAGAGATATTTTTCAAAATGTCCCAATATTTAAATTAACAACTTATCGTCCGCAGTATAATATTACGGACAATGAAAATTGGCTTTCCCCCATCCACAGTATTATACTGCGGACGATAAAATTTTTTGGCTTTCCCCCAAACTATGTCGTTTTTGACTTTTTCCCGTCCGTAGTATTATATTTCGGACGATATGAATTTTTAATTTTTGACTTTCCCCCATCCATAGTATTATACTGGGGACGATATTAATTTTTAATTTTTTCTCAAATTGCGTTTGTCTTACACATGCTTCCGAATAACCCTTTTGTCGGCAGATATACCTTCAACTGTGCTTTTAGGACCCCACCAACAACCGTAGTTTAGAAGGCACCCTAAGAGGAACTATGAGCTACTTCTCTCCTTAAGGTAGATTTTGTTTAAAATATGCCATTTTAAAACCAGATAAGTAACATTATCAGCATGAACAATACATCGATTTTCAAAGTCAATTTTGCAATAATGCTTACCCACTACATGTATTTACCATATGTTATTCTTTATAACAATGCCTAAATTCCTCAATTTCAAAACACGCTAATTGATTAGAAAAAGATAAATGAAACCCGTAATAATAAATTTATGATCAAGACAAAAAAAATAATTATTTTTTTTAGAAAGTTACAAACACACAAAAGAAAACCCAATACATTTCCTAAACTCCTCATTTTCAAAACCATGTTTAACTTAACAAAATATTTGGAAAAAGCAAACATAACCCATTCACATACTAACCTTAAATTATGGGAGGAAAAAATAAATCATACCCATACCTTAGATGTTGGTTAAACCCCTCAATTTCCCATACATTGCCAAAATTTCTCATTTTTCAAAATCATGCTCAACTTCACAAAAAATAGTAAGAAGAGGTATAAAACAGAACTTATAAATATTCATAAAGACAGCGACGGTTTGAGCGAAAGCCAAAAATTTATATTATCCGCAGTATAATATTGCGAATGGGGGAAAGCCAAAAATTCATATCATCTGCAATATAATACTGCGGACGAAAAAAAACCAAAAACCAAAAATTTATATCGCCGGCAGTATAATACTGCGAACGGTGAAAGCAAAAAACAACGCAATTTAGGGAAAAGTCAAAAATTCATTTTGTCCCCAGTATAATACTACGCACGGGGAAAAACCAATTTTCATTGTCTGCAGTATTATACTGCGGAAGATGAGTTTGTTCATTTAAATGTTGGAATATTTTGGACAATATCTCTCATCCGTAATATAATACTACGGATACCTAAATATTATACTACGGATGAGACATATATAATTTATACGCACCACATGTGCAACCAGTTGCTAATAATAATAAACCACACACTTTTAATTTGTGATGCTAGATTAAGGACCGTAGGGACCGATATCGTGTTTAACGGTGGGGTAGAATTATTAAGGGAGTTGTAGTGTGTGTGTGTGTATATATATATATACATATATATATATATACATATATATATATATATATATATAGTAAGGTTCAAGGTATACTCCCTTTAGCGATGGACGGGACGACAGTTTGATCCGTCGCCATAGGTTTGTCCGTCGCCATAACTTTTAACGACGGACAACATATAGCGACGGACGAACTTATGTCGACAGACCAAACCGTCGCCCTGTCCATCGCTAAAGGGAATATGTTTGGTGTGCTCTTTAAGAAAATATATCCTTGAACTAAGTCATATATATGTCGTGTCATTGTCCAATGCATTGAACTAAACTGAATTGACTATGAACTTCAGAAAAATTAAGGCAGTTAGTTATATGCAGGGAATAATCTCATGTAGCATCTTAATTATTCATTAAAGCTTTTCATTTCATTAAACAAATACACACACAAAGATACACTTAATTAATTTTTTATACTTTGGTAAACTAGTTTAATTAATTATATTCATGATCAGTGATTGCTGGATTCAGGATTATTGATGACCATGTGCACACCTAACGCAAGAAATCATTCGATGGGCATGCATCTTCTTCTTCTTCTTCTTTAAAATAATAAAGGGGAATCATTCTTTTGCATCCCATGCTCTAGTTCTATGGAAATCCCATTCTTTTTCCCTCTTTGTGTGTGTGGTGTGTGGGTGTTAATTTACTTTTATAATTAGAAGCGAATCAAAACAAAAGATCTTGCTCATGGCAATGATGATAATATATGACATGTAATGGCACTATGGGTAGCTACCATTTTTCCAATTTACTCCTTCACTTTCATATATATATATATATATATATATATATATATATATGGAACAAATAGTATCTAAGATGATACTTTAGTTAGGTTTGGTTAAAATTACTTAACAAAACGATATAATTTTATCCCTAAAATTAATTTATTCATTGGATAAGTTTACTTACACAACAATCGGAAATAATATTCGGACATTATACTCATTCACATCATTAAATAATATTGTGTGATACGAATTTTAATATTATACAATACTATTTAATGATATAAATGAGTATACTGTCCCAATATTATTTATGTCCGATTATTATATACGTAAATTTATCCATTAAATATTTTGACAAATTGTTGGATTCAACCGACTTTGATCTATTCTTCCGTCACATAAAAAGATTGAACATTTGGACTTTTATTACTTTCTCGACCATTAATACTTTTATATCAAAAGTACATGAACTATTTTGTGAGAAAAAAAATTTCGAAAGTAACAATTATTTTGGAAGGCGTGGTAGCGGCTACACTTGACCAAAAAAATATGCATTCCATAAATAGCTAAAATTCCCACGTGAAGCGAAGTGATATTTAGTGGAGGCCATATAGCATTTGCGTTTATGGCTAAGCAGAATGAATACTAGTAATGTCTTGTCTATCTTACGTGGTCAGCACAATATATATATATATATATATATATATATATATATATATATATAACAAACGTTTATAAAAAATACTGTTATAACAATTAAATACAGAAAATGTTAGGATGTATATTTCATCTCAGCTGATCAACAGATTATATTGGGCTCAGCCCAATAACTTGTCAACATGGTAGTTATTTAAGATGACTCCTTAGTCCGATAGGCTTGGATTAGAGTCCTAAATCAATTCGGATCTTGACTATTTATCACATCTAATCCCAATTAAAATGGAAGTCGAATATCCCGGATAGGTTAGGACGGTTGTTACCCCCTTTGATCGTGATTCCTCGGTGGATTCCTAGTAGGATTGGTAAGAGTAAAATAAGTATTATAAATATCCGATTAATGATGGAGGTAAGGTTACAACTATTATCTCTCTACTAAATATTTTAAACCTCCATTGTTGATCTATCTTGAGACCTTCACTGACTTTTACACCGGAGAAATCCACCGACAACCCAAGCCATTAAGACTCTTGTACATGTATTTTCTTCGAACCAGAGGTAGGGCGTGCAGACAGAATCAGGCATCAACATTGACGCTAAAAGAAGGGCCCGTATTTAGTACCAATTCTATTCTCCACAAGAAAGAATTGACATGGCAGCCTCACAGTCGCAGCGAAGTCAAAACAATTCACGACGACTGCCTCCCTCACAATCTCGCCGGGAGACGGTAACAGACAAAGATCGTCGCCTCCAGGAGATCCTCGATAAGAAGAAGGCTTTCGACATCCAGCAGCAAGAGCTAGACAAACAATACGAGGAGTTGAACAAAGTAAGACATGACCTTTTAAGCCAGAGAGACTCGGCCTCTCGCTCAGGTCATCGTGACCGACGCGACAACAGACATCGTGAACGACACCGAGATCAGGACAAGGAGCCGGTATGTTCCAGATGGATCTACACCAAGGATCTCAAGAAAAGGGCAAGATCACCCTTAAAAAGAAACCGGGAAGACCAACGTAGCGGAGGAAGCCACACAGAAGAATCTTCACCTAAGAAAACCTCAAACAAGTATTATGGATAAAAAAAAACCCAGACGTCCCCGTTCTCAAAGGAGCTGCAGAATCGAAGATTGATCAAAGCCTTAAAGTTCCACATACTTTGGAGATGTATGCACTTTCACGGTCACAATGCAGTGGTGATATGACACATTTTCCTATCCACTCTGAAGAAGATGGCTAGGGAGTGGATCATCTCTCTTCCTCCCCGTTCCATTAACTCAGGGGAAGAGTTGCAAGAACAATTTCACACGAGATTTGGCAGCAATAAAAGATGTGCCAGGATGTTTACGTCTCTCCTATAGGTGAAACAAATGCCGAATGAAACTCTTCAACAGTATATCAAAAGATTTTGAGAGGCAGTGGCTGAAATCAACGGGATAGACCCGAAGCAAGTAATCCACTTTTTGACCATGGGATTAAACGTAGATAAATCCAGCAGGCTAATTAAAGAGATCATATCCAAAACACCCGCGTCCTTACCCGAAGCGTACAAAAAAATGGATAAATTCGTAGAGCTGGAAGAGGCACTCGCCAATCTTCGGGGTTCTTCGAAAAACACATGTGATTTTCACCAGAGAGACCTCGGAGGTGATGATGCAGATAAAAAATCCAATGGGAAAAAAGGACTCTAATGGCAATCGGCATTAGAAAAATGATAACCCGAAGGAACGAGAGAATAGAAACAATAGTAAGGATTACACCCCTCTAAATAATAACCGGGCCAATATCGTTAAAGAAATTAAAAATCAACCTTTTTATGAGAGACCTCAAAAGATCCATGTTAGGCAAAAGCATGGAGACAGATACTGCACGTATCATGAAGCGAAGGGGCATGACTCTAAAAACTGCTACCAATTGAAGGATTTCTTAGAGAAGCAGATACAGAATGGTAATCTGGACTACTAAGTTGCAGAACGTTACAACTCATCACCTTTCGATCGGATCGCACCACCACCCTCCTCATCGGGGGTGAGGGGTGTTGTTGATGTCATATCCGGAGGACCAATATCCGCCCTATCTAATAGAAAAAGAAAAGCTTTTGCAAGAGAAGTTCATCAGTTGTCCAATAAACAGCAAGGAGTCAAAGCAGACCCCATCACCTTCTCCGATGACGATTATCCCTTGGGGATGGTGACACCCCATCAAGAAGCCCTAGTCAGTACAACACAAGTAGGAACCATGGACTTGAAAAGGATGCTTGTGGATAATGGAAGTTCAGTTGATGTATTCTACAGTCATGCCTACAATCGCCTGGACTTGGGGGGCAGGAAGCTGGAGATTTGCATCGAGTCCCCCTTATATGGTTTCGGCAATAATCTAATCCGAATTGCAGGGACGATTGAGTTACTTGTGATCTTCGAAACTTCCCCGAAATAAGCCTCTATTATGATCAGATTCTAAATAGTTCAGGTAGAAAGCAACTATAACGCCATCTTAGGAAGAACAACCTTATCAGCACTCAAAGCAGTTACTTTGATCCTTCACTTAAAAATGAAATTTTCAACCAAGAACAGGATCGACGAGGTGATTGGCAATCATGATCTATCTCCAATATGTACCTCCAGACCATTCAGACAACTTTTATAGGGGTTAGTAAATAGAAAACAACAATGACGATTAAGTTCCCTTTACGGAAGGAGGAAGTGAGCCCATTGCGACACCCGTCGAGGAAACAGTGGAAATACCTTTATTTCAAGAAAATAATTAGAAAATAATACAGATCGGGACCAAACTACATGAGAATATCAGGACCCAATTGGTCTATTTATTACACGAGTACTTAGATATCTTTGCATGGACCCCAGCCGACATGTTGGGGATAAACAGGACTGTGGCTATGCACAAACTGAGTGTTAACCCGAACTCCAAACCTGACAAACAGAAATGAAGGAACATAGCACCCGAACGTCAGAAGGTAACTGCTGAAGAAATTGATAAACTATTAACTGCCAATTTTATCTTTGAAATCAATTATCCAGAATGGCTCACTAATGTGGTGTTGGTTAAAAAGCACAACGAGAAGTGGAGGATGTGTGTGGACTACACAGACTTAAATAAAGCATGTCCCAAAGATTATTATCATCTCCAGAGTATCGACCAATTGATCGACTCTACCTTGGGACACACTATAATGAGCTTCTTTGATGTTTTCTCGAGGTATAATCAAATTGTCATGAATGAAAATGATATCTCGAAGACAACCTTCATCACTCATCGATCCATCTACGCCTATAAAGTCATGTCATTCGGGCTCATTAATGCTGGAGCCACCTATCAGCGAATGATGAACAAAGTGTTCAGAGACTAACTTAGGAGAAATATGAAAGTCTATGTTGATGATATGATCTTCTGAAGCATAAAGGAAGAAGACCATTTATCTGGCCTTAGAGAATGCTTCGAGAATGTCAAATTCTACAACATGAGGCTTAACCCCACTAAATACACTTTTGGCCTCAGGTCAGACAAATTCTTGGGATATATGGTTAGTCAAAGAAGGATAGAAGCAAATCCCAAAAAGATATCAACTATCCTTGAGATGCAGCCACCGAAAAATATTTAAGGAAATACAAAGATTGACCGAGCGATTGGCGGCTCTTCGGCGATTCGTCGCCCGACTGGCAAAAAAGTCTCCCTTTCTTTAACATTTTGAAAAGGGCTCAGAATCAGAAGACTTTCCTATGGTTCTAGCAATGCCAAGAAGCCTTTGAGCAAATCAAAAGATATATCTCTTCTCCCCCGGTCCTCAATAAAGCTCTTCCCAAGGAAAACTTATAGTTATATTTATCTACTACCCCTTCAACTATTGGATTGGCCCTAGTTAGGGAAGATTCTTAAGGTCAAAAACCTATATATTACGTAAGTCATGCTTTTCGAGACACCGAAACCAGGTACCCAAATATGGAAAAGTTAGCTCACGCTCTAATCATCTCCAGTCAGAAAATCCTACATTACTTCCATGGGAGGTCGATTATGGTCCTCACATATCAGGCCCTCAGAAAGGTCTTATATCGTCCTGAATCATCGGGAAGGCTTGCAGCATAGGTTGTAAAGTTGAGTCAATTAAACTTCGAATTTCGCCATCGGATAGCCATCAAAGCATAACCCCTTATTAATTTCATCATCGAATGTTATTTTCCCGATGAGGTAAAAGCACAATCATCTGATACAAACAACCCATTAATAACCCCCGAGGAGTCAGTATGGACACTATTTGTCGACGGATCCTCTACTGTGACGAGGAGTGGGGCTGGAATAATCCTTACTTCTCCGAAAGGTTTTAAAATCCAGTAATCTATCCGGTTCAGGTTCATTTCCACCAATAATATAGCAGAATACGAAACGCTCGTGGTAGGACTAAAGTTATCCAGAAGCTTGGAAGTAAAAAACTTGGTGGTTTATAGTGATTCTCAGCTAGTCGTTAAATAAGTCCTTGGGGAATATGAAGTAAAGAAAACACACCTATAGGCATATCTTCATCTTGTGCGGACATTACTTGTACTATTCTCGAAGTACTAGATAATCGGCATAGTCAAGGCAGATACTTGCCCATAAAATCTTATGACACGGATATTTTTGGCCTACTATACTTCAGGACGCCAAAGACTTCATCAAAAGATGCCATAAATACCAATTGGTTGCTTCTGTACTGTATCAACCTCCCGAAGACCTTACCCCCATACTATCCCCGATACCTTTTGTAGTTTAGGGAATTGATATTTTAGGACCACTCCCACAAGGAAAAGGTCAGGTGAAATTTATAGTCATAACCATCGACTATTTTACCAAATGGGTAGAAGCTAAGCCTCTGGCTAGAATCACTGAGAAAACGTGTCTTCAATTCCTCAAAGAACAGGTAGTCTACCGATTCGGCATACCTATGGTTCTAGTATCGGATAATGGACTCCAATTTGTCAGCGAAGAATTCGAAGGATTCTTACAAGAACTTAGCATTCAACATCATCGAACCTCTATAGCTCATTCCCAAGTAAATGGTCAGGTTGAAGTCACCAACATAACGCTCCTTAACAGAATAAAACGAAGATTGGAAGATGCAAAAGGAGTTTGGCCCGAGGAGCTTTTACATGTTCTCTGGGCTTACCGAACAACTCCTCGTACCACTACTAGAGAAACACCTTTCAAACTGGCCTATAGAGCCGAAGCCTTAATACCCATTGAGATCGGAATACCTTTATCTAGAGTCCAAAACTTCAACGAAGTTCTCAATAGCGAAGGACTTTGGGTGAATCTAGATCTATTGGAAGAGGAACGCGATGTAGTGATCATCAGATTAGCAACCTACCAACAACTTATAACAAGGCATTTTAATAAAAGTGTCAAGCATAGGTCATTTAGCATCGATGATCTAGTCCTTCGGTAAGCTGAAGCTTCAACACCTCGGGAGATGGGGAAACTAATGCCTAAATGGGAATGACCTTACATGATAATTGAAGTTGTAAGATCCGGAACATAAAAGCTTCAAGGCATGGACGGGAAGCTTATTTCCAACACTTGGTACACGGTTCGACTCCAAAGATATTATCAGTAAATAGAAATTTGTACTTAGTCAAATTTGAGGCTAAACATAGCCAAGCGTGTATTATTTTCGAAATAAATGAGATCATTTCTTACATCTTATTTTTGTGTTGTTGTTTTACTACATAGACTTCAAATTTATCCTCTAACCCCATCGACAATTTACTCGATGAGGCTAGGGGCAAAGCAATATAAATAAATAGATGTACAGATAGATAGTAAGACTTAACTTATGAGAAAATAAAGAAAAATAATATTAACAAGTACTTAAACAAAAGTTATAGTCCATTCCTTTGTGATACAAAAGCAATCAACAGTTACAAATAAATATAAATATAGCTACTCATCAGAGATAACTATTCCAAGGGCGTCAGGATCACGACCTTTTTCTTTGGCAAGTTCCCCAGCGAATTCAAAGTCATCATTGAACTTGTTTACCACTGCAGAGTACACATCTTTATGGAAGTCATCTGAGGCTTTGTATTCTTCAATAACTTTCTGTCAAAGATCTGGCATTAGTACGTTCGGGGAAGCAGAAGCCATCGTCCCCTTCAACCAATCGGCCTCTTTTGAAGCCTAACCTTTAACGGTTATCTAGATGTTTTTCTTAAGGTGTTTCATCTGATCGGTATGAAGCTTGACGACATTCTCCGATTGGTTTAAGAGTTCCTTCTGATTTTGAACTTGCTCTTCCAGCATGAGACGAATAACTTTCGCGGCTTTGGCACGTTTAACTGCCTTCTTGGCAAGGACCTCACTTTCACTCCTTTTTCCCTTAGAGTCTTACAATTAGGCCTTCAGGCAGTTTATCTCCTTGTCTTTGACGATCTTCTCCTTTCGCATTTCCTCATAATCATTCTTCATGATATGGAAAACGTTGTGTTGAGCAAGGAGCTGACTTCGGATCTTTTCTTTGTTCTATTTTGCCTCAATACATTCCTTAGAGGACTCTTCCAGTTTTCGCTCAAGAGTCCTCTACTCATCTGACACTCGTAGAAGAACATCATTACCTTAAAAAGAGACATCCAGGCCTTAAAAAACAACAGGAAGAAATAAATGACGAAACTAAAGGGTGACGAAGACATACCTTTGCATGAAAAGAGAATAACATATCCGTCAAAGCCTTCAGGTTTACCCTTTCGAAGCCTGTCATATCAAAAAGAATCATGGAGGAGCCCAAGACATTAGAATTCAGCCTTCCATCTCCCTTTGCTTCTTTAGTGGCTACCGGAGGATCAACATGTCCTTTTTGTTTTTTCATTAAGGGCTCTATAGACTTTGTAGCGGATGATCTAGTATTAAGAGAAAAAGGTGCCAGAAGCTCCTTCTCTTGGCTAACAATGGCTAATCTAACATTTGGGGTGCTCGGGGGCTCTTTGGTGAAAGGAAAAAGTTCAACTCTTGCCTCAACCGAAGAACGGGGCACCAGTCTCTTCCTCTTGATCCTAGGCCTATCCGACCTTGGTTCCTCAGGTGTTTTCGATTCTTCCCTTTCCTTCTCTGTATTTTCCTCCAGAGGGTCGGATTCGACATTTCCTATGACACTAGTTGTTGCCACGGTTGAACCCTTGGTGCCTATGGCCTTTAAACCTCGCGCAACTTTTACCTTTTTAGCCCCGCTAAGTTTTATCCTCGAGACCCCAGCAGCTTCCAATATGGCTTTTTTTATCAGAATTCTTCCCTTGGTTGGCCACTTCAAAAGCAAACAAATTCAGGTGTTAGTACAATACGAGATCTAGAGTAAAAAGGTCACATAATACACAACATGAGAACTTACAGCCAAACCTATAAAACCAGTCTTGGTCATTAAGAAGGTCTCGATCCCACTTCATCGAGGGTCTCTTAGAGTACAAAACCTCGAACGCCTCTATCCTCGCTTGTGATATCTGATTGGGATTTAGCTGGTCTTTGTTCGGGTTCGTCCAAGGTCCGACCAACTCAGTGTATGACCCCTTAATAAAGAACCAATCCTCGTGCCACCTTTTGTTACTTGAAGGGGTGTCCATCAAGGTTTCCCTATCGATGTTTTTTATTATTTGGAAAAACCCTTTTTCCTTATTATTGGTGATAGAAAAAAATTGAAAGAAAAAATCTAAGGCTGGAGGGACGGACTCTGATGCACAAAAAGAGATAAAACTATTTAGATGAATAAAAGATTTTTGTGATAATTGGTTCAAACTAAGCCCGGTCGTGTGTAACAGTTCGAGCACAAATGGGTGAAGAGGGAATCGGACCCCAAAGAGGAGGAGTTGTCGATGAAGTGGAATCCATCCCCCCTCGAGTTGCCAATACATTCTCTCTCCTACCCCGGGTCTGCTAATCTCATATGAATCTGGTATATAAAATTCAACCTTTAAAAAATCAAAATGATGATTACGGGGATCGAAGAGGAAATGTTGGTTACTCTGTATAAGTGGGTAAAGTACTTGCTCCTATTTTACTCTTCTACATCCTTCATCTGCTCAATAACCACTGGTTTCCATGGCTGACCCTTTTGGGATCCCTGGCACATCGACAGTAATCTCACCTTCAACACAGGAAGTGAAGCGTGTGCTTCTATGGCTCTAGATTTCTTAACCATTTTCAAAAATTATAAACGGGGCTACAGGGAACTTACTTGAAGAAACAAAGAGTGACGACAGAGCAGGGATCGATGGAGACTGGGTCTTGAAGGAGGAAGTCTTAAACGATGGTTGATCTTTATGATTGATTGACTGAAAGTGAAACTTGCAATAAAATGGCAATTGGGGTTACTTTTATCAACGAATCAACAACCAACGGCTTAGATTGAGCAGATCCAACGGATAGGTCTTATTCTCATTTGTTACGGCGTGGTCATGATAGCTCTGCTGATTCTTTACATGCCCCAACGCCAGCTATCCCTGGGTTTATGTAAATTCAAAATCTTGTTTAGTAGTAATAGGATCGAGAGTTAGGCTGGATCAGTTGAGCCAAAAGAAAGTTTTTGGGCCTAAACGAGCAGATAAGTAAGCTCATTACGTGAAATCCAGTTATGTGGGGTAAAAGTAGCTTTAACCATTTGAAGGTCGAAAATATCCTCCCCTCAGTATGATACCTCCGGGTTTCCAATGGCTTTTCCCCTCGATCTAATGCTTTCGGGTATCCGCAGGAAAATCCTCCTCGGTTTGACCATCTTCGAGATCCTGAGGACCTGATTTCTCCTCGGCTATTCTGGTTTATTGACTTTTGGAGCCTTTAATCCACTCCCCCAGTACATTTTATACATTGGAGGAGTGGGGACAATGTTAAGATGTATATTTCACCTCAATTGATCGACAAATTATATTGGGCTTGGCCCAATGGCTTGTCAATTTGATGGTTATTTAAGAGGACTCCTTAGTCCGATAGGCTTAGGTTAGAGTCCTAAACCAATTTGGATATTGACTATTTATCACATCTAATCTCAATTAGAATGGAAGTCGAATACCCAGATAGGTTAGGACGGTTGTTACCCCCTTTGATCGTGATTCCTCGATGGATTCCTAATAGGATTGGTAAGAGAAAAGTAAGTATTATAAATATCTGATTAATGATGGAGGTAGGGTTACGACTATTATCTCTCTACTAAATACTTTAAGTCTCAATTGTTGACCTATCTTGAGACCTTCACTGACTCTTACACTGGAGAAGTCCACTGGTAGCCCAGGCCGTCAAGACTCTTGTGCATGTATTCTCTCCTGACTAGAAATAGGGTATACGGACAGAATTAGGCGTCAATATGGGGAAAATTGGTTGTAAAATTGTCTACCGCTAAAAGTTCTAGTGACAGGGGCAAATTTTATTTGTGGCCCTGCCGTTAGAGCTTCTAGCGGCAGTAAGCTGACAACAAATGTTTATTGTGGATGCCTTACAAATATATATATATATATATATATATATATATATATATATATATATATATATAGAATTATTTAAGGCCCGGTTTAGGTGCAAGCCTACATCAGTTTATATTTGAAACCCGGTTCAGGTGCAGATCCATTATAATATTGTACTTTGGGACCAGTACTAGGGCTTACCTATTGTAATATATTTTGACGGCTTAATAATCTAAAAGAGTTAAAGTCCAATTTTACATATGATTAAGTTTCCTGATTTTGGAATGATAAGGAAACTTATTTTTATTAAGGACTCAATCAGTTATGAATTTCAATTATAAGAGAACTCTAATTAGGACTTTCAATTCTAATTAGTCTCGGGAGTGCATGGACATAAGGTGCTGAGTAACTATAAATACAGTCATAAACAGAAGACAACAGTACTATAAAACATAATTTACTATTATTTTTCAACAATTAATCCCTCCATTGTTTACGCTTTTGGCCTATACTAATTCTCGCACCGGTGTTATCCTCCGACAGCCCAATCCATCAAGTTTTTGGTGTGATCATAGTTTGTTCCTTGTGCAAGTTGCTCATTTTTTTTTGTGATTTGGGCTAGCGTACAAAATCAGATGTTAACAATATATATATATGGGAGTTAATCCATAACAACCGGTTGTTATGGCTATTATTCCAGCAACCCAAAATTAGCTTAAAAAAGCCTTGCTGCTAAAGCCTCTTGCAACAAGGGCTTTAACAAACAAATTGCTCTCTATTTTAGTTGCTGCAATAGTGCTCTCGACAACCAATTGTCATGGATACAGTCCCTATATATATTATTAGTACAAATGCATGTTTGAATATTTGATTTGATGACGAGTTGACAAAATGATGTATGAGAGTAATAAAGGGAAATTATTAATTTATATATATAACTAGTAGTTTTCGTAAAGTTCTTAAAAATGAAATTGATGAACAAGAACTTAGAGTAGAAGCTCAAACTTGCTAGGTTAATCTATGGAATGAATTGAATGTATAGATTATAGAAAATTAAAAAGTTGTTAAGTGGATCAAACGATATATTGTTCATCTTGAAGACTGTAAGGCATATGATGTTCATAGAGTCAACTCTAAAATCGTAACGCAAGACAAATTCATAGAGCCAGCTTTAAGTTTGTAGAGCTAAGTGAATATCGTAGAGTTTGCTCTAAAACTGTAAGGCAAAATGAAAATCATATAGCTTACAGATCATAAATCAAGATTGTAGAACTCGCAAATCGTAGAGTCAAGACAAATACTCTACGATTGCCATAGAACTTTACGATTAGGAAAATCATAGAGTGTGACAGGTTTGACAGAGGACTGACAATGGGATGATATGAAGGGTGAGGTTTATAAGATGTTTGATGATCATCCTAAGTTCAAAACGATGGTCAGATCAAGTTATGTCTAAAAGCTAGTTTGACCAAGTGACATCAGCCACATAGTTATCTTTTCTGCACACTGATGTGATATCCTAGCTGAAAAGCAAGCTGACACACTACCTAAATGTCAACATCACATATCTTATAGGATCAGAGCATTTAATGAAACAACGACTACTTATCAACGAAAAAATCTCGAGGGTCTCTATAAAAGGACATGAATATTCTATCTAAGAAAAAACAAGGAAACGAATTACAAGCTAAATTACTGCCAAATCTCAAAAGCTCTACTCTACGATTTAGAACAACTTGTTATGTTGCTAACTCATTGACATAAAGCCACTTAGCAACAACTCAAATCATTTATTATCTTTGTGATTACTAGTCTTAGGGACCTCTTTGTAATCAAGTCTAAGTGACTTGAAGAGTTCTTTGCGCATTAGTCTTAGTGACACCTATCGAGTCTTAATAACTTGAAGGAATCTTAGTGATTCGGCTGATTGTAATAGTTCTGTGTGAACTATCTTAGTGATCACCATATCCTTAGTGGATTATGTAATACCCCAAATGATTGTGAGTCTAGTAAATTCGATCTTAGAGCGTAATGCTCCTTAGAAAAAGAAAATCAATAGATAGCTATTAAAGAATGAATAAGGTTCAAAATATAAAACCTAGTTTTGGAAGAGAGAAAAATGTAAAGAAATGATTAAACATTTTAATCTAATCTATGTGTGAGTAGATAAATCATTGAAACAAATTGTTTTAGTGGCTCTATAGATAATGAGGGAATTTAAAAGAGTAATAAATGATAAAGAAAGAATAGTAATGAGAAGAATTCAATAGATGGAGTCTTATGACTAGAAAGAAGAATACTATAGAATAAAAACTGTGGAAAATTTTATGAGTATTTGTATATGTGTAATGTTTAGACCTTTTCACGGGAGAAAAGGGAGAAAATGGAATGATAATAATAATAATGCGTAGTGTGAGGTAAAGAGATGGAGGTATGAAATGTTAAGAGGAGATAATATAATACTTATGTTGAGATAGTTCTATGAATCTGTTAGGAAAAAAAAGATTGTGTAATAGTCTAGATGTAAGCCGAATTTGAATGTTATGATGCTAGTGATTCTAGAGACGAAATCCTTATTAAGAGGGGAGAAATGTAATTTTCTGAATTCTTTGAAGGATGTAATAAGTGAATTCAATATGGTAAAGGGTTAATGAATATAATATGTATGTTCATTAACCTAGTAAGATAAAAAATATGAATAATGTAATTTGATGAAGCTATGAAGGTACGATGAGATGAACATTAGAATATACTTCAATAGTGGAGTGAAGTTATGCACTGTTGGGCTAAGTAAAGAGATAATGAAACTGAAGAAATAAAAAATGATCGTTATACAGGCTAGTTAATTAGTTTAAATTAACTAGAGAGTGAAAATATAAGTTAAAAGGAATGATTAATTAAGTTATTAATGTATATTTGCAAGTATATAATTTAAAAGAACAAAGAAAAATGAAGAGAATTTGTGGGGCCACTAGAATAATGAAAAGTGTAGGAGATTTTGTGTAATGACTATTTTGCCTTCAAGAAAAATGATTAATGACTAACATATCCTTGAGAAAATTGCTAGGAAGTTTCCTAGTAATGATGAAATGACCACTTTTCCCTTAGAAAAATTTATTAATGACTATGGTGTTCTTAAGAAAAGTGCTAGGAAGTTTTCTAGTAATGATGAAGTGACTATTTTGCCCTTAAAGAAAATTATTAATGATTAATATGTCCTTAAGAAAAAATTTAGAAAATTTCCTAATCATGATGAAATGACCATTTTGTCCTTAAAAAAATTGTTAATGACTAATGTATCCTTGAAGGAAATATCTAGGAAGTTTCCTAGTAAATGGCCAAATGACTTTTTTGCCCTTAGAAAAATTTGTTAATGATTGTTGTGTCCTAGAAGGAAATTTCTGAAGTGATGGTAGAATAACCATTTTGTCCTTGGAAAAATTGCTTATGACCATTATGACCTTGGAGAAAATTTCTAGAAAACTTCCTTAGGTTGTCTTAAAGATCATTTTGCCCTTTACTAGTGATGGCTAATGATTATTTTCCCTTGGTCTTGACCTTCTATAAATAGAGGTTACCAAGCTTTTTGGCAAGAGTTTGGTCATTTTTCTTACCATGATAGAAATTGGAGATAAAAAGCTTAGAAGAGAGAATAAAATTTAGAGAGAGAGCTTAATGAGGGCTTTCATTTTCAGACAAGGTCAAGCAAGAAGAAGAAGGATTCAAGCTAAGTTAGCCAAGCATCAAGTATGAGGAAGATCGCTAGAAGGTTTAAAAGTGTTCTACCTCTTAAGTTTTAAGTTAGTTATTTCATTTTATAGTTAATATTGTTATAATCATGCTTGGTTGTGGGAGTATTATATTAAGAGGATCATGGTGGATCTGAAGACATAAAGATGGAATGTTGTTGGAGATTTATATGTTAGTATATTTGGTATAGAGAAGTACGAGTCTAAGCATGCTCATAGGTTTTAAAAATAATTCTAATGTATATGTTTTTATAAGTTTTGTGGTTCCAAAAATTTGTAAGACATTTTATGATCCATAAATTTTAGGTGATAGATTTATGAGTTATAAGAATAACCTAAGAAGAACAGATTAAAAATGTGATGAAATGGATTTATAACGATTTTTCTTTAGAAAGTATGTTAAGTTGAAAATTTAAAGATGCAAGGTCACTTTCGATCATGGTTTTAAGTTTTAAAATGTATTTGAAAAACTTGTGAATTTTTAAATTTTGTAAAATGATGTGTTAGTGAAGTCATGATTTGATTTTGAACTTGATCTGAAGTGTTTTGGATGATTTATGAAGAAAAGAGTAAATACACCAAAGTTGGAAAAGTTGAAAAAATAGGGGTTGAAATTCTAGTGGAGTGGCGCGGGGCACGCCATCTCCAAAGTAATTTTAGTGTGGGGTGTGCCAGACACTTTTTGTGTATTTTGCCTACCCGGTGCGGGGCGCACCTCTCCCTTGTGTTTTACAACGCGGAGCATGCCACCCTGGCAGAAAATTGAAAGTTAAATTTTTTAAAGTGGTTTGCTTGGAGGATCATGATTATGATAGTAATAATAAAGTCTTAGGGAATTAAGACTAAGTATAAAACAATTATGAGTGGTCCATGAATGATTAACTAAGAAATTGACCTTATAATATGTAGGTCATACGACATACGTGTGATTAGCATAAAACGGAAAAGGCAGAACCAGACAAGTTTTTTAAAACTTGTTGCTATGTGTTAAATTTTGTTATATGCGAACTAGTTAATTAACTATGTGCAAGTTTTTTCGTATTATGTGAAATTCTTATGAACATGTTTTAAATGTCCACTCTATGCGACTATGTGGCAATAACTATTGATATTCAGTTGATGATCTAAGTTAAATGCTCTATGCTAACTTTATAACTTGAGAAGTATGAAGCATGTATTAAATGTAACGTATTAGAAGCATAAAACATGGATAAACTGTGAAGTATGAGATATGTAAAGCATGTATAAAATGTGAAGTATGAATGATATGATGCATGTATATATATGTGAAACATGTTATTCGTTAATTGTTAAACTTGATGAATAACATAGTTACTCACTCTTGCTTTAAATGAACATTTGCAATTAAGTTGAGAAATCTGGAGGTTCCAATAAAGTCAAAGGAAAGAGGAATGAATAGTGAACAGAAGTGATCGAGCTTTAAGTTGTTGGTAATAAAACTCTATTAATTAGAACTGATCAGATATGTTGGTGTAACCCCTTTTTGGGGTAATTATGCTTTGTAATGTTAAAGGTTAGAAAACCTATTAGTATAACCTTTAGCTATGTTTGACGAGTTCTAATATTATAAGTCATAGATGACTAGTCGAAGAAGAATGTACAGGAGAAATGTTAGCTTTAAATTGTGAGTTTACGAATACTCATAATCAATGTAATACTTTGAATCGCAATATATATGATTTTGAGATGTTATAGATTATATCATGATAATTATGATCATGAAATGTAATAAGAGATTGTAAAGGTTGTGAATTTTGGAATGAATGATTTTTTTTATTAATTGGTTATATCTATTATATCATGGTTAAAGGTTGTAAATATAAAGATAGAAATTATATCGTAATGCACTAAGTTCGCTGTAATAAGTACATAGATTTGGGGGCATTACAGATTCCCTACTCGAAGAGTAGAAGAATGAACTAGGAGATCTTTGTGCTCCGAACCACTTAAATTTTTTGTCTCGTTTATTTTTCACACTTTACTTTCTACATTATATTATATTTGTTTGTGACTAACTTTCACAAACTAACTAAATTCAAAACTAAGACTTTCATAAATCTTAAAAAGGGTTTTCAAACTAATATTTTGTTGTGTTTAAATAAATTAACTTGCTTAATTTATAATCTGGTCATCCTTATTTAAAAGAAAAAGTTTTAAATGATCTATCCAAACCTAGTTCTAGATCTCTTAGTGCCTCTGGTAGATATATATATACGCACTAAATCACATCATTTTTGTTCGTCAACTCTAGCTTGTTAGAGGTTTGGTCGGGTGAAGAGTCTCAAATACTTAGTATAAAAACATATCACAAATTATGTGTTATTATAATATTAGTTCAGTGTGTGATTAAGTATATCATAAATAATTATTAAAAAATTCAATACTATGTCATTAAAAATAAAATATTTGAGACCATTAGCATTATTAGATGTGGAGATTTATGGGCCGTTTGGAAGACGCCCATAAATAAAGGCCATTTTTTAAAAGTTGTATATGTTACCTTTTACTTTACATTTTTATATCTTTCTCATAAAATTATCTGTAATTTAGTTTTTCTTGTAAATAAAGTCATAAGTGTAAGACCCCGAATTTTATGAAATACAAAATTTAATTTTTTTCATATATATTTTTCCTGAAACAGTAAGTGGTTAAATTGATAAAGTTAAAAGTTAAGGATGTTATGTGTAAATTATATTATGTCGGATAATATCCGTTTGGTCGGGGAATATTCGTTTTGTCGGGGAATATTCGTTTTGTCAGGGAATATTCGTACGACGGCGCCATACGAACCAATTATTGGTGGACCCCACAACGAATAATTGTAGGATATAGAAAATGACATAAACAATTTTTAAATGGTCAATGGTACTATCACTTTTAATTGTTAAAATATTCGGTGGTAAAATAATAGTAATATACGGTATTACAAGTAACATACGGTATTGCACAGTAGCACACGACATTATACAATAGAACACGATATTGCACAGTGTTTAGTATTATTAAACTGATAAAGTGATTATCGTACAATATTTGACTTTATTGTCACATGCACAATAATTATATTATGTCGGACAATATTCGTTTAGTCGGGGAATATTCGTTTGGTCGGGGAATATTCATTCTGTTGGGAAATATTCATAAGACGACGTCGTACAAACCAATTATTAGTGGACCCCACAACGAATAATTGTCGGATATAGAAAATGACATAAACAATTTTTAAATGGTCAATGGTACTATCACTTTTAATTGTTAAAATATCTTGTGGTAAAGAATAGTAATATACGGTATTACAAGTAGCACACGGCATTGCACAGTAGCACACGGCATTGCACAGTGTTTCGTATTATTAAATTGATAAAGTGATTATCGTACAATATTTGACTTTATTGTCACATGCACAATAATTCATATTATTAAACTGATAATTGTCACAGTAGCATATGCACAGTAATTCACATTATTGAATAAATAATTGTCATTACACAGTAACGTATTCTTTCTTTTATATACTTTCTGCATTATTGTTATCTCTATTATGATGTTAATTAAACAGTTGTATTTCATTATTAATTGACTTGATATCTAACTCAGAGAGCCAACTACACTGTATTTATAACAATTAGTCATAATAATGAATAAGTGTGAATTATTGTTGAATATTTGAATTGATAAAGTTATTTGTTTATTATAATAAATAATATAAAGTTAGGTGATATAAAATGAATGATATATATTAAAGATAATGTAATAATTATAGAATTTTAAATGAATGGTGTAGATTGAAGATAATATTTAAATGAATGGTTTAGATTAAGAAAATCTTAAAAGATGAAATGAATGGTATAGATTAAAGATAATATAGAATTTAAAATGGATGGTGTAGATTAAAGATGATCTTTAAATGAATGGTTTAAATTAAAGAAATCTTAAAAGATGAAATAAGTGGTAAGGATTAAACATTATCTTGAAATAAACGGTTTGGATTAAATTAGAAAATCTTAGTTATGATAAGATTTTTGGCTATAAATGGATGCATTAACTTAATGATTTTCCATAAACTTATTGCTCATTCTTTCTTTCACTCTCTAAATACTTCTTTGTGTAAGTTCTCTCTAAGTGTGCCTAAGTCATCTTGAGTATTTGTGAAGATTTATAAGTGTACAAGTATTGTTCAAGTTAATAAACCTCATTTAAATCAATATCCAGTCACGTGTTAAGGTAAGGGATTCCATTTTTTTCATCCTCCACTATTCAAATTTACTACGGTAAGGGATTATCATTCTTTGATTCTCAAAAATAATATTATTTCTCTTTTACTCATAAGATGTGTCATTTATTTCCATGTATTAAATCGTGGGAATAACCTTACGGCGCGGATTACCGTCTGTTGGTGAATAACCTTTCGTATTCATTCCTTATTAATCTCTGAGAATAACCTTACTACACGGATTACCACCTGTTTGGTGAATAACTCTTCGTATTCAATTTTTATTAAATTGTGGGAATAACCTTACGGCGCAGATTACCGCCTATTGGTGAATAACCTTTCGAATTCATTCCTTATTAATATCTGAGAATAACCTGACTACGCGGATTACAGTATATTTGGTGAATTACTCTTTGTACTCATTTCCTATTATTCTAAACATTTCTATTGAACTGTAACCGTTATTCTGAACTGTGAATCTTGAATATCATTTTTGAATTTTACTCCACATCATGTTGACAATTTGGACATTATTTAAATCTGCACAAAGTAAACTTTCAATACTTATTGTTTATCATGTTTCTTCTGTTCATCATTTGTATCACTGTTATTTGTACTAATCATCAAAAATTAAACTATTGTGAATATTTGTGGCCGGGGGCACAGATGCGATATAATTGTTGAACAGATGATAGGTTAAAGGCGATATAATAGGTTAAAGGCTATACATCTGTTCGGTATCTTTTATGACACGTGGTGAAAGTTCTCTTTGGCCCGTAGTGCAAAGATGAACTGATGATTTGCATGATTATGACCAGAAACTGTGAGTTTGTATTCTCATGGTCAGTGGTGTTTCAGATGATAAAAGTTGATGATGTATTTCCTAAAAAGAGAAGCGAGTGGACACTATAGTTTGCATTATTCTTCTAATAGATTGTTTATTCCGCTGCTATTATTGATCTGAACGTTGTTCAAGAATTTAACTGCAATTTTTGATATAAACCTTGTAATCTATTGTATTCTATCAAGAACTCAATTGTTGAAGACTAATGATAATTTATTCGTCAATATCTTAGTCATGATATTTCTTACTGGGCTATTTGAGCTCACCCTTTCTTTTTGTTCCATTATTTTTTAACAAGAGATGAGAACGTAGTTGGGTCTACCCGGGGGATGGAGTGAGAGTCCGAGGGATAGCTATCGTAGTCTTCACGTGTTGTAAAACAGTGTGACAATAATCGTGAAAGACTTAGTTACGTATTAATATACGATGCATTGTTGTACGTTGCACTACTTGTAATAATTTTGTTGTATTCTTTTGACAACTCAAGTTTGGGCTGTGTGGGCCCAGATTTGGGGGCGTCAGAATAAGCACCACTTAAATTAATTTCAAGATTATGGAATTTGTCTGATAACTAAAAGTAGGAGTGCGTATGGTACTGTGACGCCCCTAAATCTGAGCCCACACAGCCCAAACTTGAGTCGTCAAAAGACTACAACAAAATTATTACAACAAAGCACAACGTACAACAATACAGTGTATAATAATACACAACTAAGTCTTCACTATTATTGTCACACTATTTTACAACACGTGAAGACTAGGATAGCTATTCCTCGAACTCTCACTCCATTCCCCGGCTAGACCCTGTTACATTTTCATCTCCTGTTGAAAAACAATGGAACAAAAGAAAGGGTGAGCTCAAATAGCCCAGTAAGAAATATCATGACTAAGATAATGACGAATAAATTATCATTAGCCTTCAACAGTTGAGTTATTCATAGAATACAATAGTGTGACGCCCCCAAATCTAGGCCCACACAGCCCAAACTTGAGTCGTCAAAAGACTACAACAAAATTATTACAACAAAGCACAACGTACAACAATACCGTGTATAATAATACACAACTAAGTCTTCACTATTATTGCCACACTATTTTACAACACGTGAAGACTATAATAGATATCCCTCAGACTCTCACTCCATTCCCCGGCTAGACCCAGCTACGTTCTCATATCCTGTTGAAAAATAATGGAACAAAAGGGTGAGCTCAAATAGCCCAGTAAGAAATATCATGACTAAGATAATGACGAATAAATTATCATTAGCCTTCAACATGTGAGTTCTTGATAGAATACAACAGAATACAAGGTGTATATCAAAAACTGCAGTTAAATTCTTGAACAATGTTCAGATCAATAATAGCGGCGGAATGAGCAATCTATTAGAAGAATAATGTAGACTATAATGTCCACGCGCTTCTCTTTTTCGTAAAAACATCATCAACTTTTATCATCTGAAATACCATTAGTCAAGATAATACAAATTCACAGTTCCTGGTCATAATCATGCAAATCAACAGTTCATCTATGCATTACGGGCCAAAGAGAACATTCAATATAACACCAGCGGTCATGATTATACCAGATTCAGCCTTTGGTCATAATCATACCAAACAACAGTTCATCTATGCACTACGGGCCAAAGAGAACTTTCAATATAACAACAACGGTCATGATTATACCAGATTCAGCCTTTGGTCATAATCATACCAAACAACAGTTCATCTATGCACTACGGGCCAAAGAGAACTTTCACCACGTGCCATAAAAGACACCGAACAGATGTATCGCCTTTAACCTAATATATCGCCTTTAACCTATCATCTGTTCAACAAATATATCACATCTGTGCCCCCGGCCACAGATATTCACAACAGCTTGATTCTTGATGATTAGTACAAATAATAGTGATACAATTGATGAACAGAAGAAACAGGATAAACAATAAGTATCGGAAGTTTACTTTGTGCAGATTCAAATAATGTCCAAATTGTCAACATGATGTGGAGTGAAATTTAAAAATGTTATTCAAGATTCTCAGTTCAGAATAACGGTTACATTTCAATAGAAAGATTCAGAAAATAGGAAGGTTCAGTTGAAATAATGAAGTTCAACTATTATGGATCATATAATATTTTCAGGAATTATAGAAGCAATAGTTCCATAATAAGTTTCGATTCAGGAGTATGAAAGAAAATAATATCCCTTACCGTAGCAAGTTCAAGAGTGTAAAAAAATGACATTTCTTACCGTAGTAAGTTTAAGAGTGAAAAAAAATGACATTTCTTACCTTATCTGGTGACTGGATATTGATAAAAATGAGATTGATCAACCTATATATTTATAATAAAATTAGTAATTACAACATGTAAACTTCAAAGTGTATGATAACTCATATATTATGAACTATCAAAATTATATATATTTAACATAATTTTTGTAGTATAATATAAGAACTTTAAAATAGTTTTTAAAATAATATTCCAAAATAAATCTTCCAAAGAAAGCTTTTAAAAATGAATCTTCTCAAAGAAGAGTCTTCTAAAGGAAGATTTGTGAATACCGTGAAAAATAGGAATTTATGAAATTACTACTCTTTAATAAAAGACTTACTTGAAAAATTCCTGCACTCCTTTTGGCTTTCAAACACTCAAAATAGCCTTACTATTCTCAGAGAAAACTCATAAAATTCTTATAGAAAAAATTTATGTTTTAGGTGTGATTTTTCTATTCAGCTGAACAATCTATTTATAGGAGAAAAGAGGTTACTATGCGTGGTAGGTGAACTAAAAAAATTTCAGCAGAGGCTGCGCAAACGTTTTAAAATTTTTTCAATACTTGCACAGTAACTTTAAAATTTTCAAAAAGTGAACAGTAATGAACAGTAACTTTTGTCGGCAGATGAACAGTGACTATCCCGAGATGAACAGTGACTTCCGTTAGTGAATAGTAACTTTTCCGGGAATGAATAGTAAATTCCGGGAGTGAATAGTAACTTTTGAAATGTAAAAATATTTATTTTTCCTGTGGGTCCAACATATAAAATAAAATAATGCTACAACAATAATTCAACAATAATGTAATAAACACGTTACAGATTAATTTATAAATTACAGTATATTTGCAACTGTGACAATTATTAGGTTTAATAATTTTAAAAATAGTGCATCAACAATTATTGACTCAATGATATAAAATATAGTGTAATGACAATTATTAAATCAATAATGCAAAATACTGTGTAGCAACAATAATTGAATTGATAATATAAAATATTATGCAGTGACAATTATCGATGAAATGATGCGTAACAGTTACGGTGTCAATAATATGAGACACTGTGCAATACCGTGTGCTACTGGAGAGTACCGTGTGCTACAGTAAAATACCATAAATTACGTATGCTACTATTCTTTTATCACCGGTATTTTAACAGTTAACACCGTTGACTATTTTTATTTAAAAAGGTTACTTCTGTCGTTTTCTATATCCGACAAATATTCCGTTGTGGGGTTCACCAATAATTTGTTATTTCGGCGCCGTCGTACGGCACAAATATTTCCCGACCAAACGAATATTCCCCGACAAAGCGAATATTGTCCGACAAAATAAAATTTGCACATAACATCCTTAACTTTCAATTTTGTTAATTTAACCACTTACTGTTTCAGGAAAAATATATATGAAGAAAAATTAAATTTTGTATTTCATAAAATTCGGGGTCTTACAAATAGACTACAAGGTTTATATCAAAAACTGCAGTTAAATTCTTGAACAATGTTCAGATCAATAATAGCAGCGGAATGAGCAATCTATTAGAAGAATAATGCAGACTATAATGTCCACTCGCTTCTCTTTTTTGTAAAAATATCATCAACTTTTATAATCTGAAATACCATTAGTCAAGATAATACAACTTCACAGTTCCTGGTCATAATCATGCAGATCAACAGTTCATCTTTGCACTACGGGCCAAAGACATTCAATATAACACCAACGGTCATGATTACACCAGATTCAGCCTTTGGTCATAATCATACCAATCAACAGCTCATCTTTGCACTACGGGCCAAAGAGAACATTCACCACGTGCCATAAAAGACACCGAACAGATGTATCGCCTTTAACCTAGTATATCGCCTTTAACCTATCATCTGTTCAACAATTATATCACATCTGTGCCCCCGGCCACAGATATTCACAACAGCTTGATTCTTGATGATTAATACAAATAACAGTGATACAAATGATGAACAGAAGAACAGGATAAACAATAAGTATCAGAAATTTACTTTGTGCAGATTCAAACAATGTCCAAATTGCCAACATGATATGGAGTGAAATTTAAAAATGATATTCAAGATCCACAGTTCAGAATAACGATTATAGTTCAATAGAAAGGTTCAGAAAATAGGAAGGTTCAGTTGAAATAATGAAGTTCAACTATTATGGAACATATAATATTTTCAGGAATTATAGAAGCAATAGTTCCATAATAAGTTTCGATTTAGGTGTATGAAAGAAAATAATATCCCTTACCGTAGCAGGTTTGATTAACAAAAGGTGAAGGAAATTAATTTCCCTTACCATAGTAAGTTTGAATAATGGAAGATGAAAAAGATGGTATCCCTTATGAGTATAAAGGAAAATAATATCACTTACGAATATGAAAGAAAATGATATTACAAGCGAATATGGATTAAAAGTGTTATGTGATAATTCGTGTAGACAAATTATTTCCACAAGAGACAGATAAAAAGGGTTATTCACCAACAGGCGGTAGTCCGCGCAGTAAGGTTATTCCCACAATTTAATAAAATTTGAATACGAAAAGTTATTCACCAAACAGGCGGTAATCCGCGCCGTAAGGTTATTCTCAGATATTAATAAGGAATGAATACGAAAGGTTATTCACCAACAGGCGGTAATCCGCGCCGTAAGGTTATTCCCACAATTTAATACATGGAAATAAATGGCACAAGAAAGAAACAATATTATTTCCGAGAATCAAATAATGATAATCCCTTCTAGTAAGAAAGAAAATAATATCCATTTATGATGATGAAAAGAAAGATACCCCTTACTTAAGTAAGTTTAAATAATAGAATATGAAAGAAGATGATATTCCTTACAAGTAAGAATGACATTCCTTACCACAGTAAATTTAAGAGTTTGAAATGAATAGTATTCATTACCTTAACACGTGACTGAATATTGATTTAAATGAGGTTGATCAACCTATATATATTTTTAATAAAATTAGTAATTACCACATATAAATTTCAAGGCGTATGATAATTCATATATTATGAACTATCAAAATTATATATATTTAACATAATTTTTGTAGTATAATATAACAACTTTAAAATAGTTTTTAAAGTAATATTTCAAAATAAATCTTCCAAATAAAGCTTTTAAAAATGAATCTTCTCAAAGAAGAGTCTTCTAAAGGAAGATTTGTGAATACCGTGAAAAATAGGAATTTATAAAATTACTACTCTTTTATAAAAGACTTACTTGAAAATTTTCTGCACTTCTTTTGGCTTTCAAACTCTCAAAATAGGCTTACTATTCTCAGAGAAAACTCATAAAATTCTTATAGAAAAATTTTATGTTTTAGGTGTAATTTTTCTATTAAGCTGAGTAAACTATTTATAGGAGAAAAGAAGTTACTATGCGCGGTAGGTGGGTGGCGTGCTGCACGCCAGTGCTGAAAATTCAACAGGCTGCGCAGCAGCAGCCGCCACACGTTTTCAGCAACCAATTTAAGTTTCAATTTTCACAGGTGGGTCCCACAGAGGCCCCACGTGTTACTATTCACGTTACTATTCACATTACTATTTCAAATAGTAAAATTAATTATTTTTTTTTTTTTATTTATTTATTCTTCTTGTGGGTCCAAAATAAAATAATGCTACAACAATAATTCAACAATAATGTAATAAACATGTTACAGATCATTATTAATTTAATAATATAATTTACAGTGTGTGTTTGCTACTGTGACAATTATTAGGTTCAATAATTTTAAACTATAGTGCACCAACAATTATTGAGTCAATGATATGAAATACAGTGTAATGACAATTATTAAATCAATAATGCAAAATACTGTGTAACAACAATTATTGAATTGATAATATAAAATATTATCTAGTGACAATTATTGATGAAATGATGTGCAACAGTTACGGTGTCAATTATCAGGCCAATAATATGAGATACTGTGCAATACCGTGTGCTACTATAGATTACCGCGTGCTATAGTAAAATACCATAAATTACCGTATGCTACTATTCTTTTATCACCGGTATTTTAACAGTTAACACCGTTGACTATTTTTATTTAAAAATGTTACTTATGTCGTTTTCTATATCCGACAAATATTCCGTTGTGGGGTCCACCAATAATTAGTTATTTCGGCGCCGTCGTACGGCCCGAATATTCCCCGACAAAACGAATATTCTCCAACAAAACGAATATTGTCCGACAAAATAAAATTTGCACATAACATCCTTAACTTTCAATTTCGTCAATTTAACCACTTACTGTTTCATGAAAAATATATATATGAAGAAAAATTAAATTTTATATTTCATAAAATTCGGGGTCTTATAGCGGTTTGATGTGATGACCCCAAATTTAGGCCCACACAGCCCAAACTTGAGTCGTCAAAATACAAAACAACTATTACGATATAGTACAACGTACAATAATACAATGCTCAATAATACACAACTAAGTTTTCACTATTATTGTCACACTATTTTACAATATGGTGAAGACTACTATAACAACTATCTCGGACAATCACTCTATTCCCCTCTTTTTTCCGCTAGTCTCGGCTACATTCTCATTTCCTGAACAACTGAACAAAAAGAAAAAGGTGAGCTTAAATAGCCCAGTAAAGAATATCATGACAAAGATAATGACGAATAAATTATCTCTAACCTTCAACAGTTGAGTTTTTGATAGAATAATATAAACAACAATTTTAATTCAACAAATGTAGTTAAGTTCTTAAATAAAGTTCAGATTAACAACTGCAACAGAACAACAACCATTAGAAAAATTATGTAGATCATGATATCTACTGGCTTCTCTTTTTCATAAAAATCACCATTAACCTTTTATCATCTGAAACACCACTGGTCATGACCATGTCAAACAACAGTTCTTCTTTGCCCCAGGTCAAAGAGAACTTTTGTCTCGTACCCTAAAAGACACATCACCATTATATTACATTTATTCTATCATCTGTGCCCCAGGCCATAGATATCCACAACAACTTGATTCTTGATGATTAGTAGAAATAACAGTGATATCAATAATGGACAGAAGAAAGAGAATAATAGGATAAACAATATATAGCAAAAGTTTACAATTTTATTTTGTGCAGATTTAAATAATGTCCAAATTGTCAGCATGATATAGACTTAAATTCAAGAATGATATTCAAGATTCATAGTTCAAAAATAATGGTTGAAGTTCAATAGAAAGGTTCAAGTAATTAGGAAGGTACAATTGAAATGATATTAAATGAAACACAAATTATTAATCATTTCAAAAATTTTACCAAAAAATACTTACGATAGTAAGTTTAAGAGTATGAAAGAAAATGATATTCCTTACCTTAACACGTAAAAAAAGACTGCTTTAAATGTAGCGGATCAACCTATATATTTATAATATAATTAGTAATTACCACATATAAATTTCATGGTGTATGATAATTCGTATATTATGAATTATCAAAAGTATTTATACAATATAAATTTTTGTAGTGTAATAAAATATAACAACTTTAAAAGTAGTTTTTGAAATAATATTTTAAAATAAATCTTCTCAAAGAAGAGTCTTCTAAAAGAAGATTTGTGAATACCGTGTGAAATATGTATTTGTGCAATTACTACTCTTTAAATAAAATACTTACTTGAGAAATTCCTGCACTCTTTTTGATTTACTAACACTCAAGATAACCTTATTATTCTTAGAGAAATACTCACAAAATACTTGCAGAAAAAATTTATGTTTTAAGTATAATTTTTCTATTCAATTGAGCAACATATTTATAAGAAAATGGGGTGCATTGTGTGCGATAAGTAATCAGTTGGCGTGCTGCACACCAGCCTAAAAATTCAGCATTGGCAGCAGCAACTTTGCTGCTTTTTTCCAGCAAATTTTCTTTCAGCAAAATTTCATTTTCATTTCTCATGTAGCCCCCAAAGAGGGCCCGCATGTTTCCTTACTATTCATATATAATAATCAAAATATTCACTAATAATACAATAATTAAGGTAATGTTATAATGGTGATAACAATAGTGTAAGAAATACATTACTGATAATTATTAATTTAATAATATAAATTACTGTGTATTTGCTACTGTGACAATTATTCGGTTCAATAATTTTAAAATATAGTGTAATAGCAATTATTGGCTTAATGATATAAAATACAATGTAATGACAATTATTGAATCAATAATGCAAAAATACTTTGTATCAACAATTATTGATGAATACTATGCAATAGCCACTTTATCAGATCAATAATATGAACATTGTGCAATACCATGTGATACTATGTAATATTGTGTGCTACTGTAGAATACCGTGTGTTACAGTAAAATAACCTAAAATACTGTATACTATTATTCTTTTATCACCAGTATTTTAACAGTTAAAAATAACATTGTGCAATACCATGTGATACTATGTAATATTGTGTGCTACTGTAGAATACCGTGTGTTACAGTAAAATAACCTAAAATACTGTATACTATTATTCTTTTATCACCAGTATTTTAACAGTTAAAAATAATAGCACCGTTGACTATTTTTATTTAAAAAGATTACTTCTGTCGTTTTCTGTACCCGACAATATTTTGTTATGGGGTCTACTAATGATTGGTGATTTCGGCGCCGTCGTACTAATCGAATATTCCCCGACAAAATGAATATTATCCAACATAATAAAATTTTACACATAACATCCTTAACTTTTACTTTTGTCAATTTAACCGCTTACTATTTAAGAAAAATATATATGAAGAAAATTTAAATTTTGTATTTCATAAAATTTGGGGCCTTACATTTGGAACCTAAACTGCACATGAAACTGCTTAGGTGTGGTTTGTCAAATCCAAAACTGCACATAAAATTACTTGTGATTGGTGCAGTACGATTTCATTTGGTGCAGTGCGATTTTGGTTTCAAAATCAATTGAATATATACAAAAAATTAGGACTAGAAAAATTGCCTAATTTTTAAGTACAGACAAATGTGTATAGAAGATATTACAATAGTTACTTAAGAAGAAGTAAGACTATGACGAATAGTTGTTTATAACTTAAAAGTAGAATAGTGTATTGCTTATACAAGAAGACCATCACTATTGAATTTATTCATCTTCATCCACATTATAATGAAAGTCTATAATTATAAAAATCTCACTGACAATCAAATAATAAAAACTTATTTAGTTAAGTAAAATTCACAATTAAAATTTTTTAAAAATATAATTAATAGTCATACGAGAGACAACTATAAATTTAATGTTATGCTAACAAAAAAACATAATAAAAGTATAATAAACACCATGTAATTAATAAAAATAAAAACAAAGCAAAATGAAGTCGTTTTGGCAATTATTGGTGCAATGCGATTTCTACTGTGCGGTGGACTGCAGAAACCGAAATCAAATCTCAAATGGGATTTTTTAACCCTCTTAAAACCGTCATATACGTCAGAATCGTTAGTACTATTTTATTGGTACAATTTGATCGATTTTTTATGCGATTTTTAGGTCAATTTTAATTTTTTGCTCACTCATAACTAAAAGTATAGCTAGTCAACATGCATGCAGCCCAACCACCGGTTTGACCACATCATCTTTAGTTTCTATAAGCACCAATTAATCCATGTAATTTCTTATTTTCTCTCTCCACACATTCAAGTCTCCCGGTAAATAATAATACTTGCATGCATTAATATGTTGCAAATTTTATACATCCATTCGGAAAAGAATCCTAAAAGTAAAAAAAAAAAAATACTCAAATATTTATTGCAGTTTTTATTTTGTAAGGGTTAGTAAAAGAACGTTGACATTTTAAATTTGTGTAAAAATATATTTAAGCCATCTCTAAAAATGGATAAGGAATATTTCATAGTGGGGTTCGAGTTCGAGTGAAAGAGCATGAAACTATTAAGAAAAGCTGTAAATTTAGAGGTCTTGCCTCTCACTAATAATAACTAAGTATCCGATGCATGCACATTTGATTTCTTTTTTTTGTTAAATTTAATTTTTGAAAACTAAAAGCACTCAAAACTATTGTTTGCTTTTTACAATCAAGTATTTTGAGTGCGAACACAACTTATCTAGTCGTAAACCACTACTAAAAAAGTAAGAATATGTGATGAAGTTTTTTAACGGCAATTAAAAACAATCACAAAAGATAATAATGTGTGATGGACCTCTTGAGCAATTACAAAATAATGGTGTATATAATAATGGCTCTTAGTGATAACTAATTTTGCCAACAATGTAATATAATTGTGATGGTCATGTCAATCACCAAATTTTTCATGCAAAATAATTTTTATTTTTTTGACAGACTGAGCCATCACTTATAGATATATCCTTTTTGTGATTGTATTTAACCTATGACTAATATTCTAATGAAAAGAATAAAGAAAACAATATTTTGTGACAGTCATTAAAAAAGATAAATTTTTACGACGACTTTTATTTGCAATCACAAATATAGGTACTTTGTGATAGAACTTTTAAGCCATCATAAAATAATATATATATATATATATATATATATATATATATATATATATATATATATATATATATGATAACTCCCGGTTATGACTAATTTTACTATCATTATAGAGTATTTGTAACTGCCATTGCACTCACAAAATTTTATGCGGGACTAATTTTATTTAGTAAGTCAATTCACATGTGTTTCTTTTTATATTTTTGTTTAAAATTATAATCACGAACTGACCTTTGATGTATACTGGTATTAGGGGTATTCATCGGTAAATTACCGAATAGGTATCTAAAAAATTATAACTGTACCAAACCCAAAATACCGCAAAAATAAGAACCGGTACCAAATTACTAGTTTCGGTACCGATTCGATACAAATTCGGTACGATTTTTTCAGTATGGTTTTTCGGTTATACCGATTAGTAATATATATAATTATAATTTATAAATAATAATTATATATTAATTTATTTATAAATTATAATAATATATAATTATTATTAATTATATATTATTATTATAATATATATACTTATTATATATATTATAATAATTAATGTAAATTTATTATTATGCTATTTAATTTAGTTTTTTCGGTATACCGAATTTAAAAATTTCTATATCATTACTGGTACCGAAAATTGTAAAAAAATAGAAAATACTGAATTGAAAAAATCGATACCAAAAAGAACCGATACCGGTTTGAACTGATTCGATAAAAAATCGAAAAAATCGGTTGAAATGAACACCCCTAACTGATATCACTGCTTGTTTAGTTTGCAAAAGGGGAGTTCTAATTCTACGAGTATCATTTAATATAGTTAATATAGCAGAATAAGTTGTCTATAAAAAATATTCATGTTCTTATCTTTGATTCTAAAAGTCCTATATTTTTTATGAATTTAACTCACATGCGTTTCTTTTTATATTTTTGTTTAAAATTATAATCACTTTTTATATTTTTGTTTAAAATTATAATCACTTTTTATATTTTTGTTTAAAATTATAATCATGATATGACATTTGATGTAGTACCGGTATTACTGCTTGTTTAGTTTGCAAAAGGGGGAAAAGTTCGAATCCTACAAGTATCATTTAATATAGTGGAATAAGTTATCAGTAAAAAAATATTCATGTTCTTATCTTTGATTCTGAAAGTTTTTATATTTGTTGTGACGACTTTGACAATTATAAGAGATTATGTGCTAATCAATGTGATTGCATATATTAACCATCACTAAAGAGTCACATGCTAATATTATTATATTAATTATTATAAAAATATTTTACATGTACATAATTGTCATAACCATCATGAAAGACTTTCATAATGGGTATATGTACAAGACGGGCTCCATGAGACGATAAAAGTTATCACAAAAACTTTATGTGCTAATTTTTTAAATTTATGCGATAGATTTGAGCCATCACAAAAACTAAATTTTTTTTTATAGTGAACTCTGTTGAAACAGTAACAAGTTACCTCGCCTCTGTTATGACAATAACAGATTACCGAATGTATGAGTCTGGGTTGAGTCGCGGACTAGGTCGCTCTCTTTAAGACGTTTCGCGGCTCTGCCCAGATTGCGCAAGCAGTTCGTAAAACACCACGCCGTCCCTAGGATAAAACAGCCCAGAAGATTTCTGTTTCGTCTTTCCCTGCACAGAAGAAAAACGAACACAAACACAATGTCGACCCTATTGCTCGAGCTCAAAAAGATTGGTAATTTCTCGTGTAATTCAAAGAACTGAGAGTAGGTTTTTTATACAAGAAAAAGCAATCAGTCCTCCTGTTATTACGCACATGATGTACGCCCCTTAATTGAGCCAACGGTTGTTTGTTGATTGATTGCCCCTAAATGAGCAACACGGTTTTGATAAATTGAAGCAGATTGAAAATGTGCAAAACAAAGGGCTAACTGACTGTGCATGCAAGGCTTAATTTTTGGCGGATTTGCACCCCCCCTGTGCGCGAGTAACACGTGACGCGCACCCGGTTAAATGGTTTCCGGATCAGTTTTCCCAAATGCCCTTCGTCCTTAGCCAAACCCCTTGAGCGCGCGAGCTCTCCTTTGGGTCTAGCCTCATTCAATAATCCACAAGAGGGAAAAGACTTATAAGGAAAGAAAATGTTTCCTAACTATTCAATGTGGGACTAACCCAATTTTGTTTTTGTTTTTAGAAATACACTATAGCTCCAACAAACTCAGCTTATTTAGTTGTGCTTCGAAGTTCGAATATAATTAGAATAAAATTGCTATACCACATATTACTCTTAACTTTTTATTGCATTTGACGTTATACCAAATATTATATTTTAATTTTTACGCAATATTTGTGAACCATCACCCATACAAAATTTACTATAACTAATATAATAAAAAAATTACATAAATTTACTATAGTATATAATATGACAATTTTATTATAACTGAATCTTTAAACTTTTCAGGTGTCCAATAAATTACAGAATGAATATGGAGTTTCTGAGAATATTGCGTGTACAAGTGTGATTAATGTCGGGTTCAGAAAGGGTCCCCTAAACATAAGTAACCAGAAAAAATATAAGAATAAATTTACAAATATAATAATAAAATATAATTTTAATTTTTAAAAAATAGGATTTAATGTAAAATTTTATTTTTTAATAATAAAAATAAATATAATATTTAATATCATATTTAGTTATTATGTATGTAATATTGTTCAAAAAATAATATCGAAGGGCTTTGAATTCAGATAGTGCAGGAATATTTGTGAAGACAGTGTACATAAATGAGATTACAAAGTAATGCTACATTGATGCATTGAAGTAGTAGCTAGTGAAATAAGTGGTGGCGGTGTATGATAAAAGTAAGGTTGTGTTTGTTACGCCTCTTAAATTTATTTTTTAATTGATAGATATAAAATTAAATTTAAATTATTAAAAATTGTTTTTTAATAAAAAAAATTTGATAATTTTTTTTATATAAATACATTTAATAATATTATTCACTTATTTTTATTACATTAAATATTTAAAATTTTTAAATAAAAAATTTCTTTTAAAATAATAAAATAGTGTTATTAAGAGACAATTTACTTTTTAATTATCTAATTCAAATATTATTTTATTTAAATAATTTAATTTATTAAAATATATTAATTATTTATATTTTAATTATTTAATTTTATCAAAATCCACCCAAGTCAGTAATAGTCCGTAGTCCGTACTGGTAATGACTCAGAAGTCATAACATAGGGCGAGGCAGTGGCCAACAAAGGCTGGAATCAGAATCCTCAGGATTCATATTAATATATATACAAGTATTTATAAAATAAGTCTAAGTATAATATAATCGGATATAATTATTAAATATAATATTATTTTTAATTATTAAAAATTATAATTTAACAAAAATAATTGTGTTAAATTTTATTTTTTAACAATTAAAATAAATATTATATTTAAATATAATATATGTATAGTTGTCCGTATTTATATTTATGGATGGAATAGTAATAATATATAAATCTAATAAAAAAGTCGGTGAATGAGTCATGGCTATGAGCTAGCTAGGAGCTAGCCACCCGATTCGATTGTAGTATGTGAGTGTGTAGAAACCCCACAGAGCGGTCGTACTAAGGAGGTAGTTGGCCCGACAAAAGCTGCAAATTTTCACATGGTTGGGGGCTGTTTCCAGCTCCTTCTATTAACCTCCCCATCCCATGCATTCGTGCATCATATGGACATGGCTAGGTTGCTGTGTCGATCTTTGTGTTATACGAAGTTAGGAGCGTTTTAAAAGTTTATACGTATTTAAAAATTATATTTTTTATAACAATAATTTATTATTAAATATAATTTTGTTTAATTAACAAATATAATATTTATGAGTCAAATATAACACATTAAAATAGTATAATATATTTAAAAATTTAAACGCACTAAACGATATATTACTACAAATATTGTAAACACTATAAATATATTAATATTGAAGGAATGACTCATCCATCATTCTCTTTTTTTTATTATTCTTAAGAAGATAATAATAAATACATAAAGTGAAAAATGAGTATATTGTTTATTGGGACTCACTAATATAACAAACAAAAAAAAGCATTACTTCATATAATTTTGTGGGAGTACTAAAAATAAATTTAGAATTTTTTCTACCATTTATTTTTTTATTTTCTTAGTCTAGTAATTCTGCTTCCTTTTCTCATGCTTGCACATGTTCTCTCGAATATATAAGATTACAATATAATAATACACATTTTTTTAAGAAAAATAAAATGAAGTGGCCTTCACTCTAATAATGACTTCACCAACCACTTAATTACCTTCATATTTGTTAAGTTCATATATATGCAGTTGTATATACTAGGAAAGTAACTTATTTTTGAAGTTTAAACACTTGCTTTGTACTGCCTTAGCATCAAAATCAGAATTTAATTACCTTTTAAGGTTAAAGATTTAAAGAATATTTTGGGTTTATCGTGATCTTTTAGTCTCCATACAATACAAATATTACAAGATCTAAATTTTAATATCCATATTTCAAAAAAAAATCTCCATATAGTGTATCATCACTTCAAAATATTGAAGGGAGCTAGTATTATTTGAGCAGTAATATGGACAGACTATGGAGCTACCGAGGGATATTACTTGAAATTAACCATCCGTTGGTTTAAGTGTTAAGTGAGTTGTTTATCTCGTTCAAAGTTTAAATTTGAGTTTCACTCACAACAAATAATCGGTGGTAATTATACGTTTTACACGTTATACGCGGAGGATTTATGAGTTTTGACTCCGACAAGTGCGGAGGATTCCTAATCTTCAACCCTGACATAAATGCGGTGGAATTTCTTTTAGATATGTATTAATTTCGGTAGGCGCAATGTATCTTGTTAGAAGTTTAAAATACCTTACCTTATCTTACCTACCTTCCATTTTGCAAACAAATGAGTTCTTTCTTTTTAAAGGATGACATAACCCTAAGGCTTTAAAAAAGTGTACTAATTTTGTTGTAAATTCCAAATTGAAAAGTGGTACACTTAGAAAAGGACCGGGGGGGGGGGGGGGGGGAAGAGGAAATAAGGAATTGCCCAACAACGTCATTAGAGCATAGAGAATAGGATTAAGGTTATCACTAATTAATTTAATTAACAGTAAAGTGGCTGGCCAAATAATAATTAATCAAGATTCATTCTACTTTGATTGAAGTATAATAATGTCGGAGCTCCATAGTTTAAGGCATGTGAAAATTTCCCGGTTTTTGCGGCTAATGGCCTAATCAGCATGCTTAATACAAAATTAATTTCTATGCATATATCAACTAATAATAATATGATGGCAGTCGTAAGTCTAATTACGATTCTTGACATTTTTAAGAAATGTTTTTATAATGGCAAATGATTTTTTTACAGAATTTTTAAATACTTTTATATATAAAGTGTTGTTATAGACCTATAGCGATGGTCAAAACTGTCGTTATAGATCTATAATGACACTTTTCATATAAGAATATAAAAAAAAATCATGTGAAAATATCAATTTCTTTTTATAATTAATAAAGTAATTGAAGATTACTTAGATCTAATATTTGTAATTAAACAAAAGGTTGTATTAATCCTTTTATGTATAAAGATGCTTTACTTTTCCTTTTTAGTCTTTCTACTCGTCATATCAGCTTATGAAATATTTAGTGAATTTATAATTTTAAACAAAAATAAAAAAATTATTTGTTTAAATATAATTTATTTTAAATATGTTATATTTTATACGCAATTTATTGAAGTCACAAATACAATGTTCGGAACTTAGGGGGGTGTATTCAATTAAGACTTTTAAAAATCTTTAAAGATTTTTTTAAGTGACAGATTTTTGTAGAGTTCGTTGACTTTTAATGACTTTAAAGACTTTTAAAATGACTTTTAAAGACTCCATGAAATAAGTGACATACTTTTATAGACTTTTTACTAAAGACTTTGATATACTTTTAATATATCTTGTAGCTTACATCATTAAGCATTTTGTTGAAAATGTCGGGCAATATGCTTTGAAGAAAACTATAGAAATGATAAACTGGATAGATTAGTTTGGTCTAGAAACATCCCCATCTTTACACATTTGACATAATAGAGTATCGCATAACTCAATGATCACAAATGGATAAAAAAATTAAGGGGATAACTGATTTAGAGAAAATTACACACTGCCCTATAATGAAAAAAATTTATAAACCACATAGAATTTTAAAATTTTATATTGTTTTTTTATTGCTAGTACCTAAATATTGTAATTACAATTTTAACTCAACAACATAAAATGATATTCGCAACCAAATGAAAGGAGGGGTTATTCATGAAATTTTTTCATATAAACAGTTGCTAAAATGCGAACAATTCTATTAGACAGTTTACTTAGTATATCATTATTTATCAAAAGTTTTATAGGAGACATTTTCAAATCACCAGTATAAATGACACCCAAAATATATTAAATCAATACTAACATGTAAGTTTACACAGCTGATGAGGATGGACTATGCTATATTTTTATTCCCTAAATGCTAAGTTTTTGTAATTATTTTGTACTTAAATGTATTAATATTTATTTTAATTTGGTTTTGATATATTTTGTGAGTTTTCAATTAATTTATATTATTTATATTATTTAATGTTATTTTATACTATTTTTATTTGTTAGTTTTTAAGTATTTTTATTATTTTAGGAAAATTATTTATTATTATGTGTTTTTATTAATTTTATTTGTATTTATTTTATATTATTTTCATCTTCTCCCTTTCTCAAATATTTGAAAATTTTTGGCAAATATTTGGAAGTCTTTGGGCATGAGGCCAGATTTTGGAAGATTTTGAATATGAATAAATCTTGTTTTAAACTCTATCAAACTCCACCATTTGATAGAAATCTTTAAAATCTATGACTTTTTGAATACCGAAATACTTTTATAGATTTTGTAAAAGTCTTAATTCAATACCACATAACTTTTAAAAACATTGGAAAAGTTGTAATTAAATACCACTAAACTTTTATAAACTCTTTAAATGTCTTGATTGAATACAACTAAACTTTTAAAGTCTTTATAAGTCCTTACAAATCCTAATTGAATACACCCCTTAAATTAATCGCATCATTTTTATCAAGGTGGCCGGATGTATTAAATTTATTGTTGTTTATTAAGAAAAAAAAAAAAAAACAAGACCAGAAGAAGATTAGGCTACAGGTATCAGCTAATCCGTTTGGCAAGACAAACCTAAACAAAATTTATCCACCAATCAGAATTTGTGGATGGAAATCGGAAATTTAACCGATGATATGACATATGAAGAATATATTATATATCTTGAATTATCTCCAAGATTATGGTATAGAATTATAAGATATATGCTGCAATTAAAATCTAGAATCCCACTTGCAAATTTCTTACACAATATTCTCAAGGGGAAACTTTATTTTTCAAATATACCCATAACAGCAGTAATGGTCACAACAATCAAGAATATATTTTATGTCATTTTATTAGTTAAAAATATAAATATATGTTTAACTTTGAAATAGAAAAAAATAAAAAGTATATTAAGTATGGATTATTAGGGTCCGTGTATTCTTTGATTGAAAAATGTAAGCAACCATACTTTATAAATTATACTTTATGCATATAAAACTGTGTAATGCTAGGAGTTTTATTTTTTAGGTCTCAAATGAATCTCGATAATATTAAATATTTTAATAATATTTTATAATATAGTCAATCGCAAAATATATACCAAATCAATGTAAAGAGAACACATTATTTAATATACTTTTTTGATACCAAAATTTAATCCCCCAAACGACACCTAATAAAATTATTCATGTTTTATTTTATATCATAATCATGTATGTACAAAACATAAATTACTAACTATTCTTTCTTAAAAAAAGTTGAAGTCGTCAATTTTTTATATTTTAGATTACGTTTAGGGAAAATTTGTTACAGGTTATTTGAAATTATCATCTTGGATAGTTGGTAATATGAGTCGATCATCCTAATAATTTGTACCAAACACTCGTAACAATTATTACTGTAATCAAATAATTTTTATCAAATAAAAAATAATAAAATATGACAAATTTCTATTATCAATAATTAAATATCAAATATATCAAATTTCCGTAGTTATCCCACATGACCTACCCCTTAACTTGTAAATAAGACTGTAATTTTAAGGACATATGAGCAATGGGAGGGAGAGTAACGTCCATTGCCCGCTTAGGGCAAAGTACGGAATTTTTATTTTAAACCTTCGGTAACAATCTCTATCTCCTCTAGTTTATTTACAAGTAATAAGATTTATAAATAAATAAAAACATAACAATGTAAGTTGCATAAATTATTTGTACAACTCAAAGCTTAAGCTGCAGCTATAACGCAGACCCGATTTCATTGCCATCAGATTTTCCGGTTAGTTCCCAGATTCCCCAACCAACCGTGATCCCTCCCCTTCCTCCTCCCTACCTCGATTTCCGTGCCTCCTCATCCTCCGCTCTAATCCCTTTACGCGCCTCTCTCAGCTTTACCTTTCCGTTTTTGGTATTTGACCTGTTTCGCTGGCGAAGAAATTTAGAAAGTCTACTGCCGGAGCTTTCAGTTTTTTGGTAAGTAGGTGCTATTTTTCGCCAGTCTTCGCTAAATCCTCGGCGGGATTTGATTTCAATTGGATTCTGTTGTTTCCCGGCATTTCCGTGCTGAAAATTCCTTTTTAGTTTAAATTTTCAAGTTCGGGATTAGGGAATTGATAAGTTGGGTTTTTTTCATTTCGCGCCAACTCAAGAAGCTTCTGGATTCTGCTATGGAATTTTGGAAATTAAATGGCATTTAATAATTGATGGTGAATCAATCAATTGTTGAATCTTAGCGCCTCATATCTTCTTCAAGTAGTGTTTATGTTAAGTATGAAAGCTCCTCCATCCAATGGTTATCTTCCCAATTCAGCAGAAGGTATGTGCTGTATGATGGGTTGAGTTTCTCCTATTTCATTGATTTGAGTATTTTGTTTTCCTTTACTTTTGTCCCCCTTTTTTTCTCTCTCTCCCTCTGTGACTGTTACTATTTTGTTTGTTTTTTTTTAAATTTTCCTGTTTGCCTTTTAATATGCGTACATGATTTCTGCCTTCAATATCAAAACGCATCTAAAGATTGTGACTTTAGAAGACTGATTGATTGTTTCAATTGTCTAAACAGGGTAGTCATTTTTCCCAAAATCTGTATTAACATTTAGGCTAATTTCAAATCTAAGAGATTTCTGATATACAAATTTAAATTATGTTTATGAGGAAATTTATTTCTTTAAACCTTATTTTTTTAAAGTTAATTGCTCAAGATTTCAAATTTAAATATAATTATTTGTTTAAATAATATTAACATTAATTTTTCTGAAGCTAAATGCTCAATATTCCAAATTTACATATAATTAGTTGTTTTAATAAATATTAAAGTCTTTTTTTGTGGTATCAACGGTTAACTTTTCCACCACAAGGACGAAACCTAAAAGGTTCATGTCATCCCATTACAAAATATTGTGTGTCCGATAATGGGGAAACGTGGTTCTTCATTCAAGTTGATGTTTTAGTCCAAGTATACAGCAGATATAAGTACAATGTATTATGTAACTTTAACCGATCTTCACTATAGGTTTTTTGTTGTACCATGTCGCTACAAATCACTTGTTAAACAATTCTTCTTTCTGATTTTTGCCTTTAAATCAATAAAGATCATTGCGGAAAGGGTCAGAAAATTCCTCTCTTACCATGTTTACCATGCATTTTTCATGGTCCATACTGAGAGTCGAGGAAAAATATTAATTCATCTCATTAGTGGTTTATTGGTGAACTTTTTGGCATATTTCTATTGGAAGGGAACTTTCTATATCTCACTATTTTAAGGAAAATTGATCGTGTATTTGAAGAGTTCAAATATTTATTTATTTCAATTAATTTCTACACTTACATGCCCTCTCTTGATGGAAGCAGGAGAAAGGAAAGTGATTAATTCAGAATTATGGCATGCTTGTGGTGGGCCATTGGTTTCTTTACCTCCTGTTGGAAGTCTCATAGTGTACTTTCCTCAAGGCCACAGTGAGCAAGTATGTTGCTTCTCTTTTCCTATTGAAAACGGTAAACTATCATTTGTTTTCTGACAGAAGTTTCTTTGACAACTACTACTCTTAGGTTGCGGCATCAATGCAAAAGGAGACTGATGGCATCCCAAGTTATCCTAACCTTCCTTCCAAGTTGGTCTGCATGCTTCATAATGTCACATTACATGTATGGAAGCCTCGACAACTTATGCTATGCAATTTTTGCAGCAAAGAAATTTGATATCTTTAGTTGCTAATACTAAATTGATATATTTTATGGGTCATTAGTTGTTCTAGTTATTTATAGCCTAAAGGGGATCATATAATACGAGAAGCTTGTATTTTGATTTCTTTCCTCTATGATTTGGTTGATTCTATTTCTACCTCTAATTGACCATCATACTACTTTTGCAATAATTTAGATGGATGGTAAATCCATTAGTTTTGACATTGAGCGGTACTAGTGTTATGTAACTTGCAATATACAGGCAATTACAGAATTATGTGATGGTCTGGGAAGAATAACCTTTTTGTGAATAACTCAAGTGACAACTTATTTATCTTTCATTTGGATTAGGCTGATGCAGAAACTGACGAGGTCTATGCGCAGATGACTCTTCAACCAGTAAGCAAAGTACGTCAGCTATTTGATTTATAATTTAGTTGCTTATCTTAACTGACACGGAAAAAAGAGCATGTAGCACATCAAGTTATCTAAATAACAGCTTGGGATATTATTACTGCAGTATGACCAGGAAGCATTACTTGCGTCTGATCTGGGACTCAAACAAAACAGGCAACCGACTGAGTTCTTCTGTAAAACTCTTACAGCTAGTGACACAAGCACTCACGGCGGATTCTCTGTACCTCGTCGAGCAGCTGAGAAGATTTTTCCACCTCTAGTATGTGCTATGCTTTATAATTTTGTTTAGTATGCCTACTACTGTCACAATGGGCCGTCCTCGGTATACCAGTGTTCATTAGAGAAGTGTTTTGTAGGATTTCTCAATGCAACCCCCTGCTCAAGAGATAGTAGCTAGGGATTTACATGACCAGACATGGACGTTCAGACATATCTATCGAGGTATTTCCCCATCATAAATTTTCTTTTGCTCCATCCTCTCTTTTTTTCCCAAGCTTTTATTCATGTTCCATAGGTGCTTTTATTTATTTTTTTGTTGTTTCCAAGCTATGATATTCCTTCTTTCTTGCTGCAATGGAAATGGGACCATAATTTCATTTCTCTTTCTATCTGGAGAAAGTCAGAAGATTATCCCTTAACGGACAGTTATGAGATAGATATGCACTCCATTATGTTCTTTCTATGATTATATTAATCAAACCTGTGGGCTTAAGACGAATGGATACTTACATGGTATGAACACAATTAAATACTAATATTTTGATAAAGAATAGTACGGATATGTAGGCGATACATTAAACTTTGCATACATTTTTCTACCTGTATTTAAATTTTAGAACATAAAAATAAAAAATTGCTTACATTTTTCTACATGTATTTAAGATGTGCAATAATTATGATGACTAGCCACCCGCCTTCCACACATTCATTTGATAAAATCTTTGTCCTTTATCTCATATTTAGTTTGTACATAACTAGCTTTTTGTTTCTTTCAGCAGTTATTCTCATTTTACATCCTTTTGTAATAAAAAAAGAGAGTAACGTGTTAGTATTAATGTTTGTTAGACATGATTTAATGAGTGCCCAAAAAGTTTAAATGGGTCTGAAATTATATGAATAATTTTCTTTTCATATTATGAAAGGCTGGAAAATGTCAGAAAAAGTATCCGGGAGTATCAGTATCTAATACAGATACTCCATGGCCTTAAAGTATCCATTTTTTTAGTCTGTGGGCGTCTGTATTTGAGCTCCTCTTACTAAATATGGTTGTTAAGGAAAATTGCAGCTGGCTAGTATATCGGACTGCATCAATACATGAATTGTGGAAATTGGAACATATTGGTTCCTCTTCTTATGTTTTAATTTTCCTTTTTATCTTTTATTTTTTGGGTGGTAGCCTCATTCTTGCCTACCAATGTGCTGCTTTTTTTATTCTCCATAATATTGAGATATCTAATTTTCTTGAGATGCCTGTTCATGCATGAAAGAGGCTAGCATCAATGCTCATGTCTGGGCAAAACTTGGATGACCTAAACCATCATGGTTGTTTTTTAAGAGATACTAAGGTCTTTAAGCATACTTTAAAACTGCTATGTTTTTATTTCAGGCCAACCAAAAAGGCACCTGTTGACAACAGGTTGGAGCGTTTTTGTTAGCTCTAAAAGACTCTTTGCTGGTGATTCTGTCCTATTTATACGGTATGAGAAAGATGATTGTCAACAAACTTTTTGCATGTTTCTGTTTCACTTATAGTACTGTTTTCTGAGTGTACGTGGCTGGATGTAGAGATGAAAAATTGCATCTTCTCTTGGGTATAAGACGTGCTAATAGACAGCAGCCTGCTCTCTCCTCATCTGTTATATCCAGTGACAGCATGCACATTGGAATTCTTGCGGCGGCAGCTCATGCTGCTGCGAATAACAGCCCTTTTACCATATATTACAATCCAAGGTACTATAGAAACATTTAAGTTGGTATTTCATATGATTACTTGTATTGAACATTTTGGGTTTCAAATTCTTATTTCAGTTAATTTATACAGGGCCAGCCCGTCTGAGTTTGTGATTCCTTTAGCCAAGTATAATAAAGCAATGTATGCCCAAGTTTCACTTGGCATGAGGTTTAGAATGATGTTCGAGACGGAGGAGTCAGGAGTGCGCAGATACATGGGTACGATCTCTGGCATCAGCGATCTGGATCCTGTTCGATGGAAAAGTTCACAATGGCGCAATCTTCAGGTATTGTCATACCATTGGAGGCCCATATGTATGAATCAGGATTTTCTAGTTCCTGACGAGTGCATAGTACAGTGCTGAAGGTGGACCTTTGTCTGTCTTAAAAAGTCATTGACTATTTTTTTTTTTTTTTGCCTAGTTTGGCATTCTGCACTATTATAAATATATGGATAGAGCTACATGAATTTACACTGCCATTCAGCTTCTTATAACAGAAACTTTGCAGCTTATGAACACTGCTTGGTTACATATTATTGAAATCTTGCTAGTAATTTTTTTTTTTAAATTGAGCTTACTGAACGTAGTTGCCACTTCATACCTAGTCACCTCCTCTGGAGTAAATTGGCATTTTCTAAATCTAACAAATGCATTAAATTGTTTATATTCTCTCACCTTTTTCCTCTTCATACTTATATTCTTGCATTACTTATATTTTTATTAAAACTAGTCTTGTGTCAGTTCCTATATTCTGTATTAGCATCCGTACCTGACTAGCATTTGTATTATTGGCAGGTTGGATGGGATGAATCAACAGCTGGGGAACGTCCTAGCCGAGTATCAATATGGGACATTGAGCCTGTTATGACTCCTTTCTACATATGTCCACCTCCATTTTTCAGACCCAAGTTCCCTAAACAGCCAGGGTTACCAGGTACCATATATACAATATAAAGTAAATTATAAGGATTTTCTTTGAACTCCAGCATTTCAGTGTTAAATTTTTTCTATATTGCACTTGAAGGACCCTGTACCCCTTTACTTGATTACTTGGTTTTGGGCCCATCATGATGTAGTTAATTGGGTGTCATTTTACTGAAGTATGCATGTCAAGGAGCTGCTACTTTTTGGTTTTTGTGGAGATAAATGTCGAACTTGTACTCCGTCTTTTGACTTCTGATCTTATGGTGTACTTGTTCTTTCTTTTAAGTAGCGACTCAAAAAACAAGATTTCTTTTTATTACTAATTTTTCTAACAAGTGAATTTTCCTCATAGACAAAACATAAATAAGAAAGCAAAGAACTTTCATAAGTTACTTAACATATTCTTTTTTAATGTCCCATAAATTGACTCATACCCATGTTTCTACCCCTTGTTAACAACATTCATGGGTACACATCACTGAAAATCATGACTGAAAATTTTCAGCGAAGTGTGCTTGGTTGAAATCTCACGTGGAAATAGTTAAATTAATGTAGTAACAAAATTCGGAAGTTTATTTCTTGTAATGAGTAGACTTGCAAAGCCGTTGAATGCTTCCACCATTATTTCTGAATGTGAACTACTATCGTCTTGTCCGACCTTCCAACATTTTCCATAACTGAGTGCTTTTACAGATGATGATTCTGACATAGAGAATGCTTTTAAGAGAGGCATGCCCTGGCTTGATGACTTTGGCATGAAGGATGCGTCAAACTCAATACTCCCTGGTTTGAGTTTAGTCCAATGGATGACCATGCAACAGAATCAGCGTTTCCCAGGCACTCATCCAGGATTATTTCCTCCTATTGTTTCTTCAACTGGACAGCTAAGTAACCTTGGCAACGATGATCCCTCTAAGTTATTGAATTTTCAAGCTCCTGCCTTATCTGTACCAAATCTCCACTTTAGCAAAGCAAATCAACAAACCCAACCGGGTGGTCAAATACAGCAGTCATCTCTGGCATGGCAGCAGCAGCAACAGCTGCAGCAACTTTTGCAGTCTTCTGCCAATCACCAGCTACATCAGCCGCAACATTCCCAACAGCAACTTTCGCAACAGCAACAGCAACAGCAACAGCAACAGCAACAGCAACAGCACCAGCACCAGCACCAGCACCAGCACCAGCACCAACAGTTACAGCCCCAGCAGGGGCAGCAACAGCTACAGCTCCAGCAGGGGCAGCAACAGCTACATCCCCAGCAGGGGCAGCAACAGCTACAGCTCCAGCAGGGGCAGCAACAGCTACATCCCCAGCAGGGGCAGCAACAGCTACAGCTCCAGCAGGGGCAGCAACAGCTACATCCCCAGCAGGGGCAGCAACAGTTACAGCCCCAGCAAGGGCAGCAACAGCTACAGCTCCAGCAGGGGCAGCAACAGCTACATCCCCAGCAGGGGCAGCAACAGCTACATCCCCAGCAGGGACAGCAGCAACCAGCGCAGCAACAATTGCAGCAACAACATCCAGAACAGCTGCATCAGCAACAACAGATATTACAATCTTCTCTTGTTAACACGAGCAGAGCTTCCCCTAACCAGATCCCAACTCAAAATTCACAACAGCCACTTGTCTACTCTCAGCTTCAGCAGCAACAACTACTGACGGGAAATGCACAATTGCAGCAAAACAGCCCCTCGGCTATTAGGAATCCACTTCAGTCGACATCTTTACCACAAGACTTGCAGTTTCAGCAACCAGTGGAACAACAGACTAGGTCTCAGCAGCAACAACCACCATTACAACAGCCCCCAATGCAGTTTCTGCAACAGAGCTTGTCGCAGAGACCACAACTGCAGCATACACTACAGCAGAGCCTCTCAGAGCAGCAGCAGCTACAACTACAGCTGCTGCAGAAATTACAACAGCACCAACAGCAACTACTGTCCCCAGTAAGCCCTCGTCTGGAGCCGCAGTTGCCCCTACAGCAGCAACCTCTTCAACAAAATTGCCAATCACGACAGATGCCTTCATCTCAGCAGCAATTAAGTGGCAACAGTTTGTCAACATCAACACTTCTGCAATCACCACAGTTCCCCGTGAGCCAACTCCTAGGCCAACATAAACCGCTAATGGCAAACAGAGCCCATTCTGGTGTTACTGATGGGGATGCTCCTTCATGTTCAACCTCTCCTTCGACCAATAATTTTCAGGTAGCACAATCAAACTTCCTGAACAAGAACCAACAAGGGCCAGCCGGATTGCTCGAGGATTCAGTGATTGGTCCTGCTGCTAAGATGGTTCAAGAGCTACAGAGCAGGTCTGATATACGAATCAAACACGAACAACCCAACTCAAAAGGACCAGACCAACCTAAATGCAAAGGTATTGCCACTGATCAATTGGAGGCCTCCTCATCTGCTACTTCATATTGCTTGGATGTTGGTGGACTCCAGAATTTTTCACTCCCAGGCTTCTGTTTGGATGGGGATGGTTTGACACCTGATGCTTTGTTGTCAAGAGGTTTTGATTCTCAAAATGTGCTTTCCAATTATGGTGGCACTCCAAGAGATATTGAGACGGAGCTGTCAACTGCTATTGATTCTCAATCATTTGGGGTGCCAAACATGTTGTTCAAACCAGGGTGTTCAAGTGATGTTGATGTTGCTATGAATGAAGCAGGGGTTTTAAGTAGTGGGTTGTGGGGTAACCAAACTCAACGCATGAGAACTTACACAAAGGTATGTCTCTTGCCTTAATTCTGAAAACACGCTAAAAAGGACAATATTTAAGAAATACTAGCTTACAGTGCAATGGTTTTACATTTCCTCTGTATTTGTTGACAGCATTTTAGTATCTAATGCTAATTTAAAACAAATGCAGGTTCAAAAACGTGGCTCAGTGGGAAGAACCATTGACGTTACTCGTTATAAGGGCTATGATGAACTCAAGCATGATCTGGCTCGCATGTTTGGAATTGAGGGGCAACTACAAGATCCACAAAGAAATGAGTGGAAACTTGTCTATGTAGATCATGAAAATGACATACTACTTGTTGGCGACGACCCATGGGAGTAAGTCGAACCAAGTTCTTAGCAGTCCTTTGTGTTCATCTTTTTCCCTTTCACATTTCTTAGAAGTTTACTTTCCTATCTGCTTTCAGCGAGTTTGTGAGCCATGTTCAGAGCATAAAGATACTATCATCTGCTGAAGTACAGCAGATGAGCTTGGATGGAGACTTGGGCAACATGCCAGTCCCGAATCAAGCTTGCAGTGGGAGTGACAGTGGGAATGCATGGAAAGGACACTATGACGATAACTCAGCTGCCTCATTCAACCGATAAAAGCTATGAACAAAGAATTTGAGCTGGTCTTGTCCTTCGGTATCAAGCCTTTCAGAGTACTTTTGAATCGGTGAGATGTCAGGCATCAAGCCCTCTGGGGTTACATTTGAATCACAAAAACTGGGGACAAATACTTCTGTCGGATGCTCCAGAACCTGGTGCCTTCCATTCTTGAAGTTGATCAAGGTGACGGACGTAAGTGTCTTCTGTTTACATAGTGATTATGGACAAATAGAGCGATTATATCAGCAACTGAAGGAATGTAATTGTAATTTTCCCCTTGTTTCTAATACTGACCCGAGCATTTCACTTCTGGGAATTGAGGTATAAAGTCTTTGTAAATGTATCAACAGCAGGCGCTCAGGGTCGGGGGTTACTAACAGGTTAAGTCTTGGTCATCTACATCTATGTTAATATCTTTGTTTTTTCGCAGTTTGATAATGTTTTGTCCCCATCCCCATCCAAAGTCTAATGAAATTGACAAGATAATTCCTCAGATTTTCTATTTTCTATAATCGAAATCATCTCATAACAAGGTTATATTAAGTTGGGTAAGGTCCTTTTCGTTAATAAGAGTGAAAACTTATTTTCCTTCGTTGTAAAAAGGGCACCAAATCCAAATGTGGTGAGTAATTGTTGACGTTTAATTTTTGTTCCTACTGAGATCACTGGTCAGTAAGATATTTGTACACGTAGTAAATCGTTATCACCTCACAAAATGGTCGCGGCTTGGGCCGTCCGGAGATGTTCTGATGTGAGGGTAAGTTCATGCGGTTAACGTCACAATGAAGGATCTAAAATATATGCTGGAACTTGAAAGATATTTGATAGCTTCTGTGTATATTTTTTCAAGAAAAACTCTTACCTCTATTTTTCTGAGAGATAGTTTGTATATACTCATTCATGCATCGTCGAACGTTCCATCATCCCTTCATGAGTGGATACATGACGTCTTCTGTCACTTACTCCAATCTGTCCAATAAGAAGAGATACTAGCATGAGCTACTATCTGATTCACAGTCTGTGGAAGTTGATAAAATGGCCCAGATGCCCTATCAGCCCTTCCCATCAGCCCTTCATGAGTGAAAATAGCAGACTACCTACTTTGTGATCAGGCCTGTTGGGGGAGATAGAAACAACTCGGCCCAAAACATATATGAAAATAACCACAGGCTCACAGTTAAAAATATAAAGCCCAATGAATCACATCTCAACATTGCTCCCTATTCTTCTATTTTGAAGCGAAATATGAGAGTAACACCTCCAAATATATCGAAATTCATTAAATTTAAATTATTGAAATTAATCTCCCCCCAATTGCCAAACAGGTCTAACGTCACCCTAACTGCCACACACATCTCCCCTGTTTAATCCTTAGAGCTCCGCGCCCTTGATCAAAACCCTTTCTTTTCAAATCAATCGCCACTCCAACAGTTGTTTTCTCCAAAAGTAAAAAAAAAAAAAATCGTCTCCCAATCCCGTTCTCTCTTCTCAGAGATCCAGAAAAACCTTCATCCTCACCCATAATCAAATGACCAGTAAACATCCCCATTATCGTTCCTCACCAAATCTCCTGGATTCAATCCTTGATACCCTCAAACCTTTCTAACTCAGAAGTAGTCCCACATTCAATATATCTGAAATGGCCTCTTCCACCAGCGCAGAGGCCGCGACTTCCTCGTCAACTGAGGCAAACCCATTCAAGCTAGCCCCCACAACTGCTCATATTCTCAATCCCTTAGGATCAAAAATCAGGGCGATGGAACTCGAAATCAGGAAGATGTTTGAAGACACCACCGTATACCCCCACGCTAACACCCAATCTATAGTCAGTAAAGAAGCAATTGAAGGCTTCGGATCCGAATTCCAATTCCCAGGGGAATATAACCTAAGAGCGCCCAATCAATATGAAAAGATGTATTAGCGACCCACCAGCTCTTAAGTTATAGTTCCGACCCAGGTACTCCGAAATGGGGTTAGATTCCCCCTTTAACCTTTCATCTCTGATTTCCATGACTTCGTTGGGATCAGACTAGCCTAATTAGTTTCGAACTCGTATATACACCTGGTCTGCTTTATTGCTGCTTGCAAACGGTTCGGTATTGAACCCAGCCTCGACTATTTTTTTCACATCTTCACCCTGACCAAGACTAAAGAACATGGATTCTGAGCCCTCAATCGTCTCCCTAATCAGAGGGCCTGGATGCTCCTACCATCCAGCGATAAGGGTTGGCACAACAACTGGTTCTATATGTCCAGTCTGGATACCCACCTTCTGCAACCCTCGGGTAATCTAGAGAAGTTGGTCATCGATGATATCGCTGAAGACAGAGAATGTGAGTTCGACCGGTTCTGCCAGTCTATCCCTTCAGAACCATGGGACATAAGTCTTCTCTCAAACCTTCAGTGGCTGCACGATCATGGATGTAAGTTCCCAATCCTCCCTCTTCAAAACCCCTCTTCTTCTTTTTATTATTTTATCCTAATTTTCCCTTCTACTTTGTGTTCCAGTAGTGGTTTACAAGACCCAACCGAACATCCCAAAAACACAATTGCGCATCCGACCTACCCCCCAACCCTTAACAAAACGAACCAGACCCCCCATAAAAGTCCATGTACCGACCTAACCCACACCCTCTGAAACACCTCTTTTTGAAAAGAACGCCTTAGACCTTACCGATCTTGAGAAACAACAAATTCACAAAAATAAATGACGCAGATTGGTCAAGGCGTCGGAAGGCCCCAAGATCACTGTCGATCCCATTCTTGTTCAAAACGACAAAAATGATGCCCTCATCCAATCTTTACGAGCCCAACTGGCCGATCATAAGGCATCAAATCAATCCCTGGAGGAGAAATTGGCCGATGTGGCAAAAGAAAGAACCACCCTTATGGAGGAACGAACAGAACGCAATAACCTAATGGAGGAACTTAAAGAGCAAAAAGCCGAACTCGTTGTCCGAGTGGAAGCTCTGATGAGGGATAATAATGAGAAGACCGAAGCTCTCCATCGGTCCGATGTTGCCAACAAACTGCTGGAGAGAACCAAAGGCTGAAGACTCAGGCAGCCACAATTATTGAAGATAATCGCTTCGAGATCATTGAGGAATACAAAAGATCCAAAGAATTGACCGACGCCATCGTGGACCACTACAACAAAGGCTATGTCATTGCTAAAAATATGGTGGCCAAGGTCGAAGTGAACCTAATTACCCTAGGCTTCTCTTTAGATGAGGACGCGGATGACGATGAAGGACCCCAATGCCGACCAACCCCCCGAGACTCCTCTACTTAACTTGTAATGTTTTGAATTCTCTTTGTAAAAATAGAACTTTGAATGAGAAATGAAATTTATCTTGTCTTATCACCATTTCTTATCTTACCTTCTCCGACGGAGACCTGCTTTATCTTAGCGACTACGAGACCAATGAACCAGGGCCCGAAATGGATGATAACCATCCAACCGATCCCCTGAACCTCTGATTGGCCTGTAAATAACCTGTTCTTTGTATACAGCTTGTTGATAAAACTCTCATGTAATTAATTAGATTATGTCAACAAAACCACATTGGCAAGCAAGTCAATAATCAAAATAGAAACCCTTACTTCATTGAAACATGATTACATTGTTATAACAAAGTAGTTCTTAAAAAATCATCGCATGATTCCCAACAACAAAAGCGTCCTGCTATTGAGAGTATTTCTTCAACCGACCTGCATGCCAAGTGTTTTTTTATCTCGATTCCCTCCATGTCCCAAAGCCGATAAGTTCCCTCTTTGACTATTTTAATGATTTCATAAGGCCCCTCTCAATTAGGCATCAACTTCCCTGTGTTGTTAGGTGTCGAAGCCTCAGCTTCCTTAAGCACCAGATCTCCTACCCCGAATTTTCTGACCAGAACCCTCTTGTTATAATACTTAGAAGTCCTCTATTGGTAAATGACTAATCTTAATGTCGTCGCGTCTCAAACATTATCCAACAAGTCAAGGTTGAGTCGAAGTCCCTCCTTATTGTACAACTCCCTAAATTGGGATACCCGGAATGAAGAAGATTCGACCTCAATGGGGATTAATGCATCTGTTCCATAAGCCAATATGAACAGGGAATCCCCCGTGGTCGTCCATGGAGTGGTTCGGTAAGCCCATAGAACACTTTGCAGTTCTTCAGGTCATCTCCCTTTAGCTTCATCCAACCGCCTTTTAATTCCTTTTAGGAGAGTTCGGTTTGTGACCTCAACCTAGCCATTGGACTAGGGATGCACCACAGAGGTTCTCCGATATTGGATCCCTAAATCGGATAAAAACCCTTCAAACTTCTTCCCTATAAGCTGCGTACCATTATCGGAAATAAGTACCATCGAGATGTCAAACCGGTACACCACCGATTCTTTTATGACTTTCACACAATCCTCTTCGGTGATATGGCAGAGCGGCTTAACCTCAACTCACTTGGTCATATAGTCGACGACCACTATTATGTATTGGAGTTGTCCCTTCACTTTGGGTAGCGATCCCAATAAGTCAACCCCCCAGATAGCAAACGGGATAGGGAACAGCACCGATGACAATTGCTTCGGAGGTTGACGTGGGACCGAACTGATGATCTGGCATTTCGGACATTTCTGGACATACCCTTGCGTTTCCTGGAACATGGTCAGCCAATAGTACCCTTGCTGAATCAATTTGCATGCCAACGATTTAGCCCCCATATGATCTCCGCAGATCCCCTCATGAACCTCTCTCAACGCGTACGACGCCTCAGATGGAATCAAGCATTTCAACAAGGGGGATGAGTACGATCTCTTATACAAATCCTCATCAATTAGGCAAAAATAAGAGCTCTGGTACTTGACTCTTTTGGTCATAATTTTATATGTTGAAAGCTTCCCTTCGGCCAAGTAGTCAAGGTAGGGTGTTATCCAGCAATTTGGCCTTTCAATGCGCAAAAGTCCATTCCTATTGATACTCGGTTCTGTCAGAACCTCCAAGTAAACCGACCCTCCAAAATCTTCCACCTGTGTGGCACCCAGTTTAGACAAAGCATCAGCAGTAGAGTTGCCCTCCCTTTCTATCCTGTTGATGGTGTAGGACTCTAGCTTGAGCAAAATCATTTTTGCCTCGACCAAATACGTGGTCATCCTTGTCCCTTGGGCTTTATACTCACCCTAAATCTACTTTACAACCAATTAGGAATCGCTAAAGACGATCAAATGCTGAACCTCCAAACTCTTAGCCAATCATAGCCTCGCCAATATCGCTTCATATTCCGCTTCGTTATTGGTCGCCCAGAATTTGAATCGTATGGCCTGTTGCACTTTGAATCTTTCTGGATTAGTTAAGATAACCCTGACCCCATTGGCATCGGCATTGGCCGAGCCGTTAACATACATTGTCCATAAAAAGTCAAGGTTTGGTTGCCCCCCAACCACAACAGCAACCTCAAAAGAAGGGGCATCCTCTCCTTCAGGGAAGGTACATTCAATCATGAAGTTTGCTAGCGCCTGGCCCTTGATGGTCGTGCGGAGGTGATACTCTAAGTTGTATTGACTCGGCTCAACATCCCATGCCATCATTCTTCCCGAAGTGTCAGGTTTACCCAAGATTTTCTTCAAGGGTTAGGTCGTGTAAACTACGAAAAGCCAACCTTGAAAATAGTGCTGAAGTTTTCACCTGGCAACCATCAAAGCATACGCACATTTCTCCAAATTCGGATACCTGGTCTCCGCATCTCTCAACACATGGCTAACATAATAAATTGGTCGTTGAATGCCCCCTTCTTCCCTTATCAAGACTGAGCCAACAACAAATGGACTTATAGACAAATATAGCTACAAGGACTCATGACACAGGCCTTTGCAATAAGGGAGCCATCACCAAATACTTCTTAATCGCTTGGAAAGCATCCTCACATTCTGAGGTCCATTGGAAGGTCTTCTCATTCTTTGGCCCCTTCAAAGTATCGAAGAATGGCAGACACCTCTCCACCGATCTTGACATAAACCTCCTCAAAGTGGCAATGCGACCAGTAAGCCTTTGGACGTCTTTATAATTCTGCGGTGATCGCATGTCTAGTATCGTTCTGATCTTTTTCGGATTGGCCTCGATCCCTCTCTTACTCACCAAGTACCCCAAGAATTTTTCCGAGCCGAGGCCAAAGATGCATTTAATGGGGTTGAGGCGTATATCGTATTGTCGGACTGTATGAAAACACTCCTCAAGATCTCGAAGGTGGTCCTGTGTTCGAGGGCTCTTGACGATCATATCGTCTACGTATACCTCCATGTTTTTGTCGATCTGCTTTTGAAAGACAGTGTTCATCATTCTCTGATATATGGCATGGCTCCGGCATTTATCAACCCGAAGGTCATTCTCCTGTATGCATAAATGGCCCGATGGGTGGTAAACGCAGTTTTAGGAATATCTTCCTTCGCCATGAAAATCTGATGATAACCCGAGAAGGCATCTAGAAAGCTTAGAACTGAATTCCTGGAAGTGGCGTCAATAAGCTGATCGATATATGGAAGAGGGTAAAAGTCCTTCGAGCATACCTTGTTCAAATCAGTATAGTCTATGCAAACTCTCCATTTTTCATTCTGCTTTCTAACCAGAACCACGTTGGCCAACCATTCTGGATATTCAATCTCCTCGATTACTCTGGCATCCAAAAGTTTGCCGAGCTCTCCATCAATAATCTTTTAACGCTCGAGTACGAACATTCTCCGTTTTTTACGGACTGGCTTTTTGCATGGATCAACTGCCAATCTGTGGACCGCGACCCCCTCAGCAATCTCGGGCATGTCCCGAGGGGTCCAAGCCAAGATATCGGCATAATCCAGCAAAAGCTGGACCAACTAAGTTTTAAAGGCGTCGGGTAACCCAACGCCTATTTTCATTTTTTTCAATTTATTACCAGGCACCAATTCCACTTCCTCAGTATCCTCAGCGAGAGATGCCAAAGGCGCGGTATCTCCCTCTGCGTAGGGGTCCATATCAACGATCATGGTACGCTTCTGTCTGCTGACCCCAATAGTCGACGATGTTACAGCATGGCGATAGCATCTCCGGGTAATATCAACGTCTCCCTTTACCTCACCAACACATTCTGGGGTGGAAAACTTGATCTTGAAGTGAGGAATGGAGGTAACAACATTTAAGGCTGTCAGGGTGGTTCGTCCCAAGATAGCATTGTAGGCTGAATCAATTTGAATGACAAAAATTTTTACTTGCACCGTCACCTGTTTAGGAGTTGTGCCAAACACCATTGGAAGTTCCAAAGTTCCAATTACAGGTACCGCCTCATTCCCAAACCCGTACAAGGGCGATTCTCTCCCCACCTCTAATCTCACATCTTTGATACACATTCTCTGATAAGTGTGACTGTATAGTATGTCCACTGATGACCCATTATCAATCATTATTCTTTTCATATCTACCAGGCCGACCTGGGTTGTGATAACCAAAACTCCCTCATGCAGTTATACGTCGGATAATCCTCATCTGAAAATGAGATCACTGTTTTGGAAAAAGGCCGATCAACCATTGGGGGTTGGCCAGTCAATGCTAAGACTGAACCTGATGAGGATCGATGCCTTTTACCAATGTGCCCTGGTGCCGACCCCCATATTATAACATCCATAATCCTTCGAGAGTGGTTCCCTTGTTCTGCTATTTTCTCTGCCACCGGCTCAGGATTATTCGTTCGAGTTTTATAGCCTAGCACGAATTGTGTTAATTCACCCCTCTGGACTTTGAATTCGATCATGTCCATTAACCTGGCACGTGTCTATGTGGTGTGCCCTTCCCGTCGGTGATACAGACAATAGGGACCCAGCCTATTTGTTTTATACTCTGAGGACCCAGGCCCTGACCTTTCCTCGTTCCTTATAGCCTCCAAAACCTTGACGTGGTCAGCGCTTAGAGGGGTGTAAGTCCTGTTCTCCGTCCGAGGTGAATAGGGAGGTCTGCCTAAATTAGGCTGTCCCCCTCTCGGCTTCACTCGATCGAAGACATTGGGTCGATTATCCCCACTTTTATTCCCGTCATACACTTTGCTTTCCGTACCTATGCCCCGGGAAATTAAACTATCCATGGCCTCTTCAATTGCTATGAACTTTTCGGCCCGGTCATACGCGTCTAAGAGATCTTTTGGAGAATTGAACATTACATCTTTTATCATCCTTTTGTTTCGGGTAACATCCATCCCCGTAGTAAAGAAGCCCAGTACTTGTATCATATTAAGGTTGGTAATGGTCCCCACTATATCTCAGAACCTCTGTACATACTGGCTTAATCACTCACCGGGTTTCTGTTTGACTTGCATTAAAGAGGCCGTCACTTCACCCCTTCTCTTGTTGTTGCCAAATCGTTCATGGAACTAGACACTCAACTAGGTCCTCGAGTTGATACAATTGGGTGGTAACAACATCATCAACTGTTTGGCCCCCTTCTTTAATGTTGTTTCGAAAATCTGACACATCCCGGCCTCAGAATGGTTATAGTGTCTCATTAACCTCTCATACGAGCTGGTGTGGTCGTATGGGTCGCCCGAGTCGTCATACATCTCTAGGGGCGACAATTTTTTCTTTGGATCGGCCTTTTCCTGATCAATGGCCGCTAAGAATGGAGATTTCGGGTCCAGGGGCATAGGTCTTGATGCCTCGAGCTCAGATCCGGTCGTCCGTCTTGCTTCTACCACAACTAAACTTTTTTCCAACTCTGAAATCCTTTCCATAATCGGGTCGACCGGGAGCACATAAGGGACCATCTGCTGGTCTCCTCAGCTCGGTTCTGTCCTTGTACCACTGCGCTCGGTTTCATAGTTCGGAGTCCTGGCCTTTTCCCAAGAATACCACCTTGAGGACCCAGTCATGTTGTCTTATATAACCTTGAGACTGGTGTTGACACCTTATATCACCTTAACCGTCCCGGTTATGTTGTCTCATATAACCCTAAGACTGGTGTTGACCCCTTATATCACCCTGACCGTCTCGGTCATGTCGTTTCATATAACCCTAAGACTGGTGTTGACCCCTTATATTACCTTGACCGTCCCGGTCATGTCGTCTCATATGACCCTGAGACTAGTGCTGACCCCTTATATCACCCTGAGATTTATGTCAATCATTAAACTCGGATCGTCTTACCCATCATTGCTTCGATCTAGGCTGACTTTGTGAAGTATCTGCCTGCTCCTTGCCATCGATAGTAGTGGACGAACCCTCTTCATGCAACTCCAGTAGCGCGGGCTTGCCAATCTTAACACTCACGTTACAAGGACTCCAACTCAATCCCTGCCTCCCTGATTTTGTACTGTTTGTCTCTCTCATCATGTTCGCGTTGTGAAACCCTTTTCAAGGGTGCCACCTCTTCGTCTGGGCCCTCCTTGCGAGAATTATGTTCCACCGTCAAGGGGAGTGTAAACAAACGTCTTTTGACAGGCTCGGAATGAATGTGCCCCTATCTTCGTCCGGACTGCACAACCCCCGTTCTTTACTTCTTTGGGGCTCTGCTGCTCTACACGCATGGATCAATGGAAGATCCTTGATGTCCCCTATTCGAGCTACCTCTTTCTGCCATGGGAATAACCTTCCTTTAAAACCAACCGGGTGACTTATGTATCAAACACCTTCAAGCCCCTCTTTTTAGCGCCAATGTTGATATCCAATTCTCGCTCTTACTGAGATCACATGTCAGCAAGATACCTGTACACGTAGCAAACCGTTATCACCCTACATAACGATCACGGCTTGGGTCGTTCAAGGATGCTCCGGTGTGAGTGTAAGTTCAGGCGGTTAACGTCATAATGAAGTGGTTTGGGTCCTTAACATATTTACGTAACATAGATATGTGAAAAATGTTATGGATGTGAGACATACTTGGTGGTAGGGCTAGTCTGTAAGCTACGATTCCTATTCGATCAAGGATTTCAAATGTGTAAATAAATCGAGGGTTGAGCTTTCCTCTCTTTCCAAATCTCATAACCCCTTTCCATGGAGAAACACAGAAGAATACATGATCTCCAACGTTGAAACTTTCGTCTCTCCGATGAAGATCAGCATAACTCTTTTGTCGTTCTTGTGCGGTCTGTATTCGTTGTCGGATCTGTTAGTTCCCAATGACACGATAGAAATCTAGAAGGGGGGGTTGAATAGATTCTTTTAAAAATTTCTTTTATTTTGAAAAGATCTTACTTAATTAATTCTTAAACAGAAAGTTTAACACAGCGGAATATGATTTAGTTATCATTTTCTTAATATGTTAGAGTAATAATTCAACAAGCAATTATATGACAGATATAGCAAATGAAAGACACAATGAGAAAGACTCTGGGTTTTAAGTGGTTCAGAGCACACAAGACTCCTACTCCACTGTTCTACTCTTCCAGCAGCAAATCCACTAAGGATACTTTTACAATATCTGAATCACTAAAATTCCTTCAAGACCCGCAGTCTTGGAATTTTAGTTCACAAAGAACTTTACAAGTCTAACAGACTTGGATACACTAGTTCACAAAGAACTCTTCTGGAGTGATGTATATTTGGATGTGCTACTAAGTTGCTTATTAACTTGAGTTTTCGAAGGACTTAGTAGCAATGCAAGCTTTCTTATGAGTTTGATCTTTTTCACTTCTTGCGTTTTTCTTTTTGTGCAGTGCACTTTTCTCTTTTGCTGATCTTAGTATTTAAGAAGTTAGGGCTTTAGTTTTCTTCCCGTTGGACCATCTGCTTGAACTTGTATTTCTTTCTGTTACCTCACAGAGGAGAGCTGCTGTATATTATATTAATATAGCTCATTAAAGCTCTGATGAGATTTTATTAGATCTGACCTGTTAATCCATGGAAGGTTGTTTTCTTTTTCCTTTGGGACAGATATGTCAGTCGTAGGTTCCCACCAACTTTTATAGAGTTGTTTGGTCCTTCCAAACTATAGGACTGATAGGACACAGTCCTCTGACTTTTCTGCCTTGAAAGTCTTCTTTCTGTTCCATAGTGCGTTTGGGTCAGACCCCTGACTTTTCTGACTTGATCGATTTGCAGAGGCTTCCTTTTTGGTTACTTTGATGAAGATTGAATGCTTAAATAGAATAGCTCCTGATCTGAGAGTCGTGATGTCTCTTGCCTTATCGCTCAACGACCTTATGTGATCAACTCTACGAATATCCTTGCTGACGTGATTGATCTGTAAAACTGATCATCGTAGAGTTTACTCAACTGTTAGACTGTTTGGTCGTAGAGTCTTCTGGACCACAATCGTAGAGTCCATTCTACGATTGGTTGCCTTGATCGTAGAGTCTGTTCAAATCGTAGAGTTTCCTTGACACAAATCGTAGAGTTCATTCTACGATTTTATTACACCAACAGATCAACCTAACAGTTTTGATCTATCTAAGTATTAGTACAACACAAAAGACTTTTATACAATTATCAAGAGATCAACCTAACAGTTTTGATCTTATCTAATACAACCCTTGTACGTTATTTCTTATCATCAAATTTAATCATTCAATGTTCAACAATCTCCCCCAATTTGATGATGACAACATTATTAACAGATAGTGATTTGAACACATTAAAATAGGCAAAATGCAAGAGTAATTGAATGCCTAATCATACAGTGAGCAGCTGTATTTTCTAGAGAAACAAATGAATTTTATTGATGTTTTAGTTAGATGATACAATTGAGAAAACAACAGAAAAAGAAAAAAAAAACTTATCTCCTTCTGCTAGGAGGTCTTCTGCCTTCTTCTTCCCTCTGCCTGAAGAATGCTCTCCTTTCTTCTTCAACTTTTCTCAGTTCTTCTTCCCTCAACATAACTTCTTCTTCTTTAATTTAAAACCATTCATGTGAGCTAGATGGCCTCATAGTTGAGGAAGAAGGTCTTGCTGTCACTTCCTGTCTGGGACGAGATGGTACTGCTTCGAATCTAGGATGATATATTGAAGTTTGAACCATCCTCATCCCTTGAGGAGGTGATCTTCCTCTTCTGCTGTAGTATGAGCTCGTTCTTGTTTGCTCTGTTGTGCTCAGTTTCTTCTCCCCCTTGTTGGCATCATTAATTGTTGCTACCTGTTCTGAAAGCTGCTGTATGCCCTGAATAATTTCTTGAAGTTGGGTCTTAGTGGCAGCGACATCATCTTGGTGGGTTTGGAGTCGTTCGTCAGCCATGATTTGTTTTTGCTCCACCAATGACAAAGTGTCATTCGACCGATGTTGTTGTTCTGTGAGAGAGTGCTTCAAGGCAATGATCTCATTACTGAGGAGAGTGATAGATTTGTCATTGGTTTCTTGAAGAATAACAACGGCCTTCTGATGTTTGTTAAAGGCTTCCAGAAAATTTTTATCCCTTTCTTGGAGATTTTCAGAGACTGCTGCCGTTAACTGCCTTAATCTTGTGGAGAATTGTTTATTCAGACTGGTAGAGAGACCATTGGTAACATCAATGACATCGTCCATTCTACGTTGAAGGTTGTGGGATTTCGATGCCAGGTCGTTTTATATCTCTGTATGGATATGGCTTGTCAAGTCAGTTAAGCCCTCAGTTGTAGGAAGCCGAGATACCTTGTCTAAAATTTCCTAGAGAAGTTGAGATGATTGTCCCTGGTCAGCCGTAGAGCTTGGAATGTGAAAGTATTCGTGACCAGAGGTGGAGGGAATATCCTCGTAGGTTAATAGGAGTCTTGAAGATGGAGCCGGAGGAATTGTTTGCTGAGTAGGCAGAATTTCAGGAGAATCTGGAGGGCACTCTACATTTTGATTATTTAGGCTTTCTTGACCACCAGTCGTAGAGGGTGGTGACTCTACGATCGGGGAAGTGTTGATCGTAGAGTTTGATGCAGAGTTGGTATTTGGGGACTCCTCAAATTTATTGAACATAGACGAGGGCGAATGAATTTGAATGAGGGCTAGAGGAATAAAAATGTACCTTTTGCCCAAAAGAATGTGAGAAGGGGCTGCAAGAAATGAGCTTCTGGGCATAAAATAGATTCTGAGGATAGCCTTGAGCTATAATCACCACATTTGGGTAAGCTTTGAATGTCCAGAATACCTGATCCCATGCATTGTGCACCAGAGCTCGGTGGAATGGCATCAGTGGCAAAAATTTCAGCAAGCAGTTGTAATTCAGATGTCTTTGCTCATCTCTTCTAACGACCACTATTTCGATGTTATCCTTTTCATCAGTATTCATTGTAGCTGAAGGGACTGAAGTACTTTCGTGAAACTCCCCCTCAGCTAGAGCATCCATAGGCTCAGCTGCCTTAGAAGACTCCTTCTCAACTGGAGAAATGACAGCTTTTTCAAGTAGCTCCCCCTTAGCTACTGAGTCTTTATCGGCTAATTTAACTAGCCTTCTTCTCTTTCTTTTTGGCACTTTTGGGGTTGCCTCTTCAGCTTCATACTTGCTGCGAGTTTCCCTCCGTAGATCAGAATCTTCATCCTTTGATGCAGCCTTTTCTTCAGGAGCCTCATTAGATGAGCCCTGAGGTTCTTCAATCTCAAGGGCTTTCTTTCCTTTTCTCTTTCTGATGAAACCCTGAGATTGTTTGCTAACATCCTGAGATTCTTCTTCTGCAGGAGTGTTCTTTAATAGAGATGGCCCTGCCCCACTTTGCGTTCCTTCACTATCCCCTGACCGGGATAGTTTCCTGTTTTCAACTGGATTCCTCCTCCAGTTGTCGAAGATTCTCTAGGTGATTCTTTTGTTAGTATTTAGGGCTTCTCCTTCGTCAGGCTCAATCAGATCCCCCAAAGATGATCTAAGGAGAATGCTGATGAATCTCCCATAGAACATTTTTCTGGTCCCCTTTGCTTTTTCCGTATTCTGGATCTAGTTCCCTATCCATTCCATCAGCAAAGAGTCATAGTTGATGTTTGTCTTCTTGACTATAGCTGTCATCAATTTCAGCTGCACCTCACTGACTGAGTCATGAGCCGAGTCTTTGCATAGTAGGCATTTACCAACCACATCTGCTAGGAACTCATATTTCTGAGGAAATTCTTTCTTCTTTAAACCTTTCAGTCCTGAATTCTTTTGGTGGTGCATTCTTCTCAGGCCTTCTTCGGTATTCACCATATTTAGAGATGTGAGGCCTCCTTGCTTGAATCCTAGGGCAAGATTAAATTCTTTCGCAGTGAGGTTGAGTTGTACTCCTCTTACAGTAGTGGTTAGAGTTCCATTTGCATAGGATCCATTTATGTAGAATTCTTGGATAAGCTTTGACAGAATCCTCGTATTAGTTCCCATAGCTTCTCGCAGACCCGCCTTTTCTAGCAACTGGATTATCCTTTTGAAATGCTTATTTGCCGATGTGAAAGCTTCGAAGTTGAGCTCGTTTCCAGAAATGACTTGAGCAGGTGCCATTTGATAGTTTTCCTGAAATAGTAGGAACGATTTATCTGAGTATTGAAAACTTAGGGTTTTGGATTGAGAGAGATGGATAGAATGATAGATTTTTGATTTGAAGAAATAAACGACGTGCAGTTTTCAAAGTATTTAAAACTTCCCTCTATGTTTCCTGAGACGCGTGTCATGTTCTGATAGGAGCATCTCATTTGGTTGATGACCTTTTTGCCCCTATAGCTTTACGATCCCTCTTGTCACTTCAAATCTTTTGTTGATGTTCGTTGAGTTAGCTTTACGATAAAGGAATACTCTGCGACCCTTGGCTTGCCAATCGTTAAGTGAGATCTCCGGTTTGTAGTGTGCTCTACGATTCTTGGTTTGTTGATCGTTGAGTGATCTCTGCGATCTACAGTGTACTCTACGATCCTTGGCCTGACGATCGTTGAGTAAACTCTACGATCTTCAGCGTACTCTACGATCCTTTGCCTGATGATCGTTAAGTGTATTTCACGATTTTGTCTTTTACTTATTTTCCTTGCTCACTTTTATTCCTGCAGAGTTAGTATAAAAAAAACATGATATATATATTAAGGGTCTAGATTTAGCATTCCTAACTCACTTATGAGTTTATTAAATCTTGATTCATCTAAAGGTTTTGTAAAAACATCTGCTAGTTGATCTTCAGTTGGGATGTAGTGAAGTGATATATTTCCATTTTGCACATGATCCCTGATGAAATGATATCTTATATCTATGTGCTTAGTTCTTGAGTGCATAACAGGATTATGAGTTATAGCAATTGCACTAGTATTATCACAGTATATAGGAATAGAATTAAGCTCAAACCCATAGTCTGCAAGTTGGGTCTTCATCCATAGGATTTGTGCACAGCAACTGCCTGCGGCTATATATTCAGCTTCTGCAGTAGATGTCGACACTGAGTTCTGCTTTTTTACTAAACCAAGAAACAAGTCCGTTGCCAAGCATCTGACAAGTTCCACTTGTGCTCTTTCTGTCTATTTTGCATCCTGCATAGTCAGCATCTGAGTATCCCATAAGATCAAAGGAGGACTCCTTGGAATACCATAATCCTAAATTTGGAGTTCCTTTAAGATACTTGAAAATTCTTTTCACAGCTAATAGATGAGACTCTTTGGGATTAGCCTGAAATATAGCACATATACATGTAGCAAACATTATATCTGGTCAGCTCACAGTAAGATATAATAGTGAACCTATCATACCTCTGTACTGAGTGATTTCAGTGGATTTACCATTTACATCTTTGTCAAGCTTGGTGGCAGGTGGCATAGGAGTCTTCATGATAGATGCAGATTCCATGCCATATTTCTTTAATAAGTTTTTGATGTATTTAACAACGTTTGACAATACAGTGTATAATAATACACAACTAAGTCTTCACTATTATTGCCACACTATTTTACAACACGTGAAGACTAGGATAGCTATCACTCGGACTCTCACTCCATTCCCCGGCTAGACCCAGCTACGTTCCTATCTCCTGTTGAAAAACAATGGAACAAAAGAAAGGGTGAGCTCAAATAGCCCAGTAAAGAATATCATGACTAAGATAATGAAGAATAAATTATCATTAGTCTTCAACAGTTGAGCTCTTGATAGAATACAATAGACTACAAGGTTTATATCAAAAACTGCAGTTAAATTCTTGAACAATGTTCAGATCAATAATAGCAGCGGAATGAGCAATCTATTAGAAGAATAATGCAGACTATAATGTTCACTCGGTTCTTTTTTTAGGAAAAACATCATCAACTTTTATCATCTGAAATATCATTAGTCAAGATAATACAATTTCACAGTTCTTGATCATAATCATGCAGATCAACAGTTCACCTTTGTACTACGGGCCAAAGACATTCAATATAACACCAATGGTCATGATTATACCAGATTCAGCCTTTGGTCATAATCATATCAAACAACAGTTCATCTTTGCACTACGGGCCAAATAGAACATTCACCACGTGCCATAAAAGACACCGAACAGATGTATCGCCTTTAACCTATTATATCGCCTTTAACCTATCATCTGTTTAACAATTATATCACATCTGTGCCCCCGGCCACAGATATTCACAACAACTTGATTCTTGATGATTAATACAAATAACAGTAATACAAATGATTAACAGAAGAAACAGGATAAACAATAAGTATCGGAAGTTTACTTTGTGCAGATTCAAACAATGTCCAAATTGTCAACGATGTGGAGTGAAATTTAAAAATGATATTCAAGATCCACAGTTCAGAATAACGGTTATAGTTCAATAGAAAGGTTCAGAAAATATGATGGTTCAGTTGAAATGATGAAGTGCAACTATTATGGAACATATAATATTTTCAGGAATTATAGAAGCAATAGTTCCATAATAAGTTTCGATTTAGGTGTATGAAAGAAAATAATATCCCTTACCGTAGCAGGTTTGATTAACAAAAGGTGAAGGAAATTAATATCCCTTACCATAGTAAGTTTGAATAATGGAAGATGAAAAAGATGGTATCCCTTATGAGTATAAAGAAAAATGATATCACTTACGAATATGAAAGAAAATGATATTACAAACGAATATGGAATAAAAGTGTCATGTGATAATTCGTGTAGACAAATTATTTCCATACGAGACAAATAAAAAGGGTTATTCACCGACAGGCGGTAATCTGCGCCGTAAGGTTATTCCCATCAATTTGAATACGAAGAGTTATTCACCAAACAGGCGGTAATCCGCGCCGTAAGGTTATTCTCAGAGATTAATAAGGAATGAATAAAAAAGGTTATTCACCAACAGGCGGTAATCCGCGCCGTAAGGTTATTCCCACAAATTAATACATGGAAATAAATGGCACATCTTATAAGTAAGAAAGAAACGATATTATTTTCGAGAATCAAAGAATGATAATCCTTTCCAGTAAGAAAGAAAATAATATCCATTTATGGTGATGAAAAGAATGATACCCCTTACCTTAACACGTGACTGAATATTGATTTAAATGAGGTTGATCAACCTATATATTTATAATAAAATTAGTAATTACCACATATAAATTTCAAGGTGTATGATAATTCGTATAATATGAACTATCAAAATTATATATATTTAACATAATTTTTGTAGTATAATATAACTACTTTAAAATAGTTTTTAAAATAATATTCCAAAATAAATCTTCCAAAGAAAGCTTTTAAAAATGAATCTTCTCAAATAAGAGTCTTCTAAAGGAAGATTTGTGAATACCGTGAAAAATAAGAATTTATGAAATTACTACACTTTAATAAAAGACTTACTTGAAAAATTTCTGCACTCCTTTTGACTTTCAAACACTCAAAATAGCCTTACTATTCTTAGAGAAAACTCATAAAATTCTTATAGAAAAATTTTATGTTTTAGGTGTGATTTTTCTATTCAGCTGAGCAAGCTATTTATAGGAGAAAAGATTTCACTATGCGTGGTAGGTGACTGCACGCCAATACTGAATTCAGCAGTAGCACGCGGGCTGCGCGAAAATTTTTCTTCAGCACGTTTCTGTGAAAATTTTCTTCCAGTGGGCCCCACCCTACCCCACATGTTTTCTTACCATTCTCGTTACTATTCACATAAAATAATAATTAATTATTATTATTTTTTTATTTTATATTTATATTTATTCTTCCTGTGGGTCCAACATATAAAATAAAATAATGCTACAACAATAATTCAACAATAATGTAATAAACACGTTACAGATTATTATTAATTTAATAATATAAATTACAATATATTTGCAACTGTGACAATTATTAGGTTCAATAATTTTAAAAACAGTGCAGCAACAATTATTGACTCAATGATATAAAATATAGTGTAATGACAATTATTAAATCAATAATGCAAAATACTGTGTAGCAACAATTATTGAATTGATAACATAAAATATTATGCAGTGACAATTATTGATGAAATGATGTGCAACAGTTACGGTGTCAATTATCAGACCAATAATATGAGACACTATGCAATACCGTGTACTACTGTAGAGTACCGTGTGCTACAGAAAATACCATAAACTACCGTATGCTACTATTCTTTTATCACTGGTATTTTAACAGTTCCGTTGACTATTTTTATTTAAAAAGGTTATTTCTGTCGTTTTCTATATCCGACAAATATTCCGTTGTGGGGTCCACCAATAATTTATTATTTCGGCGTCGTCGTACTGCACGAATATTCCCCGACCAAACGAATATTCCCCGACAAAGCGAATATTGTCCGACAAAATAAAATTTGCACATAACATCCTTAACTTTTAACTTTATCGATTTAACCACTTACTGTTTCAGAAAAATATATATGAAGAAAAATTTAATTTTATATTTCATAAAATTCGTGGTCTTACAAGCTATGTGTTGAAGAATCAGTTCATATTACATTTAATGAGACTAATAATGATCTTCCAAAAGAAAGAGATGAAGATGCAGGAAATATGGGAATTCCAACTAATGCAGCAAACCAAAAAGGTTTATTCGGCAAGCCGAATGAACGATTTCAGCAAGCTGAATTGGAAAACTCCCAAGGAATGGAAAAAGAAACAACACAAGAGCTTGAAGTAAACTTCTCCGAACCAGAAGAAGTAATACATGATGTCCACATGCCAAAGACAGCAAAATATCTCAAGGATCATCCCCCAGAGAATATCATTGGAGATATAAACAAAGGAGTTACCACACGAAGAAGCCTACAAAATCAATGTGCATTCTCTGCATTCTTATCACAAGTTGAACCAAGAATGCTAAGGAAGCCATAGTTGATGAAAACTGGTTAATGGCAATGCAAGAGGGACTTCAGCAATTTGAACGATGCCAAGTTTGGGAATTAATGCCTCTTCCTAAAGATGTCACTATTATTGGAACAAAATGGGTGTTTAAAAACAAGCGTGATGAGCATGGGACCATCATTCGCAACAAAGCAAGGCTAGTGGCTCAGGGCTACAATCAAGAAGAAGGAATCGATTTTGAAGAAACATATGCTCCAGTTGCAAGATTAGAATCTATTCGGATCTTGTTAACATTTTCTTGTTACAAGAAATTCAAGCTTTATCAAATGGATGTAAAGAGTGCATTTCTTAATGGATACATCAATGAAGAAGTCTATGTCAAACAACCTCCTGGTTTTGAACATGAGAAATATCCAAATCATGTTTTTAAGCTAAAGAAAGCTCTTTATGGTCTCAAACAAGCTCCAAGAGCGTGGTATGAAAGGTTGAGTAAGTATCTTATTTCAAGTGGTTTTACTAGAGGTAAAATAGATTCTACATTATTTATTAAGCATGAAAAAAGAAATAATTATTGTTCAAATATATGTAGATGACATAATATTTGGTGCTACTAACGATTTTCTTTGTGAGTGGTTTTCAAAGTGTATACATAAGGAATTTGATATGAGCTTAATGGGAGAGTTAAATTACTTTTTGGGACTCCAAATCAAGCAAACAACGGAAGGGATCTTTATTCATCAATCCAAGTATACAAAAGAACTACTCAAAAGATTTGGTTATGAAGGAGTTAATCCAAAGGCTACACCAATGAGTACATCAATAAAGCTTACATCAGATGATAAAGGTATAGATGTAGAGTTAACCAAATATCGAGGTATGATTGGATCTTTATTATATTTAACTGCATCTAGGCCTGATATAATGTACAGTGTATGTCTATGTGCTCAGTTTCAAGCAAAACCCAAAGAATCCCACTTACTAGCTGTTAAAAGAATTTTTAAATATTTAAGTGGTACTATAAATTTAGGGTTATTTTATCCAATTTGCAATCATTTTGAACTAATGGGTTATTCAGATGCTGACTATGCAGGATTTCAAGTTGATAGAAAAAGTACAAGTGGTGCTTGTACATTCTTGGGACAAAGTCTTGTTTCATGGCATAGTAAAAAGCAAACTTCAGTTGCTTTATCAACCACTGAGGGTGAATATTTAGCTGCAGGAAGTTGTTGCTCTCAAATATTATGGATGAGACAAACTTTATGTGATTTTGATATTATATGCAATAATGTGCCTATATATTATGATAATTCGAGTGCTATTAACATATCAAAAAATCCTGTTCTGCATTCACGTACAAAACATATAGAAGTTCGGCATCATTTCTTAAGGGATAATGTTTCAAAAGGGTTAGTTAAATTAATGTTTATTCCTACAGAGAAACAGTTAGCTGATATTTTTACTAAACCTTTGTGTGAGGAAAGGTTTTGTATGTTAAGAAGAGAACTTGGTATGTGCATGGTATAATTATATTTCATGTACTTGAAGTTTTATGTGATTTAGTTCATAATATATTTTCTGCATGATATCTAAGATATGTATCTGTTCATTCGTCTTTATCTGCTCAAACTGCTTTCTAGATACATGTTTCTATTTATGATCATTTTCTTCCGCTGGATATTATTTTATTTAGTTACCTTGAAAGACGGAATGATGGTAGTCAAACTGTTCTCTGAATTTGAAAAGACACACGTCTTTTGGTGTCAGTTTTCTTTTTGGACTCCTATTTCATGTATACTTGTGTTTTCTGTCTTCTTCATAAATCAGATATCTTAAACTTCATCTCTCACCAAAACTCTTCATCTTTCTCCAAATCCTTTAAAGTCATGAAAATCAGGGCTAGCAAACGATCGACTGAGAAATCTAACGTTGGCGGATCTTCTTTAAAGCACGCTACAGGAACAAAGATGAAAGCAAGGCGGGTTTCGAAGAAATCGTCGATACATGTGTCGTCTGAAGGCACACTGTTTTCAGACGATTTAGATTCAAGTTTTTCGTTTCTAAGGACATCTGAAGTAGATCCATCTCATCAGAAGATGAAGGAACCGATGCATGACGAAAACATGTCTTCTCAGCCAGAGAATCCCTCAAATCTGGTAAATCAATTTTCTTCTTCTATCGATATGCCAGAAAACTTTTTCAGAGGACATAGTTTTGAAATCCGTTTTAAAAATTCCATTGCTACAAAGCAATTTGTGTACGAAAAAACTCTGGATTTATTCTATTTCAAAAACTCTGTTTTGCAGACACTTTTTAATTCTTGCGAAATTTCATCTATTTTGTCTTCACCTACTATTGCTTATCCCAGATTAGTTCAACAATTTTATACTAATCTAGAATGCAATGGGGATTGCTTTACCACTTTTGTTAAGGGAAAATCTTTATTTTTCACTTCTGTCGATTTTGGTAGTATTTTAGGAATTTCTTCTACTGGACCTTGTCCTTTTACTTTAAAAGGCGCTGCTTCAATTCCTTTTTCTCCAATAGAACAATTGCGTATTGTTATGGGTGATCAGTCTTTATCTACATTGTTTACTCCTAAGAATGTAGATGTTTGCCCAACTGCTTGTGTGCTACATAAATTGATTAGGTACAATCTGTTTCCACGGCTTAGTGGTGGATCAGATTTTACGTATCAAGATATGGTGGTAGTTGCTATGATTTTAAAAAGTGTTTCTTTCAATTTGTCTCAAATGATGTTGTTGCACATGCAAAGCTGTATATGTCAATCTAAAAAATGTTTGCCTTATAACAAATTTTTGACAAAAAAATTTCAACATTTTAAAATCTCTTTTGATGACGAAATCTCGGTTTCAAGTAATGAATTTGTAGATACTACCAACTTGAAATCATTTCATCTCACTTTTCTTGCTGGTGAGTTTGTCCGTATTCTTCCTGATCCTCCTACCAATCCTTCAATTTCTCCGACTCCTGATTCCTCTTCATCTTCTCCACAAAACATTCCAGGTTCTGACATTATGAATGTTTTGACTGAAATTTTTCAAAATCAAACTTCCATGAAAACTGATTTAGCTGACATTAAGACTCGACTTGCGGTTCTTGAAAAAGGGAAACTGCCAATGGATGCACTAGAGATTAATAAACTATATCATCGCGTTGAAGATGAGTTTATTGATCTTCAAGCAGGTTTCGAATTACACACCATGGCTATGGTTGAAGCACTGCAACGCAAATTTAATCGAAATACCTGTCAGTTGAGTCAGGAAATGAAGTTTGTCAGTTATCAGCTCGGGGAGTTATGGCAACACGGTTTAACAATGTTGGACGGAAATTACATTTTCAATCTATGCAGTCACCTATTCCTGAATGGCCAATGTGTAATTGGCTAGCCGAATTCAAGAGTGATTTTCTCGACATGCCACTTCCTCCATCAACTTTTATTCCAAGACCGACCCGTTTTGCCGATGATCTTTCTGTGGAAGAACGACTTCATCGGATTCGTCATCGTTCTTATTTCACTAAACGTGCTGAAAACAGTGCTCATATTGATGAACTTGACTAATTGTTTTCACTGATGACAAAGGGGGAGACAACCTGACTGCTGAATGAAGATTTGTTTTTTTTATGTTTATGTTTCCAGACTATATTATTTGTGTGTTTGTTAAAGACTATGGTTGATTCTGATGGATGATTCGGTTTGATGTTTTTAATGGTTTATTAATATATTTTAAATGCAAAATGTTTTTAAGATATATGCATGAATTAAAGGGGAGTTAAAATTGTTGTCATCATCAAAAAGAGGGATAATGTTGACTTTGTCATATTCTAAACCTAATGTTTTGATGATGATTTATTATGGATACTAAATTCTTTATTGTGAATTTTAGGGAATTATCTCAAGGGATACTTGTTGAAGTGTTCAAGAAGATTGAAGAATGGATTTGAGCTTTAAGAATTTTATGTAAGGTCATTACAAATATTTAATTTTTCAATTTAAGGCTCTAGGACATTTTTTGTGTGCATATCATATGTTTACTGGTTTTAATGCTAACGAATATTCATGTTTATCTTATGGGTTAGTATGAATAATGTTGTCCAAATATTTAAATGGGTATCAGTGGATATAAAGCTTGAGTTACTTTGTACTTCGTGCATAATATTTTGAAAAGTACAAATCTCGATATTAGTGTATATGATAATGATGATATCTACTAAAAGGGGTCATGATTACTTGTTACAAATATGCTGAACATTTTTAAATGTACCGTGTATGTGTACAATTTGTCTTTCCAAGTAAAAAGTATTGTTGAGACATGTTTTGACTGGATATTGTTATTCAAATGCCACGGTTATATTATTGAGATATGTTTTGACCGGATATTGTGCTAACAAGTTTTATCTCTTTATGAGATAAGGTTTATGAATAACGGAATTGATATCTCTCTAAGCAGTAACGGTATTATTTCATATGGCTATAAATTGCATATGGATTTTTCTACCGATAGATGATTTTAACAGAACACTGATTACATATTGGAAAAATCATTTTTGTGCAAACTGCTGTTTGGGCTATTGGAAATTCTGATCAAGCATATTTCTGTGAGATTTAAATTGGTAATATTTTTTTATTATTAATTGATCATTGCATACATTAGCTGAGCCTTATATTGTTAAATTGATTATTTGCTTTGATCACTATACCTCTAAATTTGTATCTATCTGATCTTTGTTTATTTAGACTAAGTGATTGTCTAAAGGAATTTAATCCAAGTGTGGATTAAGAATTGTTTTACAAATAGAGTTAAGGAAGCAGAGGTGCTTGAGGAGTGCATAGGTGCACAAGGAGCAAAAGTGCTCAAGAGAATTTAAGAATTCATTTAACCTGTTTTGTAAAAGGTGTCACTTTGTAATTGAGAGAAATATATATAAAGTGAGTCTCCAATACTAGTTGGTATTGGACGTGGAGTAGGCTATTATTATAGAGGGTAATAGCTGAACCACGTAAAAATCCTGGTGTTGATTTTATTGCTTGTTATTGTTTTTCACACTAGATAATCGATTATCTCAAACAATAAAATCTGAAATATTCACAGATAATTAATTTACACCGTGTATTTTCTTTAAGTGATATTTTCAGCCAAGAAATTTTCATTGATTTAAAAGAAAGTTTTCAATTTGGTAGACCATATTAATACAGCAAGCTGTATTCATTAAAATAGTAAACTGAATTCGGAAAAACTAAAGAGTTTTTCATAGTTTGTTCTCGCACTTATTCAACCCCCCCCCCCCTTCTAAGTGTGCCTTATCTAAATTTCATATATCATCACTCATCATATTTTATGACCACCCTTTTCTAGGAAGTTCATACTTTTCACAATTCCAGAACAATGGAATATCTTGCAGAAGAATAAATTGAAAATCAATATCTTACAAAAGAATAAATTGAAAATCAAAATATTCATTAAAACTTTCATACTATTCTGAGGGGTCATAAAGATTGTGAACATACTGCGAGAATGTTTATCAATCACAAAGACTGAAAACATACCACAATGGTTTCGTACGCTAGGTGATCAGCCTATCGTACTCTTGCGCTGTGCACGACGACTTCAATTAGGGTTGAACTCTTTGGATTTACCAGCCTATATTTTGTTCTATCAACATGCCACCACTCTTGGGTACCCCTTCGCGAGTTCTTTATCCATGGCTCTGACATATCCCCCATTATGGGGTTGTTCACCTCAGACTTACTACAAAATTCCGCTCCAGCATAAGTTGGATTGGAAAATAAAACTTGAGTCATTTCTGACCAAAAGTGTCTAGTCAAAATAAATGATGTAGACTCACATCATTGAACTGTTCGTATATTACGATTCAAAAGTCATTTCAGATTAGTTAAAGTAACTAAAATTCATTTATAAGACTTTATGATACCGCACCGTTGCAACAGCGCGTTGAGGATTCCGTCTTTTTCATCTCTGCACCGTGGCTTTAATGGCGTGTGATGATTTTATAAATACATTTTGATATTTTCAAATCAATTTGTCTAGCCGAAACAATTAGCATAGACTCTTTTTAAACGTTTCAAAATACTGAAAATTATTTTATGAGTTTGTCATATTACATCATACCATAGTGGGCTTAAAAATACATCCAACACTAGGTTACTCTGCATTGATGACTCCATCGTTTATCATATCATCCCCAGTAACGATGGACTTCTCCACACCTTGTGTTACTGCGACTTAATAATAAAACAAGAAAACTCATTTGTCTTTTCAAAAGCACAAAAGTGCGAATTTGGCACGATTTTAAGAATTTCAAAATCTAGCATAGCTAGAAGATTTGGAATATCCTAAAACCTCAAAACACCTCAAATTTTTCCTCAACATTCTTTTCCAGCTTAATAACTATATCTAGTATAGTCTTAACCTAACTACTTAACTCTATCCATACTCACTGTTCATCAAACTTACCACATATTTGGGCTCAGGAACTTACCACAATCATATGGTTTGAGGAGCTTGTCCTAGTCAGGCCAAAGTCGCTCATTCGCTGAGGGACTCCACCACATGACTATGAGTCACGAACTTACCATACGTGTCAGTTCTCAGAACACGATCTTATCTTAACATCCTCTACCTATCCGTTATACATATGAGAAAATAATCACCTTTTCAACATACATATAATGAATAGCATGACACCAGGTTTAAATCGATTATCACTATAGGAAGCTAAGTGGTCGTCAAACCAAACACAATCTCCTGCCCATACAAGAAATTGGTCAACTCGACCACTAATCAATATAGAAAGTCAAGCGGTCGTTAAACTAAGAACAAATACATCAGTTTCCCAATTGTTCAACACTGTAAGGAAACACATGCCACCAGTGCATATCTTTCTTCTGCGATACACACTGATCGTGCAAGTTTCGCAGCAGCACCTCCCAAATTGGTTCGCTGACATATCATAGCCCCCGCCCATACAAGGGTTCGTTCAACTCAACCACTATATTAATATAGGAAGCTAAGCGGTTCTAAAACCAAGCACAGATTCCCTGTCCATACAAGGAATCGTACAACTCAACTTCTAATATGAGTACTCAATTAAAAACCCACAAACCACTAATTTTTCTTAATTGAATACGAATTCTCTCCATTCATATTTTAGCACATCTGCCTCATTACGAGTTCATCTCCCTAGATCATTTCATGACCTTATTAGCATTTTCTTTATGCTTCTCAAAATCTTATTATAAGATATCTTCTATCATTTCTTCAAATTAGGTACAACATGACCTTTTATTTTTTTTTCTCTTATATCTTCTGAAATCCACCTTTGGATAATCCTCAATATATGAATTTTCAAAATTCATCTTTTATTACTTAAACTCTTTCGGAGTTTATTCATTTATCATTTTACTTATCTTCTACTACGGTTATAGCCTAAGGTACTCTTACCTAAGGTTTATAACCTATCAGCTCTGATACCAACTTGTGATGACCCCAAATCCGGATTCCTTGAACCTCAGATTCGGTTCAACACGAGTACAACATTTTCCTTATTGTTCATGAATTACAAGAATATTATAATTGCTAAATAATCATTTATTTACAATTTTACAACATCTCTTTCTATTCCAGAATCGAAATCTTTATACATTCCTAGTATGTCTTAATATCATACATGATACAACATTCTATTACAATCAATTTGAGTATCTAAGACTCATAATACATACCAACCAATTCTTATACTACACAATCATTTTACCTATCCAATTCGGACTGATATCTACAATAGTCGTGCTAGACTTTCAGTGAATGTAATATGTATTCATGTTTCGTGATCCTTATCAAGACTTTAAATACTTGTACTATCTGAAAATGTTGGTTTAAGAAAGAGTGAGCACGACGGTTCAGCAAGTTTAACAGTTACACATAACACATTTCATGCTTCACATATAATACATTCGCTGCCATTTATACTTACGTCATGTTTTTCATGCATTTCAGTTTATGTCATACTGCTCATGCATCACATATAACATCTAGCATTTCATGCTTCATACTTACACATATTTTACATGTAGACATGACTCATACTTTTCACATATCACATTTACCATCAATATATTTTCATGTTAATAATTTAACATCACATCATGGCATGTAAAAGCACATAGGAGCAAGTTCTGAAAAACTTTCCTGGTCGCTTCTACCATTTACGCTTATTTGCGTCATTTGCTCAACCTACAATTTATATAACAAATTGACATAATCATTAGCTACCAGGACTTTTAATTAGTCTTAACTTAAAACCTTAACTTTAAATTATTAACTCTTTAGTTGTCCGATAAACGAATCCTTAAGTTCCGGACAAAAATCCTAGCCCAACAAACCTAGTTGGACATATCAGTAAACTTAACCAACTTATTAATATTATTAATTATTTAATAATATTTTAATTTTTTATTAATATTATTAACCATTTAATAATATTTTAATCACTTATTAATATTATTAACCATTTAATAATATTTTACTCAATTATTAATATTATTAATCATTTAATAATATTTTAATCACTCATTAATATTATTAACCATTTAATAATATTTTAATCTCTCATTAATATTATTAATCATTTAATAATATTTTAATCACTTATTAATATTATTAATCATTTAATAATATTTTAACCACTTATTAATATTATTAACCATTTAATAATATTTTAATCTTTTACAAATATTATTCACCATTTGATAATATTTTAATCTCTTATTAATATTATTAACTATTTAATAATATTTTAATCACTTACTAATATTATTCACCATTTAATAATATTTTATTCACTTCTTAATATTATTAACCATTTAATAATATTTTAATCATTTGTTAATATTATTAACCATTTAACAATATTTTAATCACTTATTAATATTATTAATAATTTAATAATATTTTAACCACTTATTAATATTATTAACCATTTAATAATATTTTAATCTCTTATTAATATTATTAACCATGTAATGATATTTTAATCATTTGCAAATGTTATTCATCATTCAATAACTTTTTAGTCATATACTAATATTATTGATCATTTAATAATATTTTAATAATCTTCAAATAATACCAATAGTTAACTTTTTAATTATGTTAACTTTAGTCTTTATTTTAAACATTTAGTTACCAATTAATGATTAATGGATTTCATATATATTGGTTTAATAACCAAACACATTCATTTTACACTTATTTCAACTTAATTTTCCAAAGAAAACTCTACCCGGACCACCAAAAATTTGCTTGGCAGATTGTTCTGACGCAGCTGCGTCAGTCCTGACGCGGCTGTGTCAGCCATTTTGTCCGAAAGTCAACTGTTTGACTGCTCGACCATCCGACACTCCGACAGCCATAACTTCTTCATTTTAAAATATTTTGGGGTGATTCTTTAGTCTATTCTCATCATAATTTCCTCCTCTACAATTTCTCTTTATATCACAAATCCAAATTCCGAATGGAACTAGGCTAAAAATGGCTCACAATACAACCTAGGGTTCTAAAATCAACATCATTTGTGATAAAAAGCCATAACTTCTTTGTTTTTTCATTTTTTTGTGAGATTCAAGTTGTGTTGGCTTTATAACTCACTCATAAAACTTTCTAGCCATATAAATCAAGTATTTAACTTGTACAATTCTAAATGACACAAAATATAGCTCATATTTACTAGGGTTTTATCGGTAAAGCTTTATATAGCGTTTTCTTCAATTTATATGTACACCGCCCATACCAAATCATGTTATAAACCCATCAAACTATGAATATACATATATTACATAGCTAAAAACTTCTAGAACAACAAAATGAGTTTTGATGGGTTAAAAATATATTTTAACCATTTAAAACTTATTTAAACAACAAAAATGAAATTAAAAAGGTTTAGAGTACTTTTTAACCTCTTAGACATGGATGATCTTCTTCCTCTTGATATGAGCTAAGCTTGTCACTTCCTCTTTTCTCTTCTCTAGCACTTGTCCTTGGTGGATCATCAATCTCACAAAGTTTGCTTGCTTTTCTCTCAAAGAGCTCTCTCTTTTCTCTTTAAAAATTCTAGACAAATGGCTAACCAACACAATGAGTTGGTGAAGCACTATATTTATAGTACTTCCTTAATCTCCATCAACTCCTACTAATCAACCAACACTTGGGCATTTAAGGCTTAAACTCATGCTTACTAGCTTGGATGGACAAGGTGATTGACAAGGATGAATGACTCCTATCAAGGTTGCTTGTAAGCAACTTTTGGAGTGTAAAATAAGCCACATGAAGCCACACTCAACATTTTCATGTGCCCCCCCCCCCAATTCGGGATTTTGCATTTTATTGCACCAATTTAGCTTTATTTTTATATCCTATATCATTATATAAGTATCCATATATATACACACCAATGTATATATATTGACCACCACTTTGACTACCATTTGGGCTTCACATTGGACTCTAGGATTTATTATATTGGGCTCCTCTAATTAAATTTGTTTGGGCTCAATTTATTTACTACATTGGGCTAATATTAAATATCCTATGTTACCTTTAATTAAAACAAGCATTGGGTTTGGTTAATTATTACATAAATCAATGTTCAAATTAAATTATATGGACTACTAGGTTAATTAATTTAACTTAGTTTAATACATCAATTGGACTTATAATATAATCCAATTAGACTTACTTTTAATTATCCTACCACATTGGGTTACATAATTAACTCACCCATAGTTAATTCTCAACACTACCTTCATTCCTCTATCAATTAACCAATGTTTGGTTAATTCTCTCTCTTGTCTACCAACTAGAGTTATTCAATTAACCCTACATTAGTTAATTATCTATACTCAATCAATACTTAAAAAATATTATCCCAACACATTGACCATCATTTGACTTTAATGTGTTTGTGCTACATGGATTACTTTGTATTGGGCTCTCTTATTTAATTACTTGGGCTACCCAACCACTACTAGAAAATCGACCTATAGAGACGGTCGGTGACCGTCGCTATAGGAAAAAAGACTGTCGCTAATGATTTTAGCGACGGTCGGGGACCGTCGCCGTTGAAGCCGTCGGTAAATCCTATAGCGACAGTCCTACATATCAATAGCGACGGTCATAACCATCGCTAAAGGTTCTTTGCTGTCACCACTAAAAAGGCCTACAGCGACGGTCTCCGACCGTCGCTGTAGGACTTCTAAATATTAAAAAAAATGCCGACCGTCGCTATAGGCCTTTTAAATATTAAAATAAATAATTTTGAAGGCCTATAGCGACGGTCGGCGACCGTCGCTATAGGCCTTCTAAATATTAAAAATATATATTATTAATAAAATTGTAATTCAACACACAATATAATGTCCTGTAATAATCATAAAATTTTTATATAATTTAAAATCATTTATATCACAATATTTAAATACAATAAATCATAGTTAACTAAAATATTGATACAAAAAAAAAATGCAAACTTTGATATACATATAACAGTTGTGAGTACTAAATAGTTACGCAATGAAAAATGAAAGCAAGCTTGATATTTTGATTCTGTCATATAAAATTGATAAACCATTCTGAGTAAATTATTTCACTAGATGCACGGTAACTTTTATGGTCATAGACAATCAAAATCAGAAATCATTCATACATTTCAACAAAAACAGCATAATAAATTTATTTCACAATCATACGACAAAGACAGTGAACTCTAACCAACATTACTGACATTGGAGGCATACAATAGACTAAGCACATTTAGTAGAATAACAACTAAATGTAAATAATTGAACGCATAAGAGTGCACAAGTGTCTATGACAATGAATAAGCTAATAACATTCAACAATCTGTTCATCTCCAAACAAGTTTAGAACTTATTGGTACTTGGTGGATATCTTTAATTAGGATTATGATAATGCATTAATATAACCCCTTATGCCTACCAAAATGGAAAAGAGCACTTATGCTAGCGTTAAGATCCTTACAAGTTATTTGCTAGTTTTTGGACATTGGAAAACATATGTATTATGAACCCAGATTAAAAGAATTCCTACAAACTGACCATAAAAAGCTTGTGCAATAACAAACATATTTTACCTTTGTTTTGTCTTGGGATTTCAAACCCATGATACCACCTCCCCACTTCTTTCTATACTCGTCATATTTATCATTGAAATTGGCCTGAAATAAAAACAAAAGGAAAATTAAAGTAACTTTCTAACGAACATATAATTGCTAAGAATTCCAGGCTCTCTGTAGAACAGTTTTTTCATAGAGACGTGAGTCTAAACATGCTGTCATGGTGACATAAAGACATAATGCTTTGCTGGCTTGGTAGCAAAACCAAATATAGACAAAAATTTATTACCTTAGCTTGAAGTAGAACCAATACTTGAGAACAAAATGGCTAAACTACAGCTAGCTGGAAAATGGGTCATTCCAGAACCACAGGAAGGTATATATGTAATGAACTTTGCTTCTATTCACATTGTAAAATCTCATGGAAAACAAAGATTTTCTGGTGCATAAGTTTCGATTTTAAGCAAATCATATTAGGAGAGACGTATTCATTGTCTATGGCAGTTGAAGAGCAAAATGATGCAAACATCTTGCATGTCAAACATATCTGCTACTTGGGTAGGTGTAGAGTAAACTTTTGTGACCAAATTGGAGACAACCTTGAGAAGAAGGAAACTAGTCAGAAACCATTACTATATTTTGAATAAATAAATAAATTAGATGACCCCTTATACCTCATTGATTGGACCCATATCGCGGATATCTAATTTATCAGTTGGTATAAAACTCACTTTAACATTTTGCAATTGAAGATATTGATCCTTAAATGCAGAATCATGCCCTCGGAAATCAAATTCCTAAAAAAATGCAAGTTCTTACAAGTAAATATGTTTTTTTATTAGCCAACATTTCAAGTTTCTTTTCAATAAATACTGAATCTTACCCTCCAATCTGAAGGGTAATAATATGAATACCCATCTTTTAAGTCAACAAAAGAATCATAGTTTACGTATGTGCGCATATTTTTATGATAAGTAAGTTCAATTTGTATCAATTAATTTAAGACTATTACTCATACTAACAAAAATGGATATGGTCACCAATTACATTACCTTGTTTTTTGGTTGCCAAAACGCGATAATAAAATCCTCTGGAGTAAACTCATAAAAATCCTCTTGCTCCTCTGCCAAGTAAAAAGATACAACACAAAAGGGGAATTTTACAAAATTAATGACTCCAAATCCCAATTGTCAACTGACAGTAAAAGTTCCATATAATTGATCTAAAAGTTCAGTGGTTTCTACCACTGTTGGAAGCACCATTCTGCATTTGAGAGGCTATTGATGTTTCAAACACACGAATATCTCGTCCCAATTTTTCTCTACCAGCCACAAGCTTTACCTGAATCACCAAAAAGAAAATACTCAACACAATAGCAAAGCACCCTACAAACAGCTTAATAACATTAATCATATTCCGCAAATCAAATCTAATTTTCTCCGCCTTCTTCAACATTGGATAAGGAAGAAGCAATCTGTGAAATAATTTATCAAGGCGAGGCTAAACTGAGTTTAATTGTCTTATTGCTAATCCTTTCAATTGAGTTTTTATTTATAGTTAGACAAACCATGATAGTGTTAATCCTTCCTGGAACACCTTTTCCATTAAGCAAAAAGAGCTGGTTGGGCCTGGAACACCTTTTCCATGCGGTGAATTAGTTTTATTTGCTTTGTTCGGTTGGCTCCTCTACAACTAAAGAGCTGGTTGGGCCTGTGAAGAGAAGTAAATTGATTTACACCCTGTAACAACCAGAACTACTGCAAGTATAAAGGAAACTATATGTGCAAACTTACCTTCTACATGAGCAGATTTCTTTTCCTGCTTTTTGAAGAGAAGAAGCTAGCTATTATAAACAAGAAATCAAACCCAAACCAATCAATCAAGAGAAAAGTTTGTAGAGAATCAGATCCCATCCAAAACAGGTCATAACATGTTCAAAGTTTTTCCATGAACAACAGAGAAGAACACTGAAGTTGATACAAAAATCAAAAACTGCTTGTAACATTACAAAAATTAAAAGGTGGTAGAAAGATGATGCCTGCTTCCTCGAGGGTCTTTATATGGATTAATTAAAATGTATTCCCATTTTATCTTTAAGAGATTTCATTAGAGTAATGTGCATAGTCAAAGTCGTTAGAGAACGGCCCATGAAGGAATGGTAATTACTCATTATTGTATCAAAATCAAAAAAAGTGCAGTGAAGATGGCAGGCCCTCAAATCAAAGTAATATATTTATTTTTCCTAATTTCTGTTTCAATAAAAAAAACTTCATCTGTTTGTATCATTTGCTTCAAGTTCTTCAAGATGTTTGTATTTTTCACACTCTAAGGTAAGTCTCTTAAACTTAAAAGGCCTACTATTACACTTTAGTATTTCGGAGCAACTGACCGTTATTATTTCTTACTTCTAAGAGTATTTAGCAACCAACACAGAGTTCCATGTCCAGGTATTCCATCACACGTCTAACACAAAATGACACAGAAAGAAGCAGTCTCTAGTGAAGTTTGGTCACCAATAATCAACATGTATTATTTATAAAATAAAGCAATCATGTAAACAAAAGATTAAACCACCAAAAAACAAAGACATGAAATTTTGAATATTGTTCTGTGTAAATGGAACCACATATATACTATCAACATACTTGAGTTCAAAATGTAAGCAGCTAAAGTTGCAGGCATACAATAAAGAAAGTAAACCCAAGCCTAAGTTGCAGACATACAGCATGAAAATAAAATATGAAATCCGTACCTTCAACCAAAGCAGCCAAAACAGATGGAAACGTGGAACCAAATCAGACCCAATCGTGGAATGGTGGATGCCAAATAGGACCCAAATCGTGGAAGACAAATCAGACCAAGATCGTTGAAGCCAAATCGGACCAAATTAAATCAGCCCCAAATCGTATAATCGTGCGGACTATGAAGGAAATCGGAGAAAGGAACTTAACCCATACATGCAGGATGAAGATTTGGGGGCTTTTAGCGAAAGATTGGAAGGTACGATGGCGCGAATGAAGGAGCTACGACGGGATTTTGGTGTGATGGTGCTGCAAATGGAAATCGAGAGGTTTTGGGAGATTTTGGTTTTGGCAGAATATTTAGGGATTAAGCGGGGGGGAAACGAGGGAGCGCCAATAATTTTGGGAGTTTTTAGACCTCTACAGCGACGGTCATGTAGTGACCGTCGGTATATACTATTTTCGGACCTCTATAGCTACCGTCACCAAGTGACCGTCGCTATAGACTATTTTTATGTCTATATAGCGACGGTCATACCGCGACCGTCGCTATATTACTCTATAGCGACGGTTCCGCCCCGACCATCGCTATAACTCGTCGCCTTATCCTGATTTTCTAGTAGTGAACACAACTCACATATCATATATAACTTGGGCTTGGTAATTAATTTAATTGAACTATCACAATATTTGCCAACATAATTTAATTGGACTTATCTTAATTACCTCTTGGACTATAACATTTGGGCTTATTATTTAATTACTCACCTTCATGCAAGTATTCTCATATTGGGCTATCATCTATAATTCTTTTGGGCTAGTCCACTAATAGTAATTAAATTACTTGGACTCTTCATGAGGCTAGATCCTTAAAGTTATTTGGATCTCTATAATTACCAACAAGACTTTCAACCATTCAAATATTGGGCTAGCTTAAATCCATTAATGGACTCTATACAACAACTTAATAATTAAGTTAATTACTTAATTAATTTAACTTCTTAATATTGTCATTCTAGACAAACATTCTAGTTCTTTTATAACTTTAACTCATAACCAATATAATTAAACTAATTAATTATATTTCATGACTTTTTCTCTTACTTCATATTTAAACTAATTAATTTATTAGCTTAATTGAGTATTAACTTACTCATCCTCTTATTTGGCTAACCATCACACTGTAGGTATATTCATATTAATATAATTACATTCACTTCTCAATTGAATTTATTTCCTTAATAAATTCTTTACATGCATCATTAAAATATTCCCACATTTAATTTCTAACAAATAAATTATGTTAAAAAAAAATGTTCACCCATTTTCTACACATCTTACTTCTCAAATTCTAAGTTTTAAACCTTAACGTTTAATAAAATCAATTAAAATATTTAAAATCTTGAAAATATCTAAGATATTACAACATGACTAATGATATATACTGGATAGTAATTATTTTCCTCTAATCATTGTTTGCTTAATTAGCTTGTTTGTTGGCAACTGATTGCCGAATAACAATTTCAAAAGCATAGATGTATGTTTATTTCTATTAAAAAAAAAGATCCAAATTATCATGAGAGATTTGTTGTTTGTCAAAAAAGTTGAATTTTTTTATGCTATAAAAGAAATATAAGTTAACCAAAACTCTTACATAATTAATGGCTCGTTTAAATTTTTTATACTGTTAAATCCATGGTCTCCTGATTCCCGAAAACTCTAATTCCATAGATATCTTTGTTCCTTCCAGTAGTCACTGAACAGGAGACCTCATTACACACACACAGACGGAAAGGAAATTTAATTTTCCCTTCTAGAGGGATAACTGAGAATATAACTTCATTGGAAATAGAAAGAAGATGAAGACATATGTTAGACTACAAACTCAATAATTGCAAACACTAAGTTGTGATTACATCAACAATTCATTTCAAATATTCCCGGAAAATTAGAGCACAGTTGTAGTAGATTACGATAGCACGGCCATCACATCAGAGGCCCGTAGAGTTATGTAATCTGAACCATCAGTACCTTTGAAGTCATTCCCGGCATATTTTGAGTACATTACAGTGTTTCCTGGGGATATTGGTGGTGATTTTCTCTTCCCTTCTTCATCCAGGGGACCAGGTCCAACAGCAATCACCTGCCATTTCCAAAAATATCTAGTGAGCAAATTAATTTTCAGCAAGCTATTCGTTGCGACAGCATCCATGCAGGGTAACATATGGGGCATGCAATGAGAAATTTAGCAGGGAACTGTTGCCACTTAGAATGCTAAAAAAATCCACGACTAAGGTGTTTCTTACTATTAAAAATCCAAAAGTTATTATTGAGAACTGGAAATCCTACATAATATTAAAGAATGACTTACTGTTCCAATGGAAGGTTTCTCCTTGCTTGCTTCGGTTAGCAACAAACCCCCAGATGTTTTTTCCTCAGCCTCAGCAACCTGTTTTCATAATTAAATCAAGCATCAATTACTCTGTATTCTGTTTGCTCCAAATAAAAGTTATCCAAGAAGAGAGGATGGATTTATAGCCAGTCTACATGGAAAGAACATAATTACAGTTCTCGGTAAAACACTACAATTTTAACATAAACAGCAGTTTCTTCAAATTACAAACTGATGGAACGGGATCCCAATTTAAATTAACCACGCCAGTTTCTAGGAGGATACTAACCTAACCTGTTCTTGAAAACCTTGATGCAAAAGTTTTTCATTAGTCTAACATAGCACCATATCAATAGCTATGACTCAATTTACACTCAGAATGGACAACAGATTTAATAATCACATTCCAATTAAGATTTTTCTTAATAAGTCGAGTTTTCCATTGAGATAAAGGCTGACAAACCTTGATTACGACTCTGTCATTCAGGGGCTTCAGATCTTTAACATCATCCGTATCAAGAATACCAATTATGTCATCTTCCTTCAATATCAGATGATTGGATCCATTAAACTCCACCTCAGTCCCAGCATACTTGGAATACACTACTTGGGTACCAGTCTACAGAACAATTGCAATTAGTTAGCAAATTGAATCAATCAGAGACATTATCGATGTAAAAAAAAATTAAAAAAAACAATTACCTTCACACTGACGTCTACTTTGTTTGGCCCAACTGTCCGACCTTCTCCAACAGCAACAACTTCACCTCCTTGAGGTTTTGATTGTGCTGTTGTAGGTAATAAGATGCCACCAGTGGTCTTCCCCTCAACAGTCTTAATCTTAACCAACACTCTATCACCCAAGGGCTTGAGTGAAGTGTACTGACACATTAGAAGAACAAATCCATATAAGAGGCTGACAGAAAGAAGAATCATGTTCACAAAGCAAAACAGAGAATAAAACTCTGAAGGCTATTTTGAAAAACAACTAGTGCATTCAATACAGAGCAACGGAACAATTCTCAGGTGCCAATTAACAGTATATATAACTGATATCAAGACAGACTAGTATAGCAAGAGGGAAGAAGAACAATACATTAACCACCAACAGAAACGTAAATTAAAAAAGTTAAACCATTTTCAAGCCTCATGTGAATGAATTTCAGTTAAAGACTGATAATATTAGAAGAATGAACAAAGATGCAAAGTCACAAAGTCTCAGATGCAAGTGCTGATAAATTTACCGACGGAAAAAGAGAGAATTTCCCATATTCTCCATGAAATCAAATACAACGAGACCAGAATCTTGGTCAAAGTGAGATGTTGCAAATGCAAATATTATGTACTTCAGCCAAGTTAACAAGGAATGAACAATTGAATGAAATGTCTGTGTAAAATCCATGATTTCCGATAATCTTCTTACAAACAATCAAATTTAACCGAAAGGTTTCTTTCCAGCAAAAATAAGTTCAATATATTCAAAACAATCCCCTCCAATCTAAATTATCACAAGAAACTTCCAACATTAGTAATCAAAACAGTCGAGACAAATAACAGATATACAGTAATTAAATAAACAGGTAAAATGGGAAATTAAATTAAACCTTAGGGGCAACAACAGTTGCAGCTTTGACAGTGAGACTACGGAAGGACTTGAGGCTGAGACCACCAACTTGTCTGAAATGTGAAACAGAAGAAACCTTAACAGCTGAAGGTTTAAGCCCACCGTCAAATGAAGGAAATAATAAACTCCTTGCTGATAGTGATGACGCTGTCAACTGAGCTGCTGTTGCCATTTCTTCTTCTAAACCCTGCGTAATTTAAAGAAAAATTAGTTGAATTTTAAACAACAAATCAAGGAAGAGAAAGAAAAATACCTAATTTCGAGTACAGGAGGGAGATTCAACGAGATGGGTGAGTACCGTTAACCCAGTTACTTGTGCTGCAGAAGAACTGAAGAAGATAATAAAACCCTAGAACCTTTCAGTAGAGATCGGATTGGGATTTTATGCAAATAAGGCAGACGTTTCTAGAAATTGCGCGTCTATTTTTTTACTCCCTTATACATTTTAGGCAAGTAATGTTTTGGGCTTAGCCTTATGCATTTTCAGGGCCAAATTTAAAATTTGAGCTTCTGGGGCTTAGCCTTATGATCTTTCAGGGCCTAGATAAGCCTTGGGCTATGGGTCTATGACGTGGCAAAAAATAGTTTTGATCAAGTTTAGTTTAAGAGAGTCTTTGATAAAAATTGAATGAAATAATTCTGAACACTTAAGTAATTTGAATGAGTTGAATGAAATAGATTTCTGAATATTAAATGAAAAAAATTGTTTGATAAGTGACATATCTGAAATATTTGAATAACATATTTTTACTATTTTATCCCTCTGAAAGAATTCAAAGTTGTTGTAAAATTATTTAATATTACTTAATATAATATTTTTAAAAAAAATTAAATTTGTTTACTTCATTCAGCCGGGACTTAACCATTCAGCTAAAAAAATTAGATTTAGTCATTCAACCCAAAAATCTGATCGAATTAATCATTTAATTCTAAACAAACGCACTGAATGACTGACCGATTCAGCCATTCAGATGCATTAAGTTTCAATCAAACACCCCCTAAGTCATGTTTATGAATCAATTAGAAACTAATTACAAACTTACATTAAATATAGGTCAGATGTTTGGGTAAGTAGAGGAACACAAAATTCAAATATAAAATCAAATACTATATCTATCTCAATAATTAAAAAGTAGGTCATGATTTGAATTTCAATGTCATGCTCCACTTTTTAATGATTGAAATAAATGTAGTGTTTAAACATTGTGCATTTATACTTATTCTAGACATTTTGGTCTAAATAGTTATAGTCCCAACCCGAATTTTTAAAAATTTCACTTAGGCATCTAAATTCTTATAAAATTTTATTATTAACCCTTCGAAATTTCTCAATTATTATATTTTATATAAATTATAATATATATGAAAAGATAATGGTAGACTCATTAATAAATTTAATATTATTTTTTTAATTGTTCATCATTTAAAAACGTTGAGTTATTTTATTGTTTCTTTAAATTTTGATTTATTATTTTAAAAATATATATTATTATTAGTTACTTAGGATAGACTCAATACTTTTGTATATTAAAAAAGAAAGTTTTATTGTCATTTGTTTGGGTACAAATTTGTTCTCTATTTAATGATAGTATTATAAAAATGAGAAAATATTATTAAATTTGTCATCATAATTTTATTATTATGCTATTACATTAAATTAATAACTTAATATTTTTAAGGTTTATTTTTTTGTGAAACAAAGGAAGTATTAATTATTAAATTAATATTATAATTATATTATAAAAAAATTTGTCCCTCCCGATATAAAATCCTGGTTCTGCCTCTACCTCTAGAATAAATGAGTACTCCAATGTCATCACTGTATTTCTAGTTAAAGGTGTTTTAATTCAATTATTTTGATAATTTATCTATTTCAATGAAGGGAATTTATCAAATTAGAAAAAATGACACAAGTATATACAATATAAAACAGTTTGCTAGAAGTATAGAGAAAATAAATAGAAAATTACAGACTATCTTGGTTGACTGAATATATAATTTGGTGAAACAAAAAACATGTTTTATAAGGTTTGGAAAAGTCTAAAACATTAAGATTGGGTCATGCATGACGTGTGTGTGTGTATATATATATATATATTTATATATATAATATATGAAGAGTCAAAATGGTAGAGTGACATTCTAAAATGGGAGAGTGACATGCTGTCAGAAAGAAGAGTGATTGATTGATTAATACTCCTCCAACGTAAATACATATACACCGTTCATTCGGTAAAAATTAAATCGAATTGAATCGAATGGATATTAAATTTATTCAAAATTTAATATTAATATTAGTATCAGTTATTTATTAAAAAAAATTGTTATTATTATTAATTATTTATTAATAATTAAAAAAATAAAATAAGATAACTGGTATACTTTAAAATATACCGGATTATTAAAATTTTGGATCGATTCTGAATCGATTGTATTGATACTGAACTAATTATTATTTATATCAAACTGTCTAATTTAATATATATAAAAAATTAATTAGATCAATTTTTTTAAGCACCCGAGATACATACAGAAAAACAACGTACACACCTGGCTAGATTAATTAGTACTACTACGCGTTTAGTTATTGTATCTGTGACACTGCATATCATCTCCTGTGCATGCATGTTTTTTTCCTGCTTAACATCAACTTGAAACCATTTTTTTTTTAATATAATCTAACATTTAGAATTCTTTAAATCTCAACTCTGCATTCGATCGATTATCAACTTATTGCCAAATATTATTAACTTAATTTTTTAAAATTAAATAATATCCATCTTATTAGACATAAGAAATAATTAAATACACGATGATTTTGTTTATTAAATAAATAAATAAAAACATGCACGTATTACTATTGTTGATTAATGCCTAATTAGGCCAGTAAACGGATATATATGAATTTAGATATAGTAATATTCGTATATTTGTATTCGTATTTTAAAAATTATATCCTATTTGAATTCGTATTCGGTACTTGACGGATTTTAAAAGTATTATCCATATTCAAAATAATATTCGAATACGGATAATATTCGTTTTCATTTATTTTATTCAAACGAACATATTATTCGAATATTCGAATATTCGAATATCCGAATTCTTTTATCAATTACCTAATAAATAATTTATTCACATTATTTACAAAAATTAAAAGAAAAAATTAAATAATTACTCATTAGCATTTAAAATTTGTCAAGCACGTCATCATCCATCATTGATCAAATTAATCAAAATTTAAATATCTTAGAAACACTACCAAATATTAACCTCATTTTTTAGTGAAATATAATACTAATTTATCATCAACTTTTATTTTTGAATGTAAGTTTTGAAAATAAAATATTTATAACAAACTAATAAATATAATTTTGTTCTTTCAGTATATAATTTTCTCGTTAAATACTATATTTTAGATATTTTACATTTCATAATAGTAAAACGCATTCATTAAAATTAAATGAATTTATTTCAATTTTTAATATTATATTTAAAAGTGTTATTTTTTATTTTCTAAAAGTGAAATGACATATTTTAAAAATAATTTTTGTATAATAGTAAAAACTAATTATTATATATGTAAGGAATGAATGTTATTTAAAAATATTATGTTTACTTAATACATGATAATTGATAATTAAATCATATATATATATATATATATATGAATTATTCGAATACGAATTTTGAATACAGATACAAATTTAAATATCGAATAATATCTATTTTTTTTAAATTTAGATATAAATGAATATAAATTTTTCGATTATATCCTATACCTAATAACCAGCTTGCACGTACACGGAATAAACTCCTCTTTTGACACGTACATTGAATTGACGGATGTTTTGATTAGAACTTCATATAGGAGTTAGCTGCCTAGCTCACGTATGAACAGATATAAACATACAGAGACAAGTGTTTTCTAGACAAAATGTCCCCCGATGGGGTCGGTGGGTAAAGGTGCGACCACGAGTTAAGATTTAAGATTTACTAGTCCTACTTCTTAATTTTGTCTATTAAAAGATTGTCACGCTTTATTTTCGTACTTACCAACTCATTAAATTCTAGCTGAAGTAGTTTCAAGGAAAAGGTAATGCGTATTTTATTTTGTTACGCTCGTAAAATAGATGAAACAAATTTATATAAAAAAAAGCTAGTCATAAGTTTGAGGCTATTATTTTTTGTTAGGGCACGGATGAATAGATAATCCAATAGATTAGTGTTCTCAGATTCGAACATGTCATCAACTAGTGGTCGGACGGTTATTGAACTGGTGACGTCATTAATATGTAATAAATAATAAATAATTAAATATATTAATTATTATTATATATTATATATAATATTTAGTAAATATATAAAATTAAACCTATTTGTATAATGTTTACATTATACAATTCAAATAAATACTAAATTTATATTAAAAAAAAAAGATATTAAATCATTATCATAACTGAAAATTCAATACTTAAGAGTGATAAAATCAAACACAAATGAACATAAATATCTCTAAGATATATTCAATCAAATTCGGTAAAAATAAATAAATCTATTTATACAATGTTTACTTTATACAATTCAAATAAATACTAAATTTATATGAAAAAAAAAATATTAAATCATGATCATAGCTCAAAACTCAATCGAGGATACATTTAATCAAGTTCAAATGTTTTATTTATTTTTTATTTTTTTAAAAAGGTAGGGAATCGGTAAAACCAGTGACCGGTCCAACTGTCGGGTGATCGAGTTTTGACCAAAACTGATTTTTTTGTTTAAACCGAACTAGAGAGCCGACTGGTTTTAATTTTTTTTGATCTGACCGACGGTCCGATCCGAATTTAAAAATCATATAGTAGATTCACACAACTCGACCTAACACGACTTGAACATGAATAGGGTTCAAGAATCTAATAAGTCTATTGGAATTTTCTATATAATATATTATTTTAAGAATAATAATCATTAATTAACGTTTCATAACTAACATGGTTTAAATTTCGAAAAACGTGTCTTCTTTTGTTTGTGCGCAATCACTAAGAAGTGACAATTAATACCAAGTTGTGTGCAAAAGATGGAGAACAAGAGGATGTATCTAATATCGACCGGATAAGCTGCACACACAAGTATTAAATATAATTTTTTTTTATCATTAAAAAATAAAATTTGATACTGATTTTTATATCAGACTCTACTTTTTAATAGTGAAACAAAAATTTGTGTTTGAATTTATGTTTTAAAATTACGTCCGTAAACTTATTCGGTTTTGAATTTGAATTCTTGCATATCATTTTATATATGGAAGGTTTTCACGAACTAACAATCGTATTCGAGAGTGACTAGATTTGTAAGCGCGATAGATTGGCACTTTGTTGTTCTAATCTTTGGTATGCAAACGTACACACTGAAATTTAAGTTGTAGCTAATTAATTAATATTCTTTCAATTTTAAATTATAAGATTAATTATGTTAATTTTTAAAAGTCAATTTGAGATATTTTAAAATTGATGTAACATTATTCCGAAACATTATTTGAACTATTGCGCCTGGGGTTTTAATTTTATATTTTAGTTAAAAACTATAACAATATTTAACTATAAAATCAAAGACTACATTTATTTTAATTATTAAAAAATAAAATTAAAAAATAAGATATGATTATATTTTAATATTATATTTTATTTTTTAATAATTAAAATAAATATTATATTTGAATATTAAGCAATTATATTTATTTCGATAATATACATGCACTTCTGAAGTGCTGACAAGGATTGGACCCCACGATCACGAGCATATAAAGAGTTGCTGCGCAAAATAATCTAATCAAATCTAGACTACTACCCATTTGATTACCCCACGAGGTAAAAAATACACACGTGCTTTTAATTTATATTAAAATCTCCCAGTAAGTGCTTTTCATTTTACCACCAAACTAACCCGCGTCCGACCAACACTCTACTTCCCTCGCGCCAGGAGTCCCTCTTTTTCCCCGCGCTATCTGATCAACACGCCCTGTTGACCCTCCTCACTGTCCCCCATACTCACTCCCCATATATAATACCAGAGCCGTCATTCCATTTCTCCCATCAGCAAAAATTGTCAAAAGCCAAAACCCAATATCAATATTCAAACAATTAATCAAAAGTCCCACTTGTCACGCTTTCCAAAGTTCGTCTGCAAAAAATCGGATTATTTTAATGGTGAAATCGGTGTCGGAAAAAAACCCAGGGGAAAGTAGTGACGCTAATAAGTACCTTCAAGTTGTGAATAACCAGGGAGGAGAGAGAAATTCAAATTCGGATTCGGGCAAGTATACGGGTGTTAGGAAGAGAAAATGGGGGAAATGGGTATCCGAGATCCGACTCCCTAACAGCCGGGAGAGAATTTGGTTAGGCTCATTCGACTCTGCCGTAAAGGCGGCGAGAGCTTTCGACGCCGCCCTTTTTTGCCTACGTGGCCCCACCGCCAAGTTCAATTTCCCCGATGATCCCCCCGAAATCGCCGGCGGGAGGACGCTCACGGCGTCGCAGATACGAGCTGCGGCGGCGCGGTTTGCCAACTCGGAGGGCCGCATGGGAGATTTGGATAATTCGATTTCGTATTCGTCCGGGTCGGATGAGTTGCAGCGGGTGGATTCTCCATCACTGTCTGATTCGGTTTCGGATGGGGTGACCCGTGTGAACAGTGAAATGGCGCTGGACATGTCGTTTTTGGATCAATTTGAGAGCATGGGTTCGGGTTGGGGCAATAACAGTGTTCCGGACTATGGTATTTTTCCGGGTTTTGATGATCTTCCCAATGAATTTTTCATGCCACCTCCATTGGTTAATTATGATGAGGTTGAAGAAGCCTGTGAAGAGTTGACTTCCCATGGCTCATTCCTGTGGAATTTTTGATGGGCGGGTTTGACACTAAATTTTTCCAAACGGGTCGGATTTTTCGGAAATTTTTTGGCTCTAGAATTACTGATAAATTCTTTTTTATCTTTTACTAGAAAAAACGGTTATTTATCATGGATTCTGGGTAGGATGGACAACTTTTTGTGCAGCCATCCTCTATTTCTACTCTGATTCTTTGGACATATAATTTACAGTTCAATTGTGAAGCAGATTGTTTATGTAATCCTGTGTATTTATTTTAACAATGAAAATGTATTTATATAATTTACAGAAATTTTCCCTGTTAAATTCATAGAATTTCCTAGAATTTATTGAAATTAATTTATCCAGTCCCAATTAATCAATATTATTAAATAAATACATGGAAATTTATTATTAATACATATGCAAAAGGGTCCCCAGGAGTCTCCCAAAATCTGATTACTTTGTAAGTATTATTTGGTTCATGCACAACTTAATTTTATGTATTTGTATAAATGTGTTCACGCAAGTTACAAAACTATACTTTTCTCTCTCTTTTTTTTTTCTTTTTTTGTGGGTTAGGAATTGTTGGAAGTTGGTTTCTCCTTAAAAGGTTGCCCAATATTTTCTAATAATTTATTTATTTATAGAATTAATTCTTTCAAAAACATATATAAATGATATTTTTTAGGTTTACAGGATGAGTTTCATTTGCGAGATTTATAAATATTAACAATGTATTTTTTTAATGATTATCTGTAATACCCCAAATATTTACAAGATTTGTAAATAAGATCTTAAATGATCAATTAAATTTAATGTTTAAAATTTAGAGTTGGAAAAGTAAGATGTGTAAAAAATGAGTAAATATTTTTTTTAACCTAATTTATTTGTTAGGAATTAAATGTGAGAATATTATAATGATTCATGTGGAGAATTTATTAAGAAAATAAATTCAATTAAGAATTGAGAGTGGTTATATTAATACAGCTATACCTAAAGTGTGCTTTTTAGTCAAATAAAAAGATGAATAAATTAATACCCAATAAAATTAATAAATTAATTAGTTTTAATGTGGAGCAAGAATGAATGTTGTGAAATGTAATTAATTAAGTTAATTATACTAGTTATGAGTTAAAATTATAGAAAAATTAGAATGTTTGTTTAGAATGACAATATTAAGAAGTTAATTAATTAAGTAATTAACTTAATTATTAAGTTGTTATATAGAGTCCAATAATGAATTAAAACAAGCCAATATGTTAATTATTTTAAGTCATGTTGGTAATTATAAGGAGGTCCAAATAAATTTAAGAATTTAGTCTCATGAAGAGTCCAAATAATTTAATTACTAATAGTAGACTAGCTCAAAAGAATTATGTGTGTTAGCCCAATATGAGAATACTTGTATGAAGATGGGTAATTAAATAAGTATTATATTAATTGATAAATAATATAAGTCCAATTACATTATATTGGCAAGTATTGTATGTAATGGTGTGGAAGCCTAATTAAATTAAGGGTCATTTACAGAAGTATATAACTTTTAAAAAATAATTACAAGAATAATACATTTATAAAATAATTACAAAAAGAGTGCAAATACAATAACCACATTAATTATTCAATTTTATAAATCCATTAAATTAAGGAGAAGTAAATTAAATTACACAAATCCCTTAAATTAAGGAAAATTAAATTAAATTCTACAAATTCTTTAAATAAAGGAGAAGTAAATTAAATTACTTCAATTCAATTTCTCCATCTCTCTCTCTTACTTTGACTCCACCTTCTTCCTCGTCGAAGTCTGCAAAAGATAACCAGTAACCAACTTTTAATACAAAAGTAACAAAACTTTAATATAAAGGTAACCAACCTTAAATACAAAGGTAACCAGTAACCAACTTTTAATACAAAGGTAACCAAACTTTATTATAAAGGTAACCAACCCTTAATACAAAGGTAATCAAACCTTAATACATGGGTAACCAACCTAAATACAAAGGTAACCAAAACTAGTTACTACACATTCAGGAATTAGTTACCTCCATACTAGTGTTTGGTTACCTATATACTATTGTTTGGTTACCTAAATTTACTAAACGAAAACTTTAATACAAAGGTAACCAACCCTTAATACAAAGGTAATCAAACCTTAATACAGGGGTAACCAACCTTTAATACAAATGTATTCCTCCACCACAACCACCACCACCACCACCATATTCTTCCTCCGCCACAACCACCACCATCTTCTTCCGCCTCTACTACCATCTTCTTCCTCCGCCACAACCACCACCATTTTCTTCCTCTACCACAACCACCATCATCTTCTTCCTCCGCCACAACTACTACCATGAACGTGAAAGATGAAAAAAAAAACGGCGGAGAAAATGGCGGAAGAAGATGGAGAAGATGAAAATGGAGAAAAGATAAAACGAAAAATGGAGGAAAGAGAAATATGGAGAAGATGAAAATGGCGGAAGAAGAGAAAATGGAAGAAAGAGAAAGATAAGTGAATTTAATTAGAATTTTAAATTTTGAAATTACCCAACTAAATTAAAGGGATCATGGCCACATCATCACTCCAATTAATTTAAACTAAAACTAACTGTATTTATTATGTAAATAAAAGATTAAAAATGCACTCTTTTTGTAAATATGTTTTTAATGCACTTTTATTGTAATTTTTTCTTTAAAAATACTAGAATATGTAATTAACCCTTAAATTAATTACTTAGCCCAAGTTAAGAAAGATGTGTGAGTTGTGTTAGGTAGCCCAAACAATTTAAATGAAGAGTTCAATGAAAAGTAAACTATGTAACTCAAACATTTAAAAGTCAAATGTTGGTCAATATGTTACTGTCGACGCCGGGATTTTGCCGTCTCGTTTTTTATTATTAAAATGCCCTTTCCAATTTTAGCCTTTTAGATTAAATGTGATTTTGAAAAGGGTCGGCTTAATGTCGACGGGTTTTTAAATGTCGATTTCTTTATGAGCCAATTGACCAGAGTCGCCAGTTGGTATATTTGAAATGGATGTACCAACTCATCCGAATTTATTTTCGTAATTGCTGGCTCATATGTGACTCCGATTAATTGGTCTGCAAACCGAGATTCATAGAGCTCGGGGGCTTGCTTAAGCGAGGGGAAGGTGTTAGGCACCCCCCGACTTCCGTGAAACACGGTTACCGCAATCTCGATGTTTTCCTATCCTTTTAAATCCTAAAATGTGTGTGTGTGTGTGTGTGTGTGTGTGTGTGTGTGTGTGTGTGTGCCTAAATGGACGTTTGTGGTGCGTTTTGCATAAAAAAGTTTGCTTTTATTTTATATGGCAAAAGTATTTATCTGGAAAGTGTTTTGGACGTTCTTTGACCCCAAATGACGAGGCTTCGCTTTTTATAAGAAAGATTGATTTTAATTTCGAAAGCGTTGAGGTTTTTTTATTTAGATGTCATTTTAGAAAACAATAGTTTTAAACTTTTGTCAAATAGGAATCGAGACTATACATTGCCTTCTAACAGTTAATATAAATAAAACGAGGGCAACTTCTAGAACTCTTTAACCCTATGCACAAAGTTTAATGAAAACATTGATTTATTTGCAAAAGCGTTTCTTATGACCTTTTAAAACCAAATGGAGTCTTTTTGCCAAACACGGGTTAAAGTTCGCCCAAGACTCTTAATTTTAAACCTCGTGAATCTAATATCCTAATTTGCTTGATTTTATAAAAACCTTTATCATTTCATTCCAAAATCGTTTTCTCGTGTCAAAAGGAAAATCAAGCATTAAAAATAGCGTTGCGGTTATTCACGGGCATGTAAGCCATCCAAACAACCCCAAACGCCTACAATCACATGTTTCACTATTACGGGGCCTTAAACCCGATTTTCGGTATCGATATCGCTTTAAGGCCCAAAAATTACATATTTACAACACAAGTGCATCGCCATTGCTACATACGTAAAAACTATAAAATAACCTTAAAAGGATATCATCGGGAGGTTAGGAGGAGATTCTATCCGCCACAAATCCTCTCTAACCATCCCTAATCCATAGATCCAAACATATATCGACTACATCGGATCTAACTTCAACATATACAAAATCAAACTATATTAAATAGCAATGCACCAAATATTTTCGGATCTAACAGTAGATCCACCCAACAAATGCACAAATATTAGATCTATAACAACTTAGACAATAAGATAAAATGAGAACTAGATCTAACTATATAGAACCACAAATGCTATGAACTTGGATTTCTTTACATTTCAAATGATGAAAGATACGCTTTAACACTTGAAAATCGAAATAGGATACAATACCTAGTAAAAATTGAACACAAGATGAAGAAATCTCACAATGTTTCTCTCTTTTCTATCTTTTTCTCTCTTCTCCCGCGCCTCTCTCTCTCTCTAAAAATCTATTTTTCTTTCCTTTTTTTCCTTCTCCTCTGCTCTCGGGTGGAAAATGGCCGCATATAGGCTTCAGCAGGCAGCCGCAGATGCATCTGCGGCTGGCCGCAGATGCATCTGCGGCTGCCTGCTGTGGCCGCCTGGCCGCCGCCTCGGCTGTCGTGTGCCGTTCTCGAGCCTCGTGCCTGTCACGTCTGTCGGTGGCAGCGGTTGCATTCGCGGCCGTCCGGCTTGTTTTTTCGATTTTCGTGCCACGCGGTCTTAATTCGCCAATTTCTGCGGTATTATTTTGGAAAGCTGTATTTTTGCAGTCCGGAAATCCCCGAAAAAACGTGCCATATTATTCTGGGAGGCTAGTTCGGAGGGATGCGACTTGATATGGAATTTGATAATTGTGCTTGGCTTTCAGGGGGCGCTGCCCCCTACCCCCCCGCCAGCTCACCGGCGAGCTGGGCAGCCGCTCGCTCACCGGTGAGCGAGACCCCCGAACATTGTAAGCGGAGTGGCCATCAGTCGTCTTTTGTGGTCGGCTCAGGCTTTTCTGGGTCAACTGTTCGCCTTGCCTCAAGTGACCGGATGCTCGTTGTCCGTGGTGGCGGCTTTGACCGTAAATCGTTGGGGTGGCATGGTGTTGGGGTCCACCTTCTTTTCCGTGTGTCGGGTCAAATGACGATTTTACCCTCCTGCCAGGGTTAGTCCAAAAGTGCAAAATTTGGGTGTCTACAGCTGCCCCTCTTTATCATGTTTATGTAATGTCATATGAAATGAACATGATAAAGAAGTAGGCACCCAATGCATGATGATGGCAGCACATATTTTAATGATGCAACATATATATCATTGATGCAACATATACAGGTTAATGATGCAACACTTATATTACCGGTTACTGCCTCAAATGGACTCGCATCGCATATTCGCCAAAACTATTTTTCTCTTGCTTAACGCATATTGCATATTTAAATATCAAATCGCTTATCATACTAAATCAAAATCGCATTACATCGCATATGAAATCACATATCGCACTGCTTCTCATATGATGCATCGCATATCGCATATCGCATCGCATCGCACATCGCATCGCATCGCATCGCTCGTCGCATCGCATCGCACATCGCATCGCATCGCATTGCACATCGCATCGCATCGCACATCGCATAGCATCGCATCGCACATCGCATCGCATCGCATTGTTTTGGTCATCGTCGGATCTTTCCCCAACGGTTACCGCATTGTCATCGTCGGATCTTTTCCCAACGGTTATCGCATTTTCATCGTCGGATCTTTCTCCAACGGTTATCGCATTGTCATCGTCGGATCTTTCTCCAACGGGTCATTTTTGGACGGTCAGGAGTTTTCACTGACGGGTCATTTTGGACGGTCAGGGATTTTCACTGACGGGTCATGTTGGACGGTCAGGGTTTTTACTGACGGGTCATGTTTGGACGGTCAGGGGTTTTCACTGACTGGTCATTTTGGACGGTCAGTTCTTTTGACTGACGGGTCATGTTTGGACGGTCAGTTCTTTTGACTGACGGGTCGTGTTGGACGGTCAGTTCTTGTTTCTGACGGGTCGTGTTGGACGGTCAGTTCTTGTTTCTGACGGGTCATGTTTGGACGGTCAGGTATTGTTTCTGACGAGTCATGTTTGGACGGTCAGGGGTTTTCACTGACGGGTCATGTTTGGACGGTCAGGGGTTTTCACTGACGGGTCATGTTTGGACGGTCAGGGATTTTCACTGACGGGTCATGTTTGGACGGTCAGGGGTTTTCACTGACGGGTCATGTTTGGACGGTCAGGGGTTTTCACTGACGGGTCATGTTTGGACGGTCAGGGATTTTCACTGACGGGTCATGTTTGGACGGTCAGGGGTTTTCACTGACGGGTCATGTTTGGACGGTCAGGAGTTTTCACTGACGGGTCATGTTTGGACGGTCAGGGATTTTCACTGACGGGTCATGTTTGGACGGTCAGGGGTTTTCACTGACGGGTCATGTTGGACGGTCAGTTCTTTTGACTGACGGGTCATGTTTGGACGGTCAGGGATTTTCACTGACGGGTCATGTTTGGACGGTCAGGAGTTTTCACTGACGGGTCATTTTGGACGGTCAGTTCTTTTGACTGACGGGTCATGTTTGGACGGTCAGTTCTTTTGACTGACGGGTCATGTTTGGACGGTCAGTTTCCTTTGACTGACGGGTCATGTTGGACGGTCAGTTCTTTTGACTGACGGGTCATGTTTGGACGGTCAGGGATTTTCACTGACGGGTCATGTTTGGACGGTCAGGGGTTTTCACTGACGGGTCATTTTGAGTTGGTCAGGTATCGTATCTGACTGGTCGTTTTTGGGTTGGTCAGGTATCGTATCTGACTGGTCGTTTTTGGTTTGGTCAGGTATCGTATCTGACTGGTCGTGTTTGGACGGTCAGGGGTTTTCACTGACGGGTCATGTTTGTAATTGCCGGGTCTCGTCTCCGGAAACGCTGTGTACTATCCTAAATGGACTCGCATCGTATTGTACATCATAAAAATGCAATAATTCTAGAGGAAATTTTAAAAGGAAAGCGTACCTGAATAGTTTGTGGGGCCTCCCTGGGATTCGTCCTCGTAAATCGCTTTTGCCAGTCATTTCTTTTGGTTTGACTTGTCATTCTTGGGGTTTGTTCTCGTAGATCGCTCTTGACAGCCAGTGCTTTTGAGCTTTGATCCTTGTTGATTAGCTGAAGGTGCTTCAGACAGTCATTTTGCAATTCCTTGATGTTCCATAGATTTTGGGTGCATCGGATCGTAGAAGTTTCCCGCTGTCATGTCTTTCCGATCAATGGCACTGGCATTCGTGACGCTGACAGTCTCGTACCTGTGATTTTACTTTCACGTATATTTTATTTTGATAGATACATGGATGCGCAGATGTTATGCATGGGTCAATAGATATGCTTGGAAGGAAATGACCCCTGTTTAGTCAAATGATACAATTTTTCGCGTGTCGCTCTTTTTGACTACTCAGTTGTGCGATGCCTTATTTGGGAGCACAGTTTCTTGACTTCAAGGTTGGTTTATTGAATCGCATGCCCCTGATCGTTTCTCTGTTGGGGAATTGTATATGTCGTTTTGAATGCCCAATCGACTTATCCCGGGCTCCTCATCCTGCCCACAGATCGTCATGTCTTCGAATTTGGGATGCAGGGACTTCCTCTGAGGCTGGAGGATTATGCCTAGATTCTGGGCTAATATCTAGGTGGTCCTCTTGTCATTTGGTCGTATGTATTGACCACTCTTGACCTAAATCGGATTGAGGCAGTCCATTTGCCTTTTTGCGATGACCGACGGCCATGTTGCCCTTCCTCGCCTTTTAATCGATCAGCTCTGACGTCAGGAATTATATCGCTCTTGCATATGCTCGCTTGAGTATCGAGGTAATGTCAGCATGCATCAGGCTGAGTTCGTCAAAATCCATTGATGGTCGTGGAGGAAGGTTCGTTGATGAGGAGTCTGATATGGACCTGTGCCCCTTTCATTTCCATGATCTTTAAGATGCCCCAGCCTTTACTCATGTTTTTGTCGAGGATTCATTTGGGAAGTCATTTCGTTTGTCATGCCGAGTTACGCACACCGATTCATATCCTGCACAAGTAACAAACGCTAAATGCTCGACGGTTCGGGTCGGCGGGGTTAACTTCGATATTACTAAACATCTCAACAGTAGAGCAGATAAAATGGAATGCTCATGATTATGCAATTTAGCTCGTGTCCGTGATGTTTTCGTCTTATCGTGAAACTTGAAATCGGGATGGATCTCTTTTTTTCGTGAATCGTGAGTGGATTAAGTTGACATTGAATGAATTGTGAAGGTACTAAGTCATTCTCGATTTCACTTTTTTTCTTCTCTTTTTTCTCTTTTTTTTTTTTTTTTTTTTTTTTTTTTTTTTTTTTCATTTGACGAGTTATGAAATCGTAATAAAACTTTTAAGCATTCATGGTCAATATACGTGAGTATGATTAAATTTAAAAACTACCTTCCTTTATCAAAGGTATTCCGTCTTCATTCTTGATATCGTTCTTCGCAGGATTTACGTCATATGACAAGTGCACTGTGCGATGCAATCCTTCAATTAGGGGCCTCTTTTCCGTGACTTTAGATGAGCCTCTCTTTTTTTCTCTGGTCGAAAATTTTTTCTTTTTCTTTTCCTGAGTCTGCTTTTTTCTTTTTCGTGTCCACTTAACTTGTCTCGTTTTCTTAGGCTGTTCAGAGTTACCCCTTTAACGAGCTTTGGACCAATGACTCCCAAATCATGCGGCTTTAGGGCATTAGGTGTAAAGACACCCCTTCGGGTTTACTTGCTCGAGTAACAAAGGCCACGCTTCGATACAAGTTAGGTGGTTTTACTGCATTCATACCTCGTCTGACTCTGTGCAAGATTCGTTTTCTTAGGCTTGAGTTACCCATGTAGCGAGCGTTGGGCCGGTGACTCCCAAATCGGACGACCTTAGGGCACCAGGTGTAGAGACACCCTTTAGGCTTAATTACTCGAATAACCCGTGCCACGATTCGAATCTGCTCAGGTCTCTGCAGCTGTAATGCTCGTTTTCTTAGGCTCTGAGTTACCCATGTAACGAGCGTTGGGCCGACGACTCCCAAATCAGATGACTTTAGGGCGCCAGGTGTAAAGGCACCCCTCAGGCCTAATTACTCGAATAACTCAGGCCACGATTCGAGACATCATATTATCCTTTATTCACCCTCCGATTTTGTATCGACTGTCATCATTATCGTCATAGCTTTATACCCCACATCTGAAAGTTGGCGCAAACGCAAAGTGCAGACTTGCCTATGAGGTGAATTCTACTTCGAACGACACTTCGAAATCAGGTCTTTGTTGGACAGTTTTAATCGTCTAATCATACTCATGAGTCTGCTCCACTGATGCTTGTTAGAATTAATTCGATTCCTAACAAGTCAAATAAAATTTTCTCTTTCCAAAAGTAATGTTAGAGTTAAACTATGTGCAGTCTTAATATATGTACAGGGAGACTGGAAAGAAATAAAAAGATGGAAGAAGTTGTACCTTACCTGCGGGTCATCGTATTCTGAAAGAGCTCCGACTGGAAAGGACCAATTGATAGTACATCTCTGATGATGTTATTGTACGCTGACGAGATCGTATAATAGATGTTGAATTGTGCACTACCTTTCCACGGATGGCTGATGAATGCCCCAGTGTCGAGTCGCCATCGATTTCAAAATTGCCCAAGTCTTGATTGTTGTCAAGGCCATTACTTCGTGGTGTCTTTGACAGGTGGGCTGATGAGATGCTGGGAACCCAAGAATCATTTGCCTTTGATCAGGTAGGAAATGCACTCCGATGGGTTGACAGGAGAACATGTTGTATTGATCGTTAATTGCAAAACTATCGAAGGGTTATATACATTTTTACAAGGATTAGACCGCGCCAAAGTGGCTGCCTACGTACTCCTATAGGAAGAGGAGATCAGGTCTTTCGTAGTTCAGGCCATCAATAGCACACAAGATTGCTTTTTTCTTCTTTTTTTTTTTTTTTTTTTTTTTTTTTACATATCATAATAATGCACAGAAAATAAAGCAGGACATAACATTAAGCAGACGATAACATCCCCACACCCCTTTCTTGGGACTCACAATCGTATCCCTGGGAATTTACCATTTCATGGTTCGTTGAGGCTCGACAATCCGTTCGTCGGTGGTCAGGCTCCCCATTGCGGTGATCTCAAGGTCGTTTGCCATTTTCAGCTCTCCTCTTTCGATAAGATTTTGGATCTTGTGCCGCAACGCCCAACACTCTTCAGTATCATGCCCTGGTGAGTTGGAATGATAGAGGCATATTCGTGTAGGATCGTATCTTTTAGACTTGGGGTCGGTTTGTGGCAGCAACTCCGTAATCTTTCCCCGGCTGATCAGAAGGTGCAATATTTCTGCATTTGATTTGCTCAAAGGGGTGAACTTTCGATCTCTTGGGAATGCTGCTCGATCTTTCCCCTTTGAGGGTTCACCTCTGTCCGAGCGGTTATCATGGCTCCACTGGTGGGATCGTCTGGCATCTTTATTATTTTCATTTCCATGCCCTTTCATTCTGTTTTGATCTCCTTGAGTCAGCTGGTTTTCCTGGGAGGGATCCTGGTTTGAAATTTGTTTGTCCTCTTCTTCCGTTTGGTCTCTCAGTAATTGGGTGAAGAGTTGCCTCGTTAGATTATGTTGGTGTACCACCAGGTCTGCTAATTGCTTCATTTGATGCCTGACCAACTTCATCTCTTGCCTAATGACCTTAACCTCCTCCAGACATTCCCTTTCAAGGACATTTGTTTCGCTCATTGGGGGGTATTCTTCGACCTTTCGGATGTATTTGCGATTGGGGTCCACCCCGATATTTCCTGACCCAATCATGCTTACCTCATCTGTTTCGCATTGCGGCAAATGGCTGGCGTTGACATCTGGTCGTTCAACTACGATGTCCCCCCTATCGATCAAGTTCTGAATCTTCTGTTTCAACGCCCAACATTCCTGAGTGTCATGCCCCGGGGACCCGGAATGATAGGCACATTTCTTACTTGGGTCGTACTTCTTCCCCTTTGGGTCCGTTGGCGGTGCCAGCTCCGTAATCTTCTTTTGGGTGATTAACACAGCCAAAATTTGCTCTAATGGATCTCCCAACGGGGTGAATTCCCTATCTCGGGCATTTTCAAATCTCCTCCTCCCCTCAAATCTTTGATTGTTAAAAGTTGGCTGACGCGGGGGCTCGCTTCTTGGCATGCGGACATGAGGGTTACTCACTGTTTTCCCAGATAGCCCTTGCAAGACCAGGGACACATCTCCCTCTTCTCTCTCATGTGGTCTCCAGGAAGTACTACCATAGTTTCCGCTTTGTATCTGTTCAGCAACAGCTTCAAGAGCTGTGAGGTCTCGGATCTTTCCTGACTTCAACCCCATCTCTGCCATTTCCCCGTGTTTGATCATCTCCGCAAAAGGTTTGCCTAATCCAGCCAATACTCTTTCGTAATAAGGAGCCTCTTGTATGTCTATGAAGGTTATCACCAATTCAGCCTCATCCATGGGAGGGTTCACTTGTGCGGCCATCCTCCTCCATCGCTGAGCATAGTCTCTAAAAGACTCTTTGGGTTGCTTCTTTATCTTCGTCATTTGGTAGCGATCAGGGGCCATTTGCGATTGGAAGCTATATTGTGTCAAAAAGGTGTGGGCCAGCTCCTCCCAATTGTGAATTTTAGCGTTATCCAGCCTCGCGTACCAGGTCCTAGCCTCCCCCGTCAGGCTTTTCTGAAATAACTGCATTCTCAACGACTCGTCCTCAGCATATGCCCCAAGTTCTCCGATATAGACTTTTAGATGCATGTAAGGATCCCCCGACCCGTTGTATTTTTCAAATTCTGGAATTTTGAACTTCTTGGGGTATTTGGTTCCCGGAAAGATGCATAAGTCGGAGTAGTTAACACTGCCATATGACCCGATCCCCTTCATAGTTTTGATGGCCTCCTCCATCTGCTTTATTTTCTTGCTGACAGTGCTGGCAACCTCATCCTCTGGAATGATAATGATTTGTTTTGCCGGTTCAACCTTTGGAGTTTCTGGGGTCAGTATGTTCTCTTGAGATGATGGCCCCGGCTGGTCCTCGAGCTGTGGCCCTGATTTTAGTTTGAAATGCTCTTTGAGCAACATAGTCAGCTCCGTCATTTGATTTCTCACCGCGTTGAACTCTTCCCGAGATACGGGAGCCAGGTCCGGAATAGGGTTTTCAGCCATCTCGACTGTTGATTCTCTGGCTTTCTTAGATCGGAGACGGGTTTGGGGAGCAATCCTGCGAATAAACAAACCAAGTTTAGTTCCGGGTCATGGTATTGGCAGATGCATGCTAAAGCAATTATTTTTGTATTTTTGGGTTTTGTAATCTTTTTCTGCAAAACAGAGTCAGTGTCCTTTTTATTTTAACCAAGGTAATGACACAGTGCAATTCACGATGCTCTCCAAGCTTGCCCCTGTAAAACAGAGGTTAGTACTTTTATTTGGAAAAAGTGGTTGGTACAAAAGGATTGACTACAGTATGATATTACATGCGTAAAATGTAAAAGGGTATGAAGAGACTTCCCTCGCGTTGGGTTTATCTGAGGCTGACCTACCCTAAGTTACTCTCGCGGGCTTTTCGGCATGAAGGTTCCCAGATCTTCGCAACATACTCGAAGGGAATGAATCCGATCTTTCAATTGGATTGGATCTGAGTGGATGCTTTTCCTGAGCCTCGCCGGGGAGCACCCCTTTGAGTCCAGTAATCCACATCCGACGGGTTTGCCTCAGGAGGAGGAACTGCTCAACATACATTTATCATACATTCATCGTACCTCACCGTATGCATATGATGCTAATAAAGTAAAGACTTGAAAAGAAACGCAATCACACTATTCACATACACGCGCAAAAAAGGTAAATCAACGCAAATAACGCAAACACACATTTTTTAGATTTTTAAAGGATAGAAAAACATCAGGATTTTAAATGCGGCTTAAGCCCTCTAATGTCCCCAGCGGAGTCGCCAGCTGTCGACGCCGGGATTTTGCCGTCTCGTTTTTTATTATTAAAATGCCCTTTCCAATTTTAGCCTTTTAGATTAAATGTGATTTTGAAAAGGGTCGGCTTAATGTCGACGGGTTTTTAAATGTCGATTTCTTTATGAGCCAATTGACCAGAGTCGCCAGTTGGTATATTTGAAATGGATGTACCAACTCATCCGAATTTATTTTCGTAATTGCTGGCTCATATGTGACTCCGATTAATTGGTCTGCAAACCGAGATTCATAGAGCTCGGGGGCTTGCTTAAGCGAGGGGAAGGTGTTAGGCACCCCCCGACTTCCGTGAAACACGGTTACCGCAATCTCGATGTTTTCCTATCCTTTTAAATCCTAAAATGTGTGTGTGTGTGTGTGTGTGTGTGTGTGTGTGTGTGTGCCTAAATGGACGTTTGTGGTGCGTTTTGCATAAAAAAGTTTGCTTTTATTTTATATGGCAAAAGTATTTATCTGGAAAGTGTTTTGGACGTTCTTTGACCCCAAATGACGAGGCTTCGCTTTTTATAAGAAAGATTGATTTTAATTTCGAAAGCGTTGAGGTTTTTTTATTTAGATGTCATTTTAGAAAACAATAGTTTTAAACTTTTGTCAAATAGGAATCGAGACTATACATTGCCTTCTAACAGTTAATATAAATAAAACGAGGGCAACTTCTAGAACTCTTTAACCCTATGCACAAAGTTTAATGAAAACATTGATTTATTTGCAAAAGCGTTTCTTATGACCTTTTAAAACCAAATGGAGTCTTTTTGCCAAACACGGGTTAAAGTTCGCCCAAGACTCTTAATTTTAAACCTCGTGAATCTAATATCCTAATTTGCTTGATTTTATAAAAACCTTTATCATTTCATTCCAAAATCGTTTTCTCGTGTCAAAAGGAAAATCAAGCATTAAAAATAGCGTTGCGGTTATTCACGGGCATGTAAGCCATCCAAACAACCCCAAACGCCTACAATCACATGTTTCACTATTACGGGGCCTTAAACCCGATTTTCGGTATCGATATCGCTTTAAGGCCCAAAAATTACATATTTACAACACAAGTGCATCGCCATTGCTACATACGTAAAAACTATAAAATAACCTTAAAAGGATATCATCGGGAGGTTAGGAGGAGATTCTATCCGCCACAAATCCTCTCTAACCATCCCTAATCCATAGATCCAAACATATATCGACTACATCGGATCTAACTTCAACATATACAAAATCAAACTATATTAAATAGCAATGCACCAAATATTTTCGGATCTAACAGTAGATCCACCCAACAAATGCACAAATATTAGATCTATAACAACTTAGACAATAAGATAAAATGAGAACTAGATCTAACTATATAGAACCACAAATGCTATGAACTTGGATTTCTTTACATTTCAAATGATGAAAGATACGCTTTAACACTTGAAAATCGAAATAGGATACAATACCTAGTAAAAATTGAACACAAGATGAAGAAATCTCACAATGTTTCTCTCTTTTCTATCTTTTTCTCTCTTCTCCCGCGCCTCTCTCTCTCTCTAAAAATCTATTTTTCTTTCCTTTTTTTCCTTCTCCTCTGCTCTCGGGTGGAAAATGGCCGCATATAGGCTTCAGCAGGCAGCCGCAGATGCATCTGCGGCTGGCCGCAGATGCATCTGCGGCTGCCTGCTGTGGCCGCCTGGCCGCCGCCTCGGCTGTCGTGTGCCGTTCTCGAGCCTCGTGCCTGTCACGTCTGTCGGTGGCAGCGGTTGCATTCGCGGCCGTCCGGCTTGTTTTTTCGATTTTCGTGCCACGCGGTCTTAATTCGCCAATTTCTGCGGTATTATTTTGGAAAGCTGTATTTTTGCAGTCCGGAAATCCCCGAAAAAACGTGTCATATTATTCTGGGAGGCTAGTTCGGAGGGATGCGACTTGATATGGAATTTGATAATTGTGCTTGGCTTTCAGGGGGCGCTGCCCCCTACCCCCCCGCCAGCTCACCGGCGAGCTGGGCAGCCGCTCGCTCACCGGTGAGCGAGACCCCCGAACATTGTAAGCGGAGTGGCCATCAGTCGTCTTTTGTGGTCGGCTCAGGCTTTTCTGGGTCAACTGTTCGCCTTGCCTCAAGTGACCGGATGCTCGTTGTCCGTGGTGGCGGCTTTGACCGTAAATCGTTGGGGTGGCATGGTGTTGGGGTCCACCTTCTTTTCCGTGTGTCGGGTCAAATGACGATTTTACCCTCCTGCCAGGGTTAGTCCAAAAGTGCAAAATTTGGGTGTCTACAGCTGCCCCTCTTTATCATGTTTATGTAATGTCATATGAAATGAACATGATAAAGAAGTAGGCACCCAATGCATGATGATGGCAGCACATATTTTAATGATGCAACATATATATCATTGATGCAACATATACAGGTTAATGATGCAACACTTATATTACCGGTTACTGCCTCAAATGGACTCGCATCGCATATTCGCCAAAACTATTTTTCTCTTGCTTAACGCATATTGCATATTTAAATATCAAATCGCTTATCATACTAAATCAAAATCGCATTACATCGCATATGAAATCACATATCGCACTGCTTCTCATATGATGCATCGCATATCGCATATCGCATCGCATCGCACATCGCATCGCATCGCATCGCTCGTCGCATCGCATCGCACATCGCATCGCATCGCATTGCACATCGCATCGCATCGCACATCGCATAGCATCGCATCGCACATCGCATCGCATCGCATTGTTTTGGTCATCGTCGGATCTTTCCCCAACGGTTACCGCATTGTCATCGTCGGATCTTTTCCCAACGGTTATCGCATTTTCATCGTCGGATCTTTCTCCAACGGTTATCGCATTGTCATCGTCGGATCTTTCTCCAACGGGTCGTTTTTGGACGGTCAGGAGTTTTCACTGACGGGTCATTTTGGACGGTCAGGGATTTTCACTGACGGGTCATGTTGGACGGTCAGGGTTTTTACTGACGGGTCATGTTTGGACGGTCAGGGGTTTTCACTGACTGGTCATTTTGGACGGTCAGTTCTTTTGACTGACGGGTCATGTTTGGACGGTCAGTTCTTTTGACTGACGGGTCGTGTTGGACGGTCAGTTCTTGTTTCTGACGGGTCGTGTTGGACGGTCAGTTCTTGTTTCTGACGGGTCGTGTTGGACGGTCAGTTCTTGTTTCTGACGGGTCATGTTTGGACGGTCAGGTATTGTTTCTGACGAGTCATGTTTGGACGGTCAGGGGTTTTCACTGACGGGTCATGTTTGGACGGTCAGGGGTTTTCACTGACGGGTCATGTTTGGACGGTCAGGGATTTTCACTGACGGGTCATGTTTGGACGGTCAGGGGTTTTCACTGACGGGTCATGTTTGGACGGTCAGGGGTTTTCACTGACGGGTCATGTTTGGACGGTCAGGGGTTTTCACTGACGGGTCATGTTTGGACGGTCAGGGGTTTTCACTGACGGGTCATGTTTGGACGGTCAGGAGTTTTCACTGACGGGTCATGTTTGGACGGTCAGGGATTTTCACTGACGGGTCATGTTTGGACGGTCAGGGGTTTTCACTGACGGGTCATGTTGGACGGTCAGTTCTTTTGACTGACGGGTCATGTTTGGACGGTCAGGGATTTTCACTGACGGGTCATGTTTGGACGGTCAGGAGTTTTCACTGACGGGTCATTTTGGACGGTCAGTTCTTTTGACTGACGGGTCATGTTTGGACGGTCAGTTCTTTTGACTGACGGGTCATGTTTGGACGGTCAGTTTCCTTTGACTGACGGGTCATGTTGGACGGTCAGTTCTTTTGACTGACGGGTCATGTTTGGACGGTCAGGGGTTTTCACTGACGGGTCATTTTGAGTTGGTCAGGTATCGTATCTGACTGGTCGTTTTTGGGTTGGTCAGGTATCGTATCTGACTGGTCGTTTTTGGTTTGGTCAGGTATCGTATCTGACTGGTCGTGTTTGGACGGTCAGGGGTTTTCACTGACGGGTCATGTTTGTAATTGCCGGGTCTCGTCTCCGGAAACGCTGTGTACTATCCTAAATGGACTCGCATCGTATTGTACATCATAAAAATGCAATAATTCTAGAGGAAATTTTAAAAGGAAAGCGTACCTGAATAGTTTGTGGGGCCTCCCTGGGATTCGTCCTCGTAAATCGCTTTTGCCAGTCATTTCTTTTGGTTTGACTTGTCATTCTTGGGGTTTGTTCTCGTAGATCGCTCTTGACAGCCAGTGCTTTTGAGCTTTGATCCTTGTTGATTAGCTGAAGGTGCTTCAGACAGTCATTTTGCAATTCCTTGATGTTCCATAGATTTTGGGTGCATCGGATCGTAGAAGTTTCCCGCTGTCATGTCTTTCCGATCAATGGCACTGGCATTCGTGACGCTGACAGTCTCGTACCTGTGATTTTACTTTCACGTATATTTTATTTTGATAGATACATGGATGCGCAGATGTTATGCATGGGTCAATAGATATGCTTGGAAGGAAATGACCCCTGTTTAGTCAAATGATACAATTTTTCGCGTGTCGCTCTTTTTGACTACTCAGTTGTGCGATGCCTTATTTGGGAGCACAGTTTCTTGACTTCAAGGTTGGTTTATTGAATCGCATGCCCCTGATCGTTTCTCTGTTGGGGAATTGTATATGTCGTTTTGAATGCCCAATCGACTTATCCCGGGCTCCTCATCCTGCCCACAGATCGTCATGTCTTCGAATTTGGGATGCAGGGACTTCCTCTGAGGCTGGAGGATTATGCCTAGATTCTGGGCTAATATCTAGGTGGTCCTCTTGTCATTTGGTCGTATGTATTGACCACTCTTGACCTAAATCGGATTGAGGCAGTCCATTTGCCTTTTTGCGATGACCGACGGCCATGTTGCCCTTCCTCGCCTTTTAATCGATCAGCTCTGACGTCAGGAATTATATCGCTCTTGCATATGCTCGCTTGAGTATCGAGGTAATGTCAGCATGCATCAGGCTGAGTTCGTCAAAATCCATTGATGGTCGTGGAGGAAGGTTCGTTGATGAGGAGTCTGATATGGACCTGTGCCCCTTTCATTTCCATGATCTTTAAGATGCCCCAGCCTTTACTCATGTTTTTGTCGAGGATTCATTTGGGAAGTCATTTCGTTTGTCATGCCGAGTTACGCACACCGATTCATATCCTGCACAAGTAACAAACGCTAAATGCTCGACGGTTCGGGTCGGCGGGGTTAACTTCGATATTACTAAACATCTCAACAGTAGAGCAGATAAAATGGAATGCTCATGATTATGCAATTTAGCTCGTGTCCGTGATGTTTTCGTCTTATCGTGAAACTTGAAATCGGGATGGATCTCTTTTTTTCGTGAATCGTGAGTGGATTAAGTTGACATTGAATGAATTGTGAAGGTACTAAGTCATTCTCGATTTCACTTTTTTTCTTCTCTTTTTTCTCTTTTTTTTTTTTTTTTTTTTTTTTTTTTTTTTTTTTCATTTGACGAGTTATGAAATCGTAATAAAACTTTTAAGCATTCATGGTCAATATACGTGAGTATGATTAAATTTAAAAACTACCTTCCTTTATCAAAGGTATTCCGTCTTCATTCTTGATATCGTTCTTCGCAGGATTTACGTCATATGACAAGTGCACTGTGCGATGCAATCCTTCAATTAGGGGCCTCTTTTCCGTGACTTTAGATGAGCCTCTCTTTTTTTCTCTGGTCGAAAATTTTTTCTTTTTCTTTTCCTGAGTCTGCTTTTTTCTTTTTCGTGTCCACTTAACTTGTCTCGTTTTCTTAGGCTGTTCAGAGTTACCCCTTTAACGAGCTTTGGACCAATGACTCCCAAATCATGCGGCTTTAGGGCATTAGGTGTAAAGACACCCCTTCGGGTTTACTTGCTCGAGTAACAAAGGCCACGCTTCGATACAAGTTAGGTGGTTTTACTGCATTCATACCTCGTCTGACTCTGTGCAAGATTCGTTTTCTTAGGCTTGAGTTACCCATGTAGCGAGCGTTGGGCCGGTGACTCCCAAATCGGACGACCTTAGGGCACCAGGTGTAGAGACACCCTTTAGGCTTAATTACTCGAATAACCCGTGCCACGATTCGAATCTGCTCAGGTCTCTGCAGCTGTAATGCTCGTTTTCTTAGGCTCTGAGTTACCCATGTAACGAGCGTTGGGCCGACGACTCCCAAATCAGATGACTTTAGGGCGCCAGGTGTAAAGGCACCCCTCAGGCCTAATTACTCGAATAACTCAGGCCACGATTCGAGACATCATATTATCCTTTATTCACCCTCCGATTTTGTATCGACTGTCATCATTATCGTCATAGCTTTATACCCCACATCTGAAAGTTGGCGCAAACGCAAAGTGCAGACTTGCCTATGAGGTGAATTCTACTTCGAACGACACTTCGAAATCAGGTCTTTGTTGGACAGTTTTAATCGTCTAATCATACTCATGAGTCTGCTCCACTGATGCTTGTTAGAATTAATTCGATTCCTAACAAGTCAAATAAAATTTTCTCTTTCCAAAAGTAATGTTAGAGTTAAACTATGTGCAGTCTTAATATATGTACAGGGAGACTGGAAAGAAATAAAAAGATGGAAGAAGTTGTACCTTACCTGCGGGTCATCGTATTCTGAAAGAGCTCCGACTGGAAAGGACCAATTGATAGTACATCTCTGATGATGTTATTGTACGCTGACGAGATCGTATAATAGATGTTGAATTGTGCACTACCTTTCCACGGATGGCTGATGAATGCCCCAGTGTCGAGTCGCCATCGATTTCAAAATTGCCCAAGTCTTGATTGTTGTCAAGGCCATTACTTCGTGGTGTCTTTGACAGGTGGGCTGATGAGATGCTGGGAACCCAAGAATCATTTGCCTTTGATCAGGTAGGAAATGCACTCCGATGGGTTGACAGGAGAACATGTTGTATTGATCGTTAATTGCAAAACTATCGAAGGGTTATATACATTTTTACAAGGATTAGACCGCGCCAAAGTGGCTGCCTACGTACTCCTATAGGAAGAGGAGATCAGGTCTTTCGTAGTTCAGGCCATCAATAGCACACAAGATTGCTTTTTTCTTCTTTTTTTTTTTTTTTTTTTTTTTTTTTACATATCATAATAATGCACAGAAAATAAAGCAGGACATAACATTAAGCAGACGATAACATCCCCACACCCCTTTCTTGGGACTCACAATCGTATCCCTGGGAATTTACCATTTCATGGTTCGTTGAGGCTCGACAATCCGTTCGTCGGTGGTCAGGCTCCCCATTGCGGTGATCTCAAGGTCGTTTGCCATTTTCAGCTCTCCTCTTTCGATAAGATTTTGGATCTTGTGCCGCAACGCCCAACACTCTTCAGTATCATGCCCTGGTGAGTTGGAATGATAGAGGCATATTCGTGTAGGATCGTATCTTTTAGACTTGGGGTCGGTTTGTGGCAGCAACTCCGTAATCTTTCCCCGGCTGATCAGAAGGTGCAATATTTCTGCATTTGATTTGCTCAAAGGGGTGAACTTTCGATCTCTTGGGAATGCTGCTCGATCTTTCCCCTTTGAGGGTTCACCTCTGTCCGAGCGGTTATCATGGCTCCACTGGTGGGATCGTCTGGCATCTTTATTATTTTCATTTCCATGCCCTTTCATTCTGTTTTGATCTCCTTGAGTCAGCTGGTTTTCCTGGGAGGGATCCTGGTTTGAAATTTGTTTGTCCTCTTCTTCCGTTTGGTCTCTCAGTAATTGGGTGAAGAGTTGCCTCGTTAGATTATGTTGGTGTACCACCAGGTCTGCTAATTGCTTCATTTGATGCCTGACCAACTTCATCTCTTGCCTAATGACCTTAACCTCCTCCAGACATTCCCTTTCAAGGACATTTGTTTCGCTCATTGGGGGGTATTCTTCGACCTTTCGGATGTATTTGCGATTGGGGTCCACCCCGATATTTCCTGACCCAATCATGCTTACCTCATCTGTTTCGCATTGCGGCAAATGGCTGGCGTTGACATCTGGTCGTTCAACTACGATGTCCCCCCTATCGATCAAGTTCTGAATCTTCTGTTTCAACGCCCAACATTCCTGAGTGTCATGCCCCGGGGACCCGGAATGATAGGCACATTTCTTACTTGGGTCGTACTTCTTCCCCTTTGGGTCCGTTGGCGGTGCCAGCTCCGTAATCTTCTTTTGGGTGATTAACACAGCCAAAATTTGCTCTAATGGATCTCCCAACGGGGTGAATTCCCTATCTCGGGCATTTTCAAATCTCCTCCTCCCCTCAAATCTTTGATTGTTAAAAGTTGGCTGACGCGGGGGCTCGCTTCTTGGCATGCGGACATGAGGGTTACTCACTGTTTTCCCAGATAGCCCTTGCAAGACCAGGGACACATCTCCCTCTTCTCTCTCATGTGGTCTCCAGGAAGTACTACCATAGTTTCCGCTTTGTATCTGTTCAGCAACAGCTTCAAGAGCTGTGAGGTCTCGGATCTTTCCTGACTTCAACCCCATCTCTGCCATTTCCCCGTGTTTGATCATCTCCGCAAAAGGTTTGCCTAATCCAGCCAATACTCTTTCGTAATAAGGAGCCTCTTGTATGTCTATGAAGGTTATCACCAATTCAGCCTCATCCATGGGAGGGTTCACTTGTGCGGCCATCCTCCTCCATCGCTGAGCATAGTCTCTAAAAGACTCTTTGGGTTGCTTCTTTATCTTCGTCATTTGGTAGCGATCAGGGGCCATTTGCGATTGGAAGCTATATTGTGTCAAAAAGGTGTGGGCCAGCTCCTCCCAATTGTGAATTTTAGCGTTATCCAGCCTCGCGTACCAGGTCCTAGCCTCCCCCGTCAGGCTTTTCTGAAATAACTGCATTCTCAACGACTCGTCCTCAGCATATGCCCCAAGTTCTCCGATATAGACTTTTAGATGCATGTAAGGATCCCCCGACCCGTTGTATTTTTCAAATTCTGGAATTTTGAACTTCTTGGGGTATTTGGTTCCCGGAAAGATGCATAAGTCGGAGTAGTTAACACTGCCATATGACCCGATCCCCTTCATAGTTTTGATGGCCTCCTCCATCTGCTTTATTTTCTTGCTGACAGTGCTGGCAACCTCATCCTCTGGAATGATAATGATTTGTTTTGCCGGTTCAACCTTTGGAGTTTCTGGGGTCAGTATGTTCTCTTGAGATGATGGCCCCGGCTGGTCCTCGAGCTGTGGCCCTGATTTTAGTTTGAAATGCTCTTTGAGCAACATAGTCAGCTCCGTCATTTGATTTCTCACCGCGTTGAACTCTTCCCGAGATACGGGAGCCAGGTCCGGATTAGGGTTTTCAGCCATCTCGACTGTTGATTCTCTGGCTTTCTTAGATCGGAGACGGGTTTGGGGAGCAATCCTGCGAATAAACAAACCAAGTTTAGTTCCGGGTCATGGTATTGGCAGATGCATGCTAAAGCAATTATTTTTGTATTTTTGGGTTTTGTAATCTTTTTCTGCAAAACAGAGTCAGTGTCCTTTTTATTTTAACCAAGGTAATGACACAGTGCAATTCACGATGCTCTCCAAGCTTGCCCCTGTAAAACAGAGGTTAGTACTTTTATTTGGAAAAAGTGGTTGGTACAAAAGGATTGACTACAGTATGATATTACATGCGTAAAATGTAAAAGGGTATGAAGAGACTTCCCTCGCGTTGGGTTTATCTGAGGCTGACCTACCCTAAGTTACTCTCGCGGGCTTTTCGGCATGAAGGTTCCCAGATCTTCGCAACATACTCGAAGGGAATGAATCCGATCTTTCAATTGGATTGGATCTGAGTGGATGCTTTTCCTGAGCCTCGCCGGGGAGCACCCCTTTGAGTCCAGTAATCCACATCCGACGGGTTTGCCTCAGGAGGAGGAACTGCTCAACATACATTTATCATACATTCATCGTACCTCACCGTATGCATATGATGCTAATAAAGTAAAGACTTGAAAAGAAACGCAATCACACTATTCACATACACGCGCAAAAAAGGTAAATCAACGCAAATAACGCAAACACACATTTTTTAGATTTTTAAAGGATAGAAAAACATCAGGATTTTAAATGCGGCTTAAGCCCTCTAATGTCCCCAGCGGAGTCGCCAGCTGTCGACGCCGGGATTTTGCCGTCTCGTTTTTTATTATTAAAATGCCCTTTCCAATTTTAGCCTTTTAGATTAAATGTGATTTTGAAAAGGGTCGGCTTAATGTCGACGGGTTTTTAAATGTCGATTTCTTTATGAGCCAATTGACCAGAGTCGCCAGTTGGTATATTTGAAATGGATGTACCAACTCATCCGAATTTATTTTCGTAATTGCTGGCTCATATGTGACTCCGATTAATTGGTCTGCAAACCGAGATTCATAGAGCTCGGGGGCTTGCTTAAGCGAGGGGAAGGTGTTAGGCACCCCCCGACTTCCGTGAAACACGGTTACCGCAATCTCGATGTTTTCCTATCCTTTTAAATCCTAAAATGTGTGTGTGTGTGTGTGTGTGTGTGTGTGTGTGTGTGTGTGCCTAAATGGACGTTTGTGGTGCGTTTTGCATAAAAAAGTTTGCTTTTATTTTATATGGCAAAAGTATTTATCTGGAAAGTGTTTTGGACGTTCTTTGACCCCAAATGACGAGGCTTCGCTTTTTATAAGAAAGATTGATTTTAATTTCGAAAGCGTTGAGGTTTTTTTATTTAGATGTCATTTTAGAAAACAATAGTTTTAAACTTTTGTCAAATAGGAATCGAGACTATACATTGCCTTCTAACAGTTAATATAAATAAAACGAGGGCAACTTCTAGAACTCTTTAACCCTATGCACAAAGTTTAATGAAAACATTGATTTATTTGCAAAAGCGTTTCTTATGACCTTTTAAAACCAAATGGAGTCTTTTTGCCAAACACGGGTTAAAGTTCGCCCAAGACTCTTAATTTTAAACCTCGTGAATCTAATATCCTAATTTGCTTGATTTTATAAAAACCTTTATCATTTCATTCCAAAATCGTTTTCTCGTGTCAAAAGGAAAATCAAGCATTAAAAATAGCGTTGCGGTTATTCACGGGCATGTAAGCCATCCAAACAACCCCAAACGCCTACAATCACATGTTTCACTATTACGGGGCCTTAAACCCGATTTTCGGTATCGATATCGCTTTAAGGCCCAAAAATTACATATTTACAACACAAGTGCATCGCCATTGCTACATACGTAAAAACTATAAAATAACCTTAAAAGGATATCATCGGGAGGTTAGGAGGAGATTCTATCCGCCACAAATCCTCTCTAACCATCCCTAATCCATAGATCCAAACATATATCGACTACATCGGATCTAACTTCAACATATACAAAATCAAACTATATTAAATAGCAATGCACCAAATATTTTCGGATCTAACAGTAGATCCACCCAACAAATGCACAAATATTAGATCTATAACAACTTAGACAATAAGATAAAATGAGAACTAGATCTAACTATATAGAACCACAAATGCTATGAACTTGGATTTCTTTACATTTCAAATGATGAAAGATACGCTTTAACACTTGAAAATCGAAATAGGATACAATACCTAGTAAAAATTGAACACAAGATGAAGAAATCTCACAATGTTTCTCTCTTTTCTATCTTTTTCTCTCTTCTCCCGCGCCTCTCTCTCTCTCTAAAAATCTATTTTTCTTTCCTTTTTTTCCTTCTCCTCTGCTCTCGGGTGGAAAATGGCCGCATATAGGCTTCAGCAGGCAGCCGCAGATGCATCTGCGGCTGGCCGCAGATGCATCTGCGGCTGCCTGCTGTGGCCGCCTGGCCGCCGCCTCGGCTGTCGTGTGCCGTTCTCGAGCCTCGTGCCTGTCACGTCTGTCGGTGGCAGCGGTTGCATTCGCGGCCGTCCGGCTTGTTTTTTCGATTTTCGTGCCACGCGGTCTTAATTCGCCAATTTCTGCGGTATTATTTTGGAAAGCTGTATTTTTGCAGTCCGGAAATCCCCGAAAAAACGTGCCATATTATTCTGGGAGGCTAGTTCGGAGGGATGCGACTTGATATGGAATTTGATAATTGTGCTTGGCTTTCAGGGGGCGCTGCCCCCTACCCCCCCGCCAGCTCACCGGCGAGCTGGGCAGCCGCTCGCTCACCGGTGAGCGAGACCCCCGAACATTGTAAGCGGAGTGGCCATCAGTCGTCTTTTGTGGTCGGCTCAGGCTTTTCTGGGTCAACTGTTCGCCTTGCCTCAAGTGACCGGATGCTCGTTGTCCGTGGTGGCGGCTTTGACCGTAAATCGTTGGGGTGGCATGGTGTTGGGGTCCACCTTCTTTTCCGTGTGTCGGGTCAAATGACGATTTTACCCTCCTGCCAGGGTTAGTCCAAAAGTGCAAAATTTGGGTGTCTACAGTTACGAGAATAATTTCAAGTATGGTTAAGTGTAGAGAATTAACTAATGTATGGTTAATTAAATAACCTTAGTTGGTAGACAAGAGAGAGTATTAACTAAACATTAGTTAATTGCTAGGTGAATGGATGTGATGATTATAATTAACTATGGATGAGTTAATTAAGTAACTCTAGGAAGTAAATAAATTAAAGATTTAATTATGCATGAGTTAATTGTAGGAAGAATATTATAGATACAATTATGTATGTATATAATTTACCAAGATAGAATTAGTAGGTAACCATGGGTTGGATATTGTAGAGAATTAACCGTACATTGGGTAATTGAGTTAAAATGATAAAATAAGTATATCTATTTATATGATAAGTTAAGACCATGGTTAGGTGTGTGGACTAACCTAGGTCATTTGAATGTAGAAAGTTAGCCACATTGTGGTTAATTGTTGGGAGATATATAAATATGTATATATAAATAAAATGAGCTTTAACCAATGTTGGGTAATTGAGTGACCAAGGTTAAGTGTAGTACTTTAACCCTAGGTAATATGGAGTTAGAAAATTAACCATATGTGGGTTAAGTGTTGGTCATATGTTACTTATTTTGCACTTCACCATCTATGTTGCTTGTAGTCAAGTTGATGAGTGACATATTAAAGGTCAAATGATAGTCAAATATGAGAAAAATGCAAGTATTGTGCATGTGTAGGTGAATATGTATATATATATTGGTGTATATATATATGGATGCTTATATAATTATATAGGACATAAAAATAAAGTCAAATTGGTGTAATATTAGAGCAAATCCCGAATTTTGGGCCCCTCATGGATGTGAAGCTTATTTATTAGATGATTTTTGAGTGAAAAATAGTTCAACAACTTCCCAACCACCCTAGTCATTCATATGGTCAATCATAGTGTCATTCAAGTGGTCATTTCATGCTATAGTAGGCCTAGATTAGTCCTAATTTGACCGATGTTGGATGATTAGTAATTATTAATCAAGATATTGAGAGTTCTGTAAATAGGAGGTCACACTTCATTTACTAGAGTTTGACATTTGTTAGTGTTCTTATATTGTAGAGAGAAAAGAGGAGAAGCTTGAGAGTGTTCTTTAGAGATTGAGTAAAACATCTTAAATGTTCATGTGTGTGAGATATTGTTCTAGAGGTTCATTCAAGAAGAAGGAAGAGAACTAGTAATATCAAGCATTCAAGATTTATAAGGTTTAAAAGTTTTCTCATCTCAAAACTTTAGTTCATAGATGTAGATTATTGTTTGTAGTATGTTTTGTCATGTTAGTTGTAGAAGAGTCTATTTGAAGAAGATATATGGTTAAACATGCTAGATATATGTTCTAACATATTTTGTATGGAAGATGATGGAAGAAATAGTAGTATGAGCATAATTAGTTTTAAAACCCTAACTAAATGTCTAGGTTGATGATTTATGATTTAAAATGTGTAAGTTATTTTTATGATTTATGATTCTTGAATGATAGGTATATAAGTTTTAAAGAAAACCCAACTTGAAACTTTCAAAAATATGAAAAAACAAAGAAGTTATGGTTTTTACGGCAAAATAGGTCATTTTGAAACCTTAAATGATTCGATCTTAATTTTCGTGTCAAAACGTTTTCAAAAATGTGATCAAACTATGAAATGTTGTAAAACAAGAAGTTATGAGGTCAACAACACTGAGTTGGTGCCATTTAAATGTGTAGATTTTATTTTATTCAAGTTTGAACTAATAAAACCAAAGATTTTTTAAGTTAGTTTTCACTTTGTCCTTGCGAGTAGTTTTGAGTCCGATTTTGTTTGGAATTTGGATTTGTGATCTAAAGAAAAATTGTAGATGATGAAATTTTAATGAATTTAGACTCAAGAATCACATCTAAATATTTTCGTATGACAAAGTTATGGCCAAAGTTAAAGTTAAAATTCGAACACCTGGCGTCTAGACACCCAAGTGTACGTCTAGCTTCTGTCCATAGGCGTATATACGCCCCAGAAATGCCTTGGGCCGGCTTATATATGCCCATACTTCTTAAAAATTAGGTTTTTGGTCCAGACTTGTTTATAACTGAAAGTTTTGCTTGTCGGACATTGTAAAACTTAACGAAAGGTAATTACCCTATTTAAATAAAGATAAACTATTGTAAAGAGTCTTTGTTAGGACTAATGGTTATTTTAAGCTTACATATCTTGTAGGGCGTACCATTGAAAGCGATAATTAATTATTTAATTATTATTTAAAGGACATTAAATAATAATTAAAGGGAGACAAAGTGAATAAATTAAATGATAACTTGCTATTTAATATTAAATAATAAATGAAGTTAGCTAGCTAATTAATTATTATTAATTGATATTAACTAATAATTAAAGTGAATTAAAGCTAATGAGATAATTGTTTATGTAATGTTAAATAACAAGTAAAGTTAATTGAGTTATTTATTTATTTAATTAATATTAAATAAATAATATGAATGAATTAAGGATAATAAAGTGAGTAAACAATTTGCATGTAATTGTTTAAGTCTTTAATTATTACCAAGGTTGTAATTTATCATTAAATGATTTAAAATTAATGGTAAGTGATTAATAATACTAATAAATGATTAAAATATTATTAAATGATTAATAATATTAGTAAAATATTATTAAAAGGTTAATAATATTAATAGGTGATTAAAATATTATTACATAATTAATAAATGATTAATAATATTTGAATGTAATTTTATATTATCAAAGGTAGATAATATTTTGAGGTATTTGGTATATTATTAAATGTCCAAATCATTAAGTTATATAAAAGAAGAAAGTTTAATTGAATTAAATCAATGAAAATAGTCTATTTGTGACCAATTTAGACAACTTATTAAAAATGGGTCGTACGAAGAACGTGTAGTGAAGACGTAAGTTGGTTAAACGCACCCGACATGTCTGAACTATATTTTGGGTTAGTGTTTTTGTCCGAAACTTAGGGTTCGTTTGCAGACATCTTAAGAGTTAATAATTTGAAATTAGAGTCTTATATAAAGACTACGTAATAGTCATTGTAACTAATGATGATGTCAATTTCATATATAAGTTGTAAGTTGATTGAAAAATGGAAAATAAGTGTAAATGGTAAAAGCGAACCAGACAAATTTTTTAGAACTTGCTCCTATGTGCAATGTTATGCTACAATGTGATATTAAATTATTGATATGAAGATATATTGATGTTATTTAGTTTATGTGAAGCCAATAAAGTATGAGTGTATGTGAAGTATGTGATAAGCATGAAATATCACATGTGAAATATGAACAAAATATGAAGCATGATTTGATAGAGGCTAGTTGTGTATTATATGTAATGCATAAGAAGTATGAAGCATTTATAAAATGAAAAGCATGAAATGCATAATGTAATAATAAAATGCAGAGTATGTTTAATATGTGAAGTATGCAATGTGTGATATGTAACTATTAAATTTGTTGAGTCGTCGTGCTCACTTTTGCTATAAAATCAACACTTTCAGATAATTGCAAGATATCCGAAGATTTCGTTAAAGATTAAGGATCAAGAATACGTATTACTTTCACCGAAAGTTTAAGTGATTGTTATAGTTATAAGTCCGGATTGGACATGTAAACTGATTTTGTAATTAAATAAATGGTTAGTGTTTATTGTTAGGGTTTAAATACTCAAATTGATTGTAATAAAATATCATATCATGTATGATATTGAGACATACTAGGAATTTGTAAAAAACGTGATTCTGGAATAGAAAGAGATGTTATAAAGTTTTAAATAAACAATTATTTAATAATTATAATATTATTGTAAGTCATGAACGATAAGAAAAATATTATACAGTAGCGAATCGGATCCAAAGTTAAAGGAACCTAGATTCGGAGTCGTCACATTATCCATAAAATGAATAAGTTGTTATAACATTATAATAAATTTTCAAATAAAAATAATAATTCTACAAATTTTTGTCTCACGTAGGGGTGAGACATGTTTACTGTTTCTATAAAAAATTTTATTTTTATTTATAAAAATATCAATTTTTTATATTATAATAATAAATTTAAAATATTATATTTTATATATTACTATCAATAAAAAAAATATTAACGTATAAGACACTTTTAGTCTAGGAAAGACAACATCCTAGTCGTCAACACCAGCTACTAGCTAGGGCATATCAATGATTAGACAAAATTCTTGTTCTGCCATGAGTGTTTATTTTCTTTTTCTTTGTACGTGTTGAAGCACCCTTATTAGCTGAAATATTGTGAATAACGTTATGAGTTTTAAATTTTAGTGTAAATGAGTTTTAAATAATATAATATTAATTATTTTAATTATAATTTTTGATATAATTAATTACATAAAATTTATTGAATTAATATAATAATAATATATTATTTAAAATATTTTTTAACATTAAAAGTTTAAAATCTTTAACATTATTTATGTGTTACGGCTCTCAAAAGGTCCATAAAATTATCCAATTAATATTTTGATAGCTCAAAAGCTGGAGGGTCCCTTATCCTTGGCAGTATCTTTGGCGTCACAGACAACTAGTATATATATATATATGAGGATGTATTGGGAAAAATATTAATACACATAAATTAAACATAATATTTAAATACAATATTATTTTCACTATTAAAAAGTATTATATGACATGAATTTTATGACACGAATTTTAATATAAAAATATATTTTTTAATAATAAAGATAATATTGTACTTAATTTGTGTGTATATATACTTGTCTGGATGTATTGATCAAGTTGTTCATAATATATAGCTCGTAACTTTTGTGTTCTACCGGATACTTGCTGATTTAGCCTATCAAAAATAGATAAATTTATATACACTATAATTAAATATTATATTTATTTACACCATTAAAAAAATAAGTATAAATACACAACAATCAAATATTATTTCAAATACTATATCTATCTATAGTACTATTAAAAAGTGGGGTTTGTCATTGAAATTTGAGTCATGCCCTACTTTTTAATGGTGTAGATAGATATAGTATTTAGTTGTTGTATATGTAGACTTGTCTCCATTAAAAAAGTGGAGCATGACATTGCAATCTATGTCATGTCTAACTTTTTAATAGTATAGATGAATAAAGTCTAAAAGATTATTGTTGTCGTCTAATTTTGTCAATCCATTAAAATCACAAAATAAATAAATTATATGTACAAAGAACAATCACGTTACACCAAAAACTTGACAACTTGAGTCATCAGAAAATAGCTCCGATCTAGAGAGATGTAAATTATTGAAAAATATTAAAATTTTGTATGTATTTTATATGTATTGTGATAATAAATTAAGCTTATGGCTGTAGTATTCATTGAGTTCTCAGTACATTAAGCTTCCTTATCCTTCTTAAATCATAAAATTCAATTATATATTAATTTGGATTTTGACATTTCTAGAATAAGTTGCCAAAATATAAAGCAGTTTGCCGATCCAAGGGCTGCACTGAATTTGAATCTTTTAATAAAAATAATTTGGGCCTTCACCTAAACCGAATCTTAAATAATTATATCCAAACAATTATAACTCGATTCATTTAAGGTTCACTATCAAAATTTAAAGTTACACATTTGTTAATAGAGTTTTAATTTTTTTGTCATTTATATATAGATGTCAGCTAACATATTTTTGGAGATATATACCTAAATATATCATTTATACCTAAAAACATCTCTCAAATTATATATATAGTCATTCTCTTACAAAAAAATTACCACAGAAAGTGACAAAAAAAATCTGAAGTCCTAAAAATATCTCTCAAATTATTGTTCATACTCTAGTGAGATACTTGCGGTGTTCATTATCTAAAAGTTTGGCAGGAGATTATATACCTGGGGCGGTCCAATCTAAGTGACGTCATGGCTTCCGAATTGAAGCACACTTTCGATTCCACCTGGCAGTAGCAATTTAATCTAATATATAAAGCCGGATGCGGCTTTTGGCCTAAATAAATTTTTAATTTGTTTTTTGACTTTTAAAAATATATTTTATAATTTTTATTTTTTTATTATTTAACTTTTATAAAAAAATTATTTTATTTTATATAATTTACACACATAATTTGTGTGAAACTAGGACCAGTTTCTAACGCATCTTGTTGGTTTATAAATAAACTTATTATAAAATTTACTTCATAGTAATTAAATCTGTTATTATCAGGTGACGTCTCAGGTCAATTATATACTGACATTTCAGTATATGCAGTGGGTTTAGATATAAAGAGTTTACTACATATAATAAATGACAATATACGATTGACCTGAAATATCACGTGAATATTCTGTTACATAACCATTGAATAATTTCTCCCAAACTAAGTCACTTTTTGTGTAATATTTATTAGGAATTCGGTTATTATGAAATAAATTTTATAATAAGTTTACTTGTAAACTAATAAAATACTGACACATAAATTTAAGAATATTTTTTCTATTTATATATCAACATTTTATTAATTTATAAATAAATTTATTATAAAATTTATTTAATAATAACGAGTCCGAAAATGACCTAAGAGCACAAAATAGTTTTTCAATAGTTCTGTTGAACCAAATCTTTTTCTACCCAAAAGACCAACATTTTACCCACGTGGAACCTACCTCTTCAGAACCATCTCTACTCAACCACGTGTGTTCCCAGTATTAACACAACCCATCATGAACACGTATAACTCTCCCGTATCAATGACACCAACCACTCTACATGTCAACTCCTCCCCATTTTCATCCAAATAAATACTCTAAACACAAAATTAAATTATGTAATATTTTTTAATTTTGAAACGTAAGAAATGTCACAAATTATGTTTTTTGCAAGAGATATTGCTTGCCGCATGGGAGTTTAAACACAAATAGAACACTTCCTACGTCAGACATCAAAAATAAAATGAAAACAAAAGTCAAATTTCCACCGCTTTCCATCTTTTTCTTTTTTACCGAATAAGTCTAAATGTACAAATTTTAGGATACAAACTCTATTTTTATTATTAAAAATTAAGACCTGATACAAAAATTCGTACAAAATTCTATTTTTTAATAGTGTAAATAGAATTTGTGTTCCAAAATTATAATTGTAGACTCTTCCTTTTTCTACTCAAAACACAAATAGAACACTTAAACCTCACACGACAGCTAACATCACTTACACGTGGGCAATCGTAGGCTACAAATAGAAAGAAATGCAGATAGTATAATTAAGAGCAACACAAATTTAAAAGACAAGTTTACATACACAATATTTAAATATAAAATCAAATATTATATTTATCTTAATCATTAAAAAGTGGCACATGACACATATTTCAATGTCATGCTTTATTTTTTAATAGTTAAAATGGATGTATAGTTTAGATGTTATGTTTGGATATTATGCACTTATACTTATTCAAATTAAAATGGTGAGAGTGCCAGTTAGAAGAGAGTGAAGTAGCAACAACGATCGTTATAAGGGCGTACGGATGAGAAAATGGGTGGCCGAAGTCATGCGGCCCAACAACTGTGACATAATCTGGTTAAGCTCCTACGAGACTTTGGAAGAGGCCGGTAGAGACTCCCGGCAAGCTCATAAGTTCTTGTCGAAGCCGACGAGTATGGTTTCATATTAGGTGAATTTGATGTGGAGGTTCGTTGGGATTCAGAAGAGGTAGTAATCGATTCCTCGTTTGGAGGAGGAGAAATAGTTGATAGTTTGATAGCGGGTAGTACTTTTTATGAGACACCACAAGTTTGGTCTTTTTGAAGTTATCTATAAACCTTTTGATGTGTACGTTTGTAATGTTTTGTGATTAGTTATTTACATTTATTAATTAATATCAATTATGTGACATCCCCAAATTCGGTTTCATTGAACCTCGAGTTCAGTGTTCACGATACTATTCTACTACTATTCTACCATACAATCACATTCATTCATTCTTGAATAAAAAAACTTAATTACAATATTACATAACCATCTCAGGTTCTATAGACCTTTGTACAATCCAAAACATTAACATCAAGACATATTACAAATTTATTACATCAACAAAAGTATAATAGTTAGACAACTACTGCTTGCTCGCCTTTCCTTTTATCAGTTCTTGAACCTTCTGCGTGCTTGGGCTTAGTTGAAATATTATGTCTAAGCAAGAATGAGCATTAAACTAGCTCAACAAGTATATAAAAAAGTAACGACATAATATCCCAAAAATAATAAAAGAAATTTTTTTCAATTAACTTTAACCATTCAACAATACTGCGAAGAAACTTGAAACAATAACATAAAACTCTTTCATAAATGATTTGAATCATTAACCTTACTTACTGTACGGTCACAAGACCAAGTACTCGTTTAGAATAATATCAATCTTAAAGACTAGTACTGCCTGACACAGTCATAAGACTACCTTTTCTTTCAGATGTGTACTTTAAAAGATCAGCCTATCATACTCTATATTGTGCACAACATAACCATCTAACGACGCAACTACACCATAAGATTTCATATACCTCTTTATTTTTATCCCCTTTTTTATAAGGGTTGTTCTGTTGCAACATTTTCATAGATTCTGCACCATAACAATATGGATCGGAGAACATAGCAATAAATGTCTAAAGTTAACATGAATCACAACATATGCTAGCCGGATAAAAATGACATCGACCTTTCTTAAAAAAATTCAATAACAAATAAACTTCAGAAATACCCTTACGAGTATACATAGCATACATAACTATTAAATGAACTACAAAAAGAGAGTTCGAATAGAATACTTGCCTCTGTCGTCGCTTAGTTTTACCTTTACTACCTTATCACGTTTATGACCTACATATTAATAATGTCGGTCCATGCATTAGTTACATACATATCCCTTTACCCTTATCACATTACACGTTAAATGCTTTACCTTGACATAAAAATCACTGTTTACCTTTACATACGACTTAACACATATTACATTGTTTATTCATATCATAATATCTACCAAATTGACCATTTTTTATCCATTTAAGTTTTACATAACATGACTCTATCATATCACATCAAAACACTACTTTTCAGATCAAAATAATTTTTTTTTCTGGGTACAGGGCATTGCGACTCGGCGCTGAACACTGCGCCCCCAACGAATTTGCCTCAATTGGACTACGCCCCGACGCCGACTGCAGAATCCAATTTTTCTAGAATTTTTTTCATTGTAATTCACATGTTAATTTTGGCCATTCTTTACATGATTTCATTCCAACACTTGATTTAGCATACATAACACATATAAGACTTGTCTAGGCCTTCAAAAATAATATAAGTTTTCAAATAACGTTATTTTTTCGAAATTCACTTTTTAGGTTCTAACGAACGATTTTGATCGCCTAAAACACACTTTTATTACCATTTACACCAAATGACCACCAAATCAATGCGGACACGTGTAATTACATAAAACTAAGTTGTCCAACTTCATTTCACCATTTAATTCTTTAAATTGCCAAAAATCAACTTTTTGTAGAATTTTTGCAAAATTTAACCTATTGTACTTTAAAACCAACTTGAGTTCATAAGCTCCATTTTTCACATACTCCATCAAAAGTTTATTTACCAACTTTGTATGCTCATACAACACTTATATGAACCTTCCTAAACATACTACCACCTTATATTTGGTTTACAAGCTCAAACTAGCTTTATGCTAGGTTTTCACATAAAAATCATGCTATTTACATATTAAACTATCTATCATGCGATGTAACAAGTAAATACATATAACTCCAAGATGCTCACCCCTATAACTTAGGTTTTCACCATAACCTTCATCACAAAGCACATAATCTCCCACAAACTATATTTTCTAGCCATAAATACATACATGCATATACATATACATGTATAAATCATTGATTCAAGTTAAGAAAATCATTAAACCTTTTATTTGCTCTCATTTTTCTTCTTCATTTTCTTTTTAAGAAGCTCTTTAAGGTTGGATGATCCACTTTGTAGTTAGCTTTCAATCTCTAAAACACTTTTCTTCCAATCTCCCAGGCTCTTAAGAACTTTTTCTTTCTTTCTCTTGGAAGCTCTTAACACTTAGCACAAGAAATGAAGAAAAAAAGAAGAAACTAACCTAATACTTACAAAAATATTACATACACAAGTTGTATGTATTTTACCTATAACCATCATGGAATTAATTTAACCATGCATGGTTAGGGCTAGTTTTGACAACAACCATCACTAATTAAGGACAATTTAGACTATACACATCAATTGGGATACCAAAGTCATTACTTAACTTGCCAAAGACATCTTGGACATTTTTCAAAATTGCTAGACATTTCATTTAAGGAAAGTTTTCCCTTACTTCTCATTGATTCATTACATGTGACGTCCCGAAAATCCCCGTACTCGCTATAGGCGACCTCGTTCGTCAGTGTACAACCTTCTCCTTACAATTCACAACATTATATAATAATATGTTGCTAAAAACTCAATAAATTTAAACTTTTATAATATTCCCTTGAACTCTGCCTTAGAATCGAAATCTTTACACTACTCTAGAAATTTAGATCATTTATAACATGACCCTAGTATATTACAATCATTGTGGGTACATAAAACTCATTTGCTGACAATTACAGTGTCATTAAGTCTATCTGTTTATAACCGTCTTCTCTTGTAACTAGGGAACATAGTTCATTTGAAAGGTTTTACAATCACATGATACAATTTATGACGATGATAGCTTAAATACAAAACATAAGCGTTTAACTATAATCATTAACTACCAGATAACGACATGGCTTAATTGACCACAACGTAGTCCTTAATTTTCCTTAAGCAACAATCATTCTTGATTTCTAAGCGCTTCCGGGACTTCCGAATTTCTTCATTCTCAGCTGAAAGTGTTTGTTTTAAGCAAGAGTGAGCACGACGGCTCAACAAGTCTAACAGTTATCACATAATACATAGCTCATACATCATGCATGATTAACAATATATCAATGTCTGACATTTTATACATGCTTCTCTATTCATTAACATAGCATTTAAGTTATGATTCACAATTTATATCCTTTCATGTTCACATGTAATCATGCTTCATGTTGTTCACATAATCCACACATAATCATACTCATTGATTATTCACATAACACTAATAAAATCAATATGACTTTATATAAATAATTTGATATCACTACAAGAAAAAGGCTCAATTCCGACGGAAATTTCCATCGGAAATAAACCTATTCCATCGGAATTATAATATTCCCGACGGAAAGTTCGGTCGATGATTCAGACGAAAATAACCGCGTCGGAATTAATTTCGTCGAAAATTCGGTCGAAAATAAATAATCCCCGACGTATTTTTCCCGGCGGAATTTTCATCGTAATTATCATATACCCGTCGTAATTATTATTTTATTTTATTTTATTTTGTTTTACTTAATTTACTTTATTTTTCTTTTATTTAATTTAACTTAGTCTTATTTAAATTAATTTATTTTATTTTATTTTATTTCATTTTACTTAATTTAATTTATTTTTTTTGAATTATATTTAATTTCACTTAATTTTATTTAATTTAACTTAATTTAATTTTGTTTAATTATATTAACTTAATTTATTTTATTATATTTTATTTTACTTATTTTATTTCATTTTATTTTATTTTAATTATATTAAATTTAACTTAATTTAATGTAAATTAATTATACATGATATAATTTTATTATATTAAATTAATTAAATTATATTTTATTTTAGTTTATTTTAATTGTATTTAATTTAACTTAGTTTAATTTTATTTAAATGTAATTATTTTATTTTATTTTATTTGACTTTATTTTTTTTAATTATATTAAATTTAACTTAATTTAATTTAATTATATTAAATTAATTTTATTATAATTTAACTTAATTTAATTTTATTTTATTACACTAATTTTATTATAATAAATTAATTTAATTATATTTTATTTGAGTTTATTTTATTTTACGTAATTTAATTTATTTTTTCTGAATTATATTTCTCTTCATTTAATTTTACTTAATTTTATTTTAAATTAATTTATTTTATTTAGTTTTATGAATTTAATTTATTTGAAGTATATTTAATTTACTTAATTTTATTTAATTAATTTAATTATATTTCTATGTTAGTTCATTTCATTTTATGTTATTATTACAAAACTAAGTAAATACTAAGCTTATTTTAATATTGACAAATTAGGAAAATACATAAATAGATGTAGGGCCCACAAGTATTGCATTTGAACAATTTTAACAAAAATTCGGTCGAAAATACACAAAATAATAACCATCAAGGAAATACCACATACTGTCACAAATTAATTTCCACATACTGCCACAAAAAAATATATATAGTCCACATACTGCCACAAATTAATTTCCACATAATTTCAGAATATATATATATATATATATATTACTGAGGAAACTACAGGATACCTTAGATGCTACCGACGTCGACGACGGAGGGGCGACGGAGGCGGAACGGACGGCGGCACGGACGGCGGCAACGAACGAAGGGGTGGGCCGGAGGTGATGGGTCGTCGGTCGGAGGGGCCGGAAGGCGTTGAGAGAGAGAGAGAGATATCGCGACAGGAGAGAGAGAGAGAAAGATTAGAAAAAACTGAAGCGGCTAGGGGAAAAAGACGATGAAAAGGGTTTTAAGTTATTTTCGACGGAATATTCCGTCGATATTAGGTCCGTCGAAAATAATATAAATTTGACGAAAATTCGGTCGATTATATGTTCTATTCCGTCGAACTTATATTGTCTGGACGCGGGAATTTTGACGCCAACAGGGCTCTACGATATCGACGGAATTCCGTCGACTATAACTTATTATTGACGGAATTAACTACGACGGAATATTCCGTCGTAATTATATTATTTTCGACGAAATTAATTCCGTCGGAGATAATTCCGTCGGAATTGAGCTTTTTTCTTGTAGTGTATCACATTATAACATAATAATGCACATAGCAACAAGTTCTGAAAAACTTGCTTGAATTGCTTTCTCGCTTACGCCTACACAATTCAATTTACCTAATTTGAAAGACCTAATATGATTATCTTTCAATTAGTAACACATATAGGGATTCATTTATCATTCTTAAATAAATTGACTCGACAACACATATTTTTCTATTTGCTAACTCATAAATTATAGGATAATATTATCACCATTGGATAATATTTTAATTACCGATCATTATTATTATACATTAATAATACCTCATTTAATTACAAATGTTATTAAGTATTGAATAATATCTTAATTGGTTACTAATATTATTAAGTCCTTAATAATATTCACCCAATTACCAAATTATTAATCCTTTAATAATATTTCATCACTTGCTATTATCATTAAATATTTAATAATAATTTACTCCTTTAGTAATTTTTAAAGTCTTAAACAATTAAATGTAAATTGTCTAATCACTTTATCATTTTCTTATTTTTTTCACTTTATTTATTTAATATTAATTAAATAAATAATTAATTTAATTAACTTTACTTGTTATTTATCATTACATAAATAATTATCTTTTAACCTTATTTTCCTTTAATTATTATTTAATATCATTTAAATAAAAATTAATTAATTAATTATCCTCATTTCCTTTGATGATTATTGAATATCATTAAATAATAACTTCTTAATAAATTAACCCCATTTATTATTTAATATTAATTAAATAACAAATGATCATTTTATTAACTTCATTTTCCTTTAATTATTATTTAATATCCTTTAAATAATAATTAAATAATGAATCATCCTTATTTATTAAATAATAAATAATTACCTTATTAACTTTATCTTTCTTTAATTATTATTTAATATCTTTTAAATAATAATTAGATAATTAATCACCATTATTTATTATTTAATATTAATTAAATAATAAATAATTATTTTATTAACTTCGTATACTCCTTTACTTTATTTATTATTTAGCATTTAAATAATAAATAAATAATTAAATTTTTTTTAATTACTATATTTATTATTTAATATTATTTAAATAATAAATAATTACCTTTCTATGTTATTTAATTAAAATTAAATAATATATAATTATTTTATTCTATTATCTTTGTTTTCCTTAAGTCCTTTGTATTTATGAAAAATACTTAATTGACTTATAATTTTTGTAGCTCTTGGATATATGTAGTATATTTCATTTCATACACACAATAATTTTATTTTAATTTTCTAACTTTATTTACTTTTTTTAAATAGTCCATTCCTATTAAAAATTTACCATATTTATTAAAAATTGATTTTTCATCATAAAATTCTGAAATTTGTATGGTAGCTTTATGCCACCATATACAACCTCCGGTAAAAATGTCATAATATTTGGAGTTATAAATTTCAAGTTATAACCGTAACTTTATTTTAAAATATAAATAAACATCGGGTCATAACTCACTCATCTGAGGTCGGATGGAGCTCATTTTTGGACAGTGGTTGCTATATGGCATATAATATCACGTATAAAAATTTTGGAATTTTTAGAGCAAGCTAGGTTGACAAAATAGCCCTTGCAAAATTTTGGACAGTAGCTTTTCGGGTATTTTCCGGCAGGAACTGTTTTACGAGAAAAATCACCATAAATAACTCGTTTAATATTTTTTAGTCGTTCTACTTGGAAAATCTTCTTATCTTATAGGTCTACCACCCAAAGTTGACGGATCAAAAATACGACTTATGGAACGTTAACAGTAAATCCAGGAAACGGGTGTTCTGTTTTGGATTTTTCCAGCGAAAATCGCTTTCATGTTTTGTTAAACTTTTTCACATAAATGAATACCAAAACTTATATTAAACCCATAAAATACTAGATATACTAGTCTAGCATGGTTTTAAGCATCAAGAGCTTTAAAAATGGTTTTCTACCATAGAAATAATATATCACACTATAAAAGCTTCAAAACTAGGGTTAAAGGTGTTTTATACCTCTAACTCTTGATGACTCTCATTCTTTGCTTTCCAAGGTAAGAGATGAAGTTGTTGGACCTCCAATACTACCATCTATGGCTGCCGAGCACCTCCTAAGCAAGCCTCTTTGGTGATTTTCTTATATAGCTCTCAAGAACTTAATGTATTTCTCTCTTTTGCTCTTAATGGAAGCTCTCTCTCTAAATTTAAGCTATTCTAGCAAAATGACTAACAACATCAAAACTTGGTGGAGCATTGTATTTATAGGGAAATGTTAAGTGCACTTAGCTTCTCTAATCGACCAAATTTTAGTTGTTTTAGGCTAATTAATCCATAAACAAACTTCCACAGATTAAGGGAATTTGATGTGCATTGGACTGAATTAAGGATTGATGTTTTCTATGCATTTCTTGAGCCTTGCACCTTCTTGGTTTCCTCCCCCTTTTGATTTTTTATTTTATTTTATTGCCTAATTGATGATATATATATACATATATATAAATATATATATCAACTTGCATCATTTTTGACCAACATTTGACTTATATTGGGCTATACATTTGACTATGTATTAACTTTCATTGGGCTACATAATTAATTATGTTTGAGCTCCCAATTTACATCCATTTGGGCTACTAGATTAAATCATCTAGGGCTCCCAACAATTAAATTAAATGGGACTCAAGGTTGTGCTACCAAAATTAATTCATTGGGCTTGAACTTAGTAATTAATTTCACCATTGGGCTTATCTACCACTCACGTTGGGCCATTAATTATATTACATTGGACCAACTAAAAAATCAATTTGACAAATCCAAATGATTAATTTCCTAGTGGAATTATAAAATATTAATAATCCACTATTAACAACTTTCCAAATGGAAATAAATAACATTTTTAATGTTTACGCATTATCATTAACTAATACCCACATTAATTTATTTACACATCCAATTTACTCGTTATTTACCAAGTTAATTAAATCATCACCTAGCTCATTATCCTTATCAAACTTTGATATTACACAACCTAGGTTGGTCCATTAATTTAATCAACCCATTAACTGAACCTTCCTATAATTCTTTTAATACACATACTTAAATAAACCAAACAATCATACACTGATTTAAATTAATCGCACAGAAATTTACAATTACTGTTTAATAACTTCATTTATTTATATTAAAATATTCTCTTTTAACCATAATATTCGCATTAGGTTAAATGTTTAGTCATTCCTACTCATTCATCTCTTCCTTATATTAAATTTTTGACTTACCCAAAAGACGAGTTCATCCTTGGAATTACCACTACCACCGTTTGGTTATGGAAATAAATAAAAATTTTAATGTTTACGAATTATCATTAACTAATACCCACATTAATTTATTTACACATCCAATTTACTCATTATTTACCAAGTTAATTAAATAATCACCTAGCTCATTATCCGTATCAAACTTTGATATTACACAATCTAAGTTGGTCCATTAATTTAATCAACCCATTAACTGAACCTTCCTATAATTCTTTTAATTATATATACACATAATTAAATAAACCAAACCATCATACACTAATTTAAATTAATCGCACAGAAATTTACAATTACTGTTTAATAACTTCATTTATTTATATTAAAATATTCTCTTTTAACCATAATATTTGCATTAGGTTAAATGCTTAGTTATTCCTACGCATTCATCTCTTCCTCAGATTAAATTTTTGACTTACCCAAAAGATGAGTTCATTCTTGAAATTACCACTACCACCATTTGGTTAAAGTTAGGTACATTTCCAAACCCTTACAACATCTGCCTCTCCGAACAATCTCATCAATTTTCTTAACATAGACATTGTTTTACAACACTGTCCCAGCCCCTTCGCGACAGGACTCTAATTCCTTTCCAGTGGTCGTCTATCACTTTAATAGGGTTAGGTTTTATATCTTAACCTCTAATTTTTGCTCAAATCCTCGAAAGCTTAAAAAGTTTTCACAATCGACCATCCACTACTTCCTTATCCAAGGGTTAGTGTAGCCTTAAATCACAATAATCAACTAAGACCATACTAATCAGTCTTATGAATTTTCAGGTCATTACATTACAAGTGCACTTAACTTGAATTTTGTTAGGTAATTTAACTAGCTTAGTTCAACTCCAATTGTGCTACTTTCACTTTGTTCTATTTAATTTTTATTCTAAAATTAAATAATACATAATTTTCATATCACAAAACATTTATCAGATTTCAAAAATCTATTTTCATTATTATTTATAATTTTCACAAGGTCTATCGAAAATATGGATCATTACAAATTCAATGTTTCATTTTTTTTCTTTTTTTTTTTGTTTTGTAATTGGCATGCCTTTCATGTGATTAATTGAATTTATTTATTGTTTAGCTGTGTATTTATTAGGACAAATGGATTGTCTATATTGGATCTTTACCCCACAATTCATTATGCCTAGTGCGCTCATATGAGAACTCCTCCTAAGTCCAATAAACTTAGGCTAGTTGTCTTGTTACTTAAGGCGCTAACTAGTTATCATATCAAATACTAGTTTGTATGGTTATTATCTTTTCCAATAGGATATCCACTCCATAATTTCTATTAATAATTGTGACCCTATCAAGAAGATGTAACTACTATAAACACATGATGAATAATAGAGGACGATACACAATATTCTAGCCTAATAAATATTTATTTCATCTATTGTTAATATGTCTTGAAATCTATAATTACTCTCACACCAGAGGTATCTCCTGGCGATCTAAGTCGTCAAGTATTTTTTGGTGGTTCTTTATGTGTAAATTCACGTCCAAGCTAGTGGTTGAATGTATAGACAAATTCTAGCACTCACAATCATAGTTAAATAGTCAGTCCTGATCCTTCAAGACCTCTATGTCCTCTTTAGTTGAAGGTCTTATGGAGTACAAAGGTTTGAGTTCCCCCAATCTTACCCTACTGATCTTAACACGGTTCAGCTGGGATCGGTTCGACTCTGACCAAGGACCAATCAACTTGGTATCTGGTCCCTTTATATAAAATCAATCCTTATACCACCCTTTGTTGCTCGAAGAGGTTCCCCTCAGAACTTCTCTACCTATCTGTTTATTGAATTGGTGAACCCCCTTCTTTTTACAAGCCTCGTTGGTGAAGAATTGGTATAAAAAATCTAAAGAGGGCCTAACACCCTGAGAATGACAAAAGGCCATAAAATTATGAAAATGAATATAAGAATTAGGTACCAGTTGATTCAAACTGAGACTAACGATATAAAGAAGTTCAAGAACAAATTATGGAAGAGGAAAATGAAGACCAAAAAGGAGTTGTCTTTGACACGGCAATCCATCCATCTTTGGGCTGCCAGTACATCCACTTCTTTTAGCTAGGCTTCCTAACCTCATAATCTTTGAAAATATAAAATTCAATCTTCAGTAACTCTATATCTGTTACAAAGATCTCTGAAGGGGTGTTAACTATTATATAAATATCCCTAGCATAGTTGGCTTTATTGTGTATCTCTACCTCTTTTGGGGTCCTAAAATACTCTACTACATGAAGTTTATAGGTTTTCCCCTCAGGGATCCATGTTATTGCCATAGCAACTTCATTCTCAATACGAGAAGATGAAGACATACCCAAATTTTTAGAAGAACTAGCATTTATAAGTAATATTAAGAAGAATAAAGGGATCTTACAAAGAATATGAGGGAATTAAGAGATGGTTGAAATGATCAACGCCAATTATGCTACTATAAGGGAACTAGGGCTCTATTCCTTCTCTTTGAAGATTTTGACCTCACTGATGCCAAGAAGTGAAGCAGCTCCTGCTTTCTCTTTCTACTAAAACCCCAAAATCAACTGTTTAGTCAACCACGATCCAATGGTTGGAAGAGTAATGGAACGCGATTTCCTATACTCATGCACGTGTGCTCTAGAGATTTTTCCCATTAAGTTATTTGGAATCCTTTATAGGCTTTGGTAAATCAAACCATATGACCCCCTTTTTAAAATTTAAATTTGGGGTTGATCTTTCATTTGGGTCAAAATCCACTTCTTAAAAGTCTATATGGATTCAGTGGATACCTATCAGCCCACACCTAAGCATATTTCTACTTTTAAAAGGAATAATTATATAACTTCTAAAAATAATTATATTACTTCTAAATTGAGGGTGACCCATTTAATTATAAATTGAATTCTCCTTAATCTAGGCTCTATCTTTGGTTGTGGTAGTCTTTTGGACTCTTGAAACCTATTGTCTGCGGTCATAGTAGTCTTCTGGACTCTCGAAACCTACTGTCATCGATTGTTATAGTTTTCAAACTCCCGAAGCCTCCCATTTTTGATCATGGTAGTCTTTTCGGACTCTTAAAGCCTACTATCTTAGGTCGTGGTAGTTTTTTCAGACTCCCAAAGTCTCATGTCTTTGGTCGTTATAGTTTTTCGAATTTTGAAACCTATTGTCTTCGATAATTGTAGTTTTTGGACTCCCAAATCCTTATGTCTTCTGTCATTGTATTCTTTCGAACTCTCGAAACCTACTTCTGCCTTCGGTCCTATGAGCCTTCTGAGCTCCAAAAATTACTTTTTCTACTCCTTCACCTCATTTTATAGGAATCCTTTACACGCCCGGGTAAATCAGACCATATGGCCCCCTTTTTAAAATTCAAAATTGGGCTTGACCTATCATTTGGGTCAAAATTCACTTATTAGAAGTCTATATGGATTAAGTTGATAACCATTGACCCATACCTAAGCAGGTCGTGACTTTTAAAAGGAATAATTGCTTCGCTTATAAATTGAAGGCGACTCATTCAATTACAAATTGAATTCTCTTTCATCTGGGCTCTATCTTTGATTGTGGTAGTCTTTCAAACTCTCGAGCCCTACTGTCTTTGGTCTTGGTAGTCTTTCGGACCCTCAAAACGTATTGCTTCGATCGTTGTAGTCTTTAGACTCCCAAAGCCTCTTATTTTCGGTCGTGGTAGCCTTTTCGGACTCCCGAAGCCTATTATCTTCAGTCGTGATTGTTTTTTCTGACTCCCGAAGTCTTTTGTCTTTGGTCGTTATAGTTTTCAAACTTTTAAAACCTACTATCTTCGATTATTGTAGTCTTCGGACTCCCAAACCCTCTTGTCTTCGATCATTGTAGTCTTTCGGACTCTTAAAACCTTTTGCCTTCGGTCCTAAGAGCCTTCTAGGCTCTTAAAACTACTTTTTCTACTCATTCACCTAATTTTATATGCTGAAGGTGCCAATATTGGAGCTATGTATTTACTAGAGTGAATGGGCTACCAATATTGGGCCTTATCTCCACAACCCATTAGACGTAGTGCACTCACATGAGGACTCCAAAGTCCTATAAGCTTGGTCTAGATGCCTTTTTAATTAAGACATTAACTAGTTACCATATCCAATACTAATTTGTATGGTAATTACCTTTTCTAATAGGATCTCTGCTACATAATTTCTATTAAAAATTGTGATCCTATCAAGAAGGTTTGATTACTATAAATATATGACGAACAATAGAGGTATGATAATAATATTTTAACCTACTAAATACTTATTTCCTCCATTGTTAACATATCTTGAAGCTTGTGCTTACTCTCACACTAGAGGTATCCCCTGACGACCCAAGTCATCAAATACTTTCTGGTGATTCTTTCTGTGCAAGCTCCCATCCAAGCCAGCAGTTGAACGTATGGACAAATTCGAGCATTCATAGTGATTATATATTACTGAAGTACTAAAATTTAAAATTGATATTGATGCATGTAAAATTTTAAGTTGCAGTAAATTAAAAAGAATTCAAAATTGTTATAAGACATAAATATTTTCTATCTATATAACCAACAGAGATACTTTAGAGTTTTTCAATTTAGCTAACATAAAGGTGGAAGACAGAGATCGAAGAATCGTGTAGGCTTTCACATATAATTAAAATGTTATATTTTAAGTTGTCATGTTTTCCTTTATTTACATTTTAGGTTCTTTCTTGAACCCAACTAATAGCCAATATGATAGGATAGTCAAGCATCTCATTTATCAATAAATATATTTTGATCTAGTGATTTATTAACAATCCAATTTTGAGTTTATTTAATGTTTTAAGTTTATGTGTTTGAGTTTGGCTAACATTTTGATCCTTATGGGTTTACTCAAAATTATTGAATAAATAAGACTTGCAAAACTAGCCAAACTTAAGTATATTATGTGTTATTTACTTTTTGTTAGTAATTGATCTGAGTTGAACCTATGAATTATGGATATCCACTTGTAATGACCGCGAATTTTATGACACATTTCAAATATATTTGATTTGTATTTATCAATGAAATGAATTTAATTTTTATTTTGTTGTGCATTCATGAATAATCATATCTATGTGTATGAGGATTTAATTAAAGGAGAAGTTCACTCGGTGATTTTATTTAAACCAAATAAACTAACCTATAAATATTAATATCGAGTAACGATAAGTTAGAAACCTCAATCGACGATTTAATGGAATGTGGTAGGGTTTATAATTAAACTAATATTTGGTAGATTAAATTAATTTATTAAAGACAAGTCTAATTGGATTAATTAATATAATTAATCCAAGTGTGACATTTAATGATAGTAGTCCATGAATTTATTAAATGTTAACCTTAAAGTGGTAGAATTAATTCATGTTACTAATAAACATTATGTGATTAAAAGGGTATCAATTAAATGCCTAGCTCATGAAATTAATTGTCTAGCCCATGAAATTAATTGCTTAGCCCATTAATTTAATTATTGAAAGCCTAAGTTAATTTATTTGAAAGCCCAAGGAATTGATTAAATTCTAGCCCAAACCTTAACCTAAACATGTGTGTAATGGTGATTATATGTATATGTATCAATGTATATATAAATTATCAACTTGTAGTTATTAAAATAAAAAGGAAAATAAATCAAATTTGGGAGAAAAGGGTAAAGGGGTGCTGTTGGCAATATGAGAGGGGGTATAGTAAGGGTACAAAGCTCAATGCTCCTCATTTTACTCTAATGCAAAAGCCTTCCCAATGCCCCATCAAGTCCCCTAAAAAGTGGATCTATGTTTCTTGTTTAATTAAGTTAATTAATCGAGGTTAGTGGATTAGGAGATCATAAGCATACTTAGCTATCTTCTATAAATATAAGCCTCTCCCAAGTGCACAAGAGTTGGTCCATTTGATAGAGTTTTCCTAGAGAGCAAAAGAGAGAAAATAGGAAGAACACCTTGTATTCTTGAGAGTTCATAAGGAAATACCTAGAGAGCTACAAGAAAGGGGGGGGGGGGGGGGGGTTGGCAACTAGGAGGGTTCCATTGGATGTCCTCAAGCTTCATCTTCTACTTTGGAAAGGAGAGAAAGAGAGCTCATAAGCCTAAGAGGTATACAAATCCATCAAACTCTAGTTTTGAAACTTTTATTGTGCTTTATATGATTTTTGTGGTAGAAAAATATTTTCAAAATCATTATGTTTAGATCTAGGGTTTAATGTACTTAACTTGTGTATTAGTATGCTTTTATGTTGGAAAGTTTGATCAAAACATGAAATCGATTTTTGCTGAAAAACCCTTAAACTGGACAGTCCGTTCCCGAATTTATTGTTCACATTCCGTAAGTTGTATTCATGATCCGTCAACTTTGGGTGTTTGTACTATAGGATATGAAGATTTTTCAAGTGGAACGACTGAAAAATATTAAACGAGCTATTTATAGTGATTTTTTTAGCAAAACAATTCCTGCTGGAAAATCTAGGAAAACCTAATGTCCAGAATTTTGTGAGAGTTGTTTTGGCCACTTTTCTTGATCTAAAAATTCTGAAAATTTTACATATGATATTATATGGTATATAGAAGCTACTGTCCAAAAATGAGCTCCATCCGACTTCGGATGAGTGAATTATGACCCAACGATTTTCTAAATTTTAAATGGCTATGACTGCAATAACTTGAAATTTATAACTCATCAAATTATGAAATTTGTACTGGGAGTAGTCTATGATGTCAGGATGATAGCATACCAATTTCAGAATATTCTGATAAAAACTCAATATTTAATAATTATTTCAAATTCCGGACTGAATTGGCCTATTGAAAAATTAAAAGAAAATTATTTTGTGTATAAAAAGAAATACGCTAAAAATATCCAAGATATATAAAAATAATAAGTCAAGTAGGTATTTTTGATAATTACACTTGACTTAAGAGAAATGAAGATAAAGCATAAATAATTATGTATTACTTAATTAAATAATACATAAAGGTAATTATTTTTTATTTAACTAATATTAAATGATAAATAAAGAAATTAAAAAGAATGAAATTAATTAATTATTATTTAAAGGCTAAATAATAAATAAAGTAAAGGAATAAATAAGTTAATAAAATGATTAAATAATTTACTTTTAAATTGTTTAAGTTTTTAAATTTTACTAAATGATTTAAAATATATTATTAAATAATAATATTAGTTAAATTGATAGTAAATGATTAAATTATTATTAAATGATTAATAATAATAGTAAATGATTAAATTATTATTAAATGATTAATAATAATGATAATAATAATAATAATAAATGATTAAATTATTATTAAATAATTAATAATAATAGTAATTGATTAAATTATTATTAAATGATTAATAATAATAGTAATTGATTAAGTTATTATTAAATTATTAATAATAACAATACATGGTTAAATATTATTAAGGAATTAATAATAGTAGTGATCAATTAAGATGTTATTAATTAAATAATAACATTAGTAAGGGAATTTAATATTATTAATTTTATAATAATATTATCTGGTAATTTAGATATTATCCAATTGTGAGAATATTGTCGTGTAAGCTACGTGTTACTGAATAGGGAGTTATGTACTTACGTGATAGTCTGTTTGATAATGATATATGAAAACCTATGTGAGTTACTAATTGATAGATAAACCTGTTTAATACTTGGTCTTTCAAGGACAGTAATTTAAGTCGTGTAAGCTGTAGTCTTCGATTGAGACAAGTTTCCTAACTCAAACTTGAATTATTATTTTCAAACATTTTAATAGTTTAATGTATTGTTAATTACTCCATATAAATGTAAATTATTGATATTTGTACTTTGTGCATTTAAAATACTGTTCTATTATTGAACTGTAAATTATTTAATGAACTGTTCAAGAACGCCATTGTTCCAGCTAGATATATAAAGTTAATATTTTTAAAAGCTATCCAAACTAGTAGTTGGTGCGAAAATCTTGTACTGAGAGAACAAACCCTAACTAGGGGATTATAAGTGTCGCTTGTCCGACACGTTCAGAGTTTAATAGTATGCATATAAATAGTATACAAGAGGCTGATCCCCTCGAGTACAAACTAAATTATAAAAGGGTCATTCAAATCATTGATTTCTTGTCAATGTTCATGGTCGGTTGGACCACTCAACAGTAAATAATCATTATTCATTTCTTCGTTTGAACTTTGATTATTTTATCAGTAAATTCATCAACTACCTTCAATTATTGAGTACTTCATTTTATTCGCAATTTATTCATGATATGTCTTTATTAATTATTTTAAACTTGTTGAGTATAGTAGTTATTCACTCTTGCTATATATATCATGAACTAATCACAGTTAAGCCTGAGTATTCCAAGAAGGACAAGGGCAAGGGCAAGCATTAGTAATAGTTTGTTATTACTATTCTGTTTTATAAATCATGGTCCCTTTTGTGTTAATAGGATAATCGTGATGTATTTGTTAAAGTTGAGACCTTGAGACTGTAGTAAACCCTTTTGAAATGAACAATATATGTTTATTTATTTTCACAATAGTAATATATATTGTTTAGTGGTGTTGGATGTATTGGATCGTGAGTACTGAATACGAGGTTTAGATAACCCGAATTTAGGGGCGTCACACCACTTGGGTATGAATATTAGATATCCCAATTTGGAATAGGAGTGTACCATATCATTTAGAAGTATTTAAGATAATATTTAATATGGCCAAGATTCTTTGTTAGATATGTTTTTTAATTAAGTCACTTGTAGACTTATCTTATAATTGAGATTTATCATTAAATATTGGATTTCTACAGATTGTAGGGCCAAGAAAAAATAACATATTATTTTTTTCCTACTATTTTCTCTCTCAATAAATATTCTCTAATATTTTCAATATTTTATCAATAGGCATGGGTGTACTTGGTATGAACACTGTAGAATTTGTGATGCCCCCAAATCTGGGCCCACACAGCCCAAACTTGAGTCGTCAAAAGACTACAACAAAATTATTACAACAAAGCACAACGTACTACAATACAGTGTATAATAATACACAACTAAGTCTTCACTATTATTGCCACACTATTTTACAAAACGTGAAGACTATGATAACTATTCCTCGGACCCTCACTCCATTCCTCGGCTAGACCCTGTTATGTTTTCATTTCCTGTTGAAAAACAATGGAACAAAAGAAAGGGTGAGCTCAAATAGCCCAGTAAGAAATATCATGACTAAGATAATGACGAATAAATTATCATTAGCCTTCAACAGTTGAGTTCTTGATAGAATACAATAGAATACAAGGTTTATATCAAAAACTGCAGTTAAATTCTTAAACAATGTTCAGATCAATAATAGCAGCGGAATGAACAATCTATTAGAAGAATAATGCAGATTATAATGTCCACTCGCTTCTCTTTTTCGTAAAAACATCATCAACTTTTATCATTTGAAATACCATTAGTCATGATAATAAAAATTCACAGTTCCTGATCATAATCATGCAAATCAACAGTTCATCTTTGCACTACGGGCCAAAGATATTTAATTTAGCACCAGCGGTCATGATTATACCAGATTCAGCCTTTGGTGATAATCATACCAAACAACAGTTCATCTATGCACTACGGGCCAAAGAGAACTTTCACCACGTGCCATAAAAGACACCGAACAGATGTATCGCCTTTAACCTATTATATCGCCTTTAACCTATCATCTGTTCAACAAATATATCACATCTGTGCCCCCGGCCACAGATATTCACAACAGCTTGATTTTTGGATGATTAGAATGATATAAATAATGAATAGAAGAAATAGGATAACAATAAGTATCGAAAGTTTACTTTGTACAGATTCAAATAATATCCAAATTGTCAACATGATGCGGAGTAAAATTTAAAAATGATATTCAAGATCCACAGTTCAGAATAACGGTTACAGTTCAATAGAAAGGTTCAGAAAATAGGAAGGTTCAGTTGAAATAATGAAGTTCAACTATTATGGAACATATAATATTTTCAGGAATTATAGAAGCAATAGTTCCATAATAAATTTCGATTTAGGAGTATGAAAGAAAATAATATCCCTTACCGTAGCAGGTTTGATTAACAAAAGGTGAAGGAAATTAATACAAAGGGTTATTCACCAACAGGCGGCAATCCGCTCCGTAAGGTTATTCCCACAATTTAATAGAATTTGAGTACAAAGAGTTATTCACCAAACAGGCGGCCATCCGCTCCGTAAGGTTATTCTCAGAGATTAATAATGAATGAATACGAAAGGTTATTCACCAACAGGCGGCAATCCGCTCCGTAAGGTTATTCCCACAATTTAATACATGGAAATAAAAGGCACGTCTTATGAGTAAGGAAGAAACAATATTATTATCGAGAATCAAATAATGATAATCCCTTACCATAGTACGTTTGAATAATGGAAGATGAAAAAGATGGTATCCCTTACCGTAGTAAGTTTAAATAATATAATATGAAAGAAGATGATATTCCTTACGAGTAGTAAATTTAAGAGTATGAAAGAAAATGACATCCCGTACCATAGTAAGTTAGAATATGAAAGAAGATGATGTTCAAAATGACATTCCTTACCACAGTAAATTTAAGAGTTTGAAATGAATGGTATTCCTTACTGTAGTAAGTTTGAATAATAGAAGATGAAAGAAGATGACATTCCTTACCTTGATATTGTGAAACAAGTTTATAGCCGAACAAATCCTTCCTTGTTTGTAGAAGTAAAGAATTTGACTTTTGAGTCTTCTAGAGTTTTTAAAATCTCTTTATGTTTTTAAAATAATGTTATTCTCGGAAAGATAGACGGCATAGACTCAAGAATCACTCAATTCGGAGTTAATATGAATGAGTTATGAATTTTCAAAACTAAGACTGAAAATAGTGACGAAAATCAGAATATGTTACGGTTTTTAGTATTTTAAGGCATGAAGATGATTTCAGATGACTTTTCTTCCTTTTTCAAAGTTGTAGAGAACGAAAAACTGAAGAGACAGACTTTTAATTCATTAAATTCTGACAAATAATGAATTTACTATGATTTTTCGAAAGAGTTACTGTACATAAGAAAATTCCACTCGGGAATTCAAAGAAGAATGCAAAAGATTTCAAAACTAGGAATGACTTAAGAACACTTAGAGAGAACTTACACAAAGAAGTATTTAGAGAGTGAAAGAAAGAACAAGTAAGGAAGTTTTATGAAAAATCCTTAAGTTAAGGCTTCTATTTATAGCCAAAAATCTTATCATTCATTTAATCTAAACCATTCATTTAAAGATCATCTTTTAATCTACACCATCCATTTCAAATTTTATATTATCTTTAATCTACACCATTCATTTCATATCACCTAACTTTATATTATAAACAAATCAATTCAATTATTCAACAATAATTCACACTTTAATCTACACCATTCATTTCATATCACCTAATAATTACCTAACTTTATATTATAAACAAATCAATTCAATTATTCAACAATAATTCACACTTTAATCTACACCATTCATTTCATATAACCTAATAATCACCTAACTTTATATTATAAACAAATAACTTTATCAATTCAATTATTATGACTAATTGTTATAAATACAGTATAGTTAGCTCTTAGATATCAAGTCAATAAATTAATGAAATACAACTGTTTAAATAACATCATAATAGAGATAACAATAATGTAAAAGAAAGCATACGTTACCGTGTAATGACAATTATTGATTCAATAATGTGAATTACTGTGCATATGTTACTGTGACAATTATTAGGTTCAATAATTTTAAAAACAGTGCATCAACAATTATTGACTCAATGATATAAAATACAGTGTAATGACAATTATTAAATCAATAATGTAAAATACTGTGTAACAACAATTATTGAATTGATAATATAAAATATTATGCAGTGACAATTATCGATGGAATGATGCGTAACAGTTACGGTGTCAATTATCAGACCAATAATATGAGACACTATGCAATACCGTGTGTTACAGAAAATACCATAAACTACCGTATGCTACTATTCTTTTATCACCGGTATTTTAACAGTTCCGTTGACTATTTTTATTTAAAAAGGTTATTTCTGTCGTTTTCTATATCCGACAAATATTCCGTTGTGGGGTCCACCAATAATTTGTTATTTCGGCGCCGTCGGACCAAACGAATATTCCCCGACAAAACGAATATTGTCCGACAAAATATAATTTACACATAACATCCTTAACTTTTAACTTTATCAATTTAACCATTTACTGTTTCATGAAAAAAAAAAAAAATATATGAAGAAAAATTAAATTTTATATTTCATAAAATTCGGGGTCTTACAGAATTTGTTCGCATCGTTGCTAGTAATAACTTAATATTGACGAGAAGCCTGTTATTCCTAGATGGCACAAAGAGATCTAGAAGGGGGGTTAAATAGATTTTTATTTTTATTTTCATCACAAATTAAAATTATTTACCTAATAATTTATCAGTCCACTTATTTCAGTTATGCACAGCAGAATATTGTGATTTATAAAAACCTTTCAAATATATATATATATTAAAGACACTAGCTCTGAATTTAGCGATAAAGAGTGGAGACAAATCTCAATTAATATTATAGTTGATATGGCAGTATTGTAATATACATGGATATTTGCAACTATAGTTTCCATAAATAAAATAATATTTTTTTTGAAATAGGTTTTTATGGATATGCGGTGATTAAATACATGTGAAATATTTAAATGTGATTGAGAATAAATTTGGCGGTTAATTTTAAGCTATTAAAATTAATGGTTTACATTAACCGAGCAACGAAAATGAGATGATCAAAGGATTAATTTGTGTAAATTCATCTGTATTATTAAAGCTAGTATTATGAGACAGTACTCCTTGAGTATTAAGTTTTGTGTGGTGTTGCGATTTCATGAACAGTTCATTTAATTCGCTCATTTAATATTAATAGATTAATATATTTGTTATAAATAATTAAATAAAGAAGTTATTTAATTATATGAGAAAATTGTATTATGTTACAATAATTATATGTAACACGAATAATGGTATATTATTATGCCAAATAAATATACATTCATTGTGAAAGAAGGGTCAATATACATAATATATATATATATATATATATATATATATATATATATATATATATATATATATATATATATATATATTGGTACCAAAATAGTAAATTAAACTAGTAACTTAATTAATGGGTAAATATATTTAATATCTATTAAATAATTTTTTTGAAAATAATTTATTGAACAAAAGAGGTAATTAAATTCAATCGCACGTACAAGCTTTAAGGTACAAATTAAATTAATGAATTAAAATAATTAATATTGTATATTTTTATACGTGGATTGGATGTGAGATGGAATTGAAAATTAAACTATTGAAATAAGAAGGTTAATATTAATTAATCCGAATTGAAATAAAGTTGATATTATGAATTAATATAGCTTGACGAGCTTGTGTGACAATCAATTGAAATTCATGAGCGTGTTAATTAATTCATTAAATAATAATTAGTGGATTAATATATTTTAATTAATTAAATAAGGAGTTTTATTTAATTAAACGAGGAAATAAAATTACGTTACAATAAGGAACGAACGACATAATTACATTTAATTGTACAAATTAATTGTATAAGTTAAATGAGTAAATTAAAATAATTAATAAATGGAATATTAATTATGTTTATTAAGTTAATTCGTTATACAAAAATTGTTCAATTTAATTGTGGATTTATTTCCATAATTAGGGAAATGAAGTTATACATATTTATAAATGTGTAAAATATTAATTTATGTACAATGAGGTACATATATTTTTAGTATATGAAACAACTATAATTATAATTATATATTGTTAGTTATTGAAAATTTTGATATATAAATATATATATATATATTTAATGCTGAAATTTATACAATAAGATATATAATTTTATTACATGAATTCATATTAATTATGTTTCATAGAATGATGATAATACAATTACAATATATATTAATATATGTAATTTGTATTATGTGATTGCTAATTTAGAAGCCAAAATGCTGAAAATACATTTACTAATGTATATTACTGTAATATGTATTATATATGTAATACATAAAGGGGGCTTGTATATTGAATGCATGGATGAGAATAACTTAGTGGAATGCTTAGTATTATTGTTTTTAGCATGAGGTATAGCCATATTAAGCATAATAATTACACCTGGCATTAGTTTTGGACACCAGCTACTTGGTTAAGTGAAGTGGTAGTAGAGAACTCCAGCAAATGAGTCATTCTCTCAGTTCAATTTATCATTCCGTAAGTCTAACTTCTAAGTTTCGAAAGCTGTAAACATAAAAGTTCTTCATAAACCCAAACCGAGAACTCCATATTTTTACCATAAACTATATCAAAACTCCACCAAATTGAAAGCAAGTTAGAAGAATTAGTAATTTCTAAGTTGGGAATTTAAGAGTAATTAGCTACAATCTGATTTGAGGAAGGTGTAAATCAAACTTCATCGAAGAAAAGAATTCAACTCAGTTCAAGAGACAAGAATACAACCATCAAAACTTCAAGCAAAAATGGTTTAGCTCTTTTCTTATTAAATTCATAGAATTAGTTAATATGAATTGTTGTGGGAGGTTATTTGTTTGGGGAATCATCAAGGATTCTGGAGTGTAAGGAGGATTGAGAAGGAGTATGTGTTTTTATACTTCAAGTGCATAAGTTCTTGGGATCCAATTTTGGCAAAGTCAAAATTGTTAAAATTATGCTCAAATTACCAATAAAATAAAATAAAATAAAAAACTGAAATTAATAAGCCTGCACACCATGTGTTTGTAAAAATGTTTCAATGAAGTTATTTCGATAAAACTTGAGAATTGATGCTTCATTGTTGAAAGTATATGAGTATACATGAATTATAAACTAACTTAAGTCGTATGAGTCTTTCAAAACAAATCCAAAGTGAGTTTAAAAGGTTTTCTAGCAAATTAGTTAAAAGTGAAAACGATGCCAAATGCAAGTTTTTGAGCTTTTTGTTTTATATCAACATGAAGTTTTTAAAAACCACGCTTTGGTAAATTTTGTTCATTGTTGTGTGGACTAGGTTGTGTCCAAAATTCGAGTCAATTGGACTTAATATGATTAAGTAATTCATGTTGGAAAGTAGTCTATTGAAACAAAAAAAATGAAGAAATTCTGGAATAGTGGCGCGGGGCGTGTTGCTCCTGTGTTAATTTGGGTGCGAGCCACGCCTGATCTGTGTTACTAAATTCCCTAGACTACTAGCACAGGGGGTGCTGGTCATAGTACATTTTTAGCTCGGGGCGCGCTGGTCCAAGAATTATATAATAATAATAATAATAATAATAATAATAAGTTATTATTATTATTATTATTATTATTATTTTGTTATTTTAATAATTAAGGTCTTAATGTAAAGATGTAATCCAACAAGGAAGTTATTAATAAGTATTAATTAACCGATCTTTGGTATGATTAATCTAACTTGGATTAATAATTAAGGATTGAAATGTTAATCTTAAAGCGTATGAAATTATGAAAGAAAATTGTAAACGTGTTTAGTTATGTGTAATGACTTGGTTTATATTTCATAGGTTTACGGTGATTGATAGAGTCACGAAATAGAGTAAACGGTTAGAATAACTTGACTTAGTTAAAATTTTGTGGCATTTTTTATTCGAATAAGTAAGCCCTTAGGGATGTCTCTACATCTAGTGCCCTAAAACCAACTGGTTTGGAAGTCATTGATCGAAAGTTTGTTACATGGATAGCACTGAAAAACCTAATAAAATTAGACATTGCATAAGTCAAGAATAAAAATATGAGGGTGAAATAAAGCGTAAAATGCATACATCCATATACACGCATACAAAGCGAGACGGGAAAAAAAATATACGCACTCGCTTAAGAAAAATAAAAGTGCTTACATGCTAAATCTATGTGATCCTATATTTATATGATTGTCTTACTAATCGTTATTAATGTGAAAAATAAAATTTTAAATTTGAAAATGATTCTTTCTTCAGATGTTTGATTGTATGAGTTTATCTAAATTCTGACTAGCAAAAACAGTGGGGCACACAAACATACTAAAGAATCTTGAGTATTTGTGGGATTTTAAATTCTGTGGTGTTATGAGGTTTTTCTTAATTCATGTTACATAATCTTTGAGGTCGATAGTCCAATTCATGTTGGTATATTGTTTGAGTATTTAGTTTATAGTTTTAATGTTATTTTTTTAGTGTTTTGCTTGAGGACAAACAAAGGTTTAAGTTTGGGAGTATTTGATAAGTATGTTTTATACATACGTATTGACTATCATATAGATTAATAATTTGTGAGTTTTTAAGTGTTTTATATTAGTTTTAAGTGTATTATGTTAGTTTTATGTGTTTTGATGATATTTTGTTAGAATTGAAATAAGGGCTTGGTGTATCAAAGTTTGGAGTTGCTATGCTTGCATTTTCAGCTTGCTAATTACGCAACGATCACTTCAGGCCTGATTTTGACATTGGTCAAATTAGAATTTGTCATATCCTAAAACATGAAAGTTGTAGATCTACTTCTCAACTTTCCGGAACATCTTGAATCAAGCCTTAAGTTACTTGTGTTATGAACTTTATTTTTAGGACTTATGATAATATTGGGACTTATGTAAAGGTTGTATGGACCTGGGATTTTATGTAGCCATGTAATATTATTTGGCTTATGTATTTTTGTATTTAATTCCACATTAGAGTAAAAATAGACGTGATAAATGGGTTGGATGGTGAGCACCATACCCAGAGTTAGAGAACTCGGATATGGGGGTATCACACCATCCATTCACAGACCCCTTATTTGTTATTGCATAGTGCTTTGGATGGATAAAAAATGGTTGATATTTAATTATTTTTGGAGACGCGTTCTCACTTTGTGATAGAGATCTGAGATAAAATAATTATGAGAAAATAAATGCAACATTCCCGATTTTATTAATAGATTGATGTAGTAGAAATCATTGATGTAAAGTTTTTGGTATTGATGTATTTATATCAAAACCTTGTAAGGGAATGTAGTTTTGCATTTGTTCTTTAATTAATTGATTTTATCTCCCAAAGTACAATTAAATTATCATTAGGGTTTTCTTATATATAAAACCCATCTTTAATTTTGTTGTAATGGGTTATGTGGATTTTTTTATATATAAAATTAAATTAATCAAAATTATTTAACTTATGACATAGAATGATGATTATGAGCTTAACGATTTTTCGATTTCTATCAATGGGCTAAATAATTGTGATTAATTATAATTTAATGACAAAATTATTATTTGTGCGTTAATATTCATATTTTGTGCAACCTTATTATAGTGAAATGACTTCTAAAAATATGATTGATGACTTTAACAAAGGTGAAAAATTGGATGATAAAAATTATTACATTTGGTCGAAGAAAATTTAATATCTGCTTAATGAGTTAGATGTGTTATAAACTTTAACCACCACTATGGAACCGCTTGAGGGGGGCACCACTACACAACACCGTCGAGACAAATAAATCTATGATGAATGGGTCAAAAAGGATCGTTGTGCGCGCTTTACCATGTTAAATAGCATGCACAGTGACCTTTTTGGCGAATTTGAGTAATACAAAACTGCAAAAAAAATGTGAGATATGCTTAAGAGGTCCTATAGTAGGACTACTGGTACTAGGTTGCGCGAGCTTAATTATAAGTTGGACCATTACTAGAAGAGCCCAAGCACACTATGGTGGAGCACCTTCGAGTAATGTCAGCCATGATCCGCAAGCATAATGCTACTAGCACAACCCTTACTGTAGAGCAACAAATTCAATTTGTGATCAGGTCTTTACCTAATGCCTAGGAGCCTTTCACGATAACTATGATACATAATAATAGTATCAAAATTCCTACTGATCCCAAAACGCATCTTGAGCTTGGGTACGAGTGTCGTGATGCAAAAGATGGCAACTTTGCCTTCATGGCTCAAGTTGGTTCGCACAATTGCAAAAGGCAAGCATAAGAGACAAGTTAAAGACAACGATCAGGTTAAGGCTGACGCACCATAGTAGAAGAGTATTACTAAGCGCCGCAGGGGTAAAAGAGGAGAAGAAAAAAAGAAGATGACTAGCTATAAATGTTAGAATGTTGGACATTTCGCTTGTGAATACACTGAACAAAAAAAGGTAAAATTTAAATTTTTTTCATTACAATGAATACTTTGTGTGTTAACATATTTTTCACTATAAGAAAATCGGCTAAGACTAACGGAATTATTTTTGATAGACTAAATTTCGTCGAACATAATATAAATTTGACAGAATATTGTGTCATAAATAGTTACATCGGAAGTCTATTATGTTCGACGGAATTCCATAAGGTATATGAAAAAGCACATGTCGGGAAAAAATTCCGCTCGTGCAAAAGTTATAATCAAAGGAATGATTTATTTTCGACGGATGTTCCGTTGAAAATAAATTTAATTTTGACGGACTTCCGTCATAAATATTGAAATTAAAACAGTTTGCCTCCTCAAATCAATTAGTTTCATTTTATTTTCTCTCTCAGCCCTCGTACGTCTCTCTCTATTCTCTCTCTCTCATCATCATCGATCGCCGACCACTCTCTCGCCACCGACACCGTCCACTCACACCGCTGTACATCTTTAATATCTCCATCCATCCGATCGATTAGAGGTATTGTTTATATATATATATATATATATATATATATATATACTATTAATATGTACAAGTATATACTGTTGTTGCTGTGAATTGTTATATTTTGTTGTTGATGTGAACTATACACTGGTAATATATCTGGGTATTGTCGCTTTGAACTGTATATAATTTAGTTTGTTTGGTATTGTTGTTGTGAACTATAATTGGGTTGGGTATGTTATTTTCGACGTAATTTTTAATGGAATTTAATATAAAACAAAAAATATTAAAAAATAGAAAATTATTTATAATGCTAAATTAACTACTAAAATAAACTATGTAATATTTAATTAGTTTTTCAGTAGTAAATAAAAAAATATTCAAATATATTAAATATAAAAATATAAAGATTAATAAATTAGATTAAATTAAGTATAATATAACATTTTATTATATTATAAAGAAAAATAAAATAAAATAAAATAAAATAAATTTAAATAATATAAAATAATAAAATAAATAAAATAATAAATTATATATAATAAAATAAAATATTAAATTAAATTAAACTAAATTAAAATTATATAATAAATACATGAATAATAAAGTAAATTAAGTTATAATAATTTCAATCTAATATAATAAATTAAAATAAATAAGTAAAATATGATTAAATTTAATATAATATAATATAATAAAATAAATACTAGTAACTCTAATTAAATAAAAAATAAAAATTTAATAAATTAAACATCATTTATTATTATTATTAAATTAAATAATTCAATAAATTAAAATAAATTAAATATAATAAAATACAACAATAAATTAAATTAAATTAAAAATATTTAATAAATAAATTAATAATAAATTGAACTACAATAAATAAAGTATAATATAATAAACTAATAAATTAAAATAAAATAAATTAAATATTGACTTGGCAACTGCCTATTACAACTGTCCTATTAATTTACCATTTTTTTTAATTATTTGTACTCCTAAGTACACAACTTTACTTTCTATAGAACGTTACTCATTTTATATTCACTCTAAACGAGTGAATATCCTCAATTTAATTAAATCACTTATGCATGTAGTTTGGTTAGGAGCGAAGAAACCTGCCTATGGTGTATTTTGTGTAATTTTGCAAAATGATACATTGCAGGTTGGAGATATTATATATACTTGTGCCCCTCCCTAATTGCTCTTTATGTGAAAATACTTTGAATAAAGTAAGTTTTCTCTCTTAATTCCCAAATCTGCTTTCCTTTTTATGGAGCGTACGGTGGTGGCGGCGGCTACAAATCAAGGAGATGGCAATGAAAACGCTTGTTGCAAGTGTGGTGAGAATGAGCATATGACAAAGGAATGTTATTAGGGCGGTCGCGGAGTTGGTGGTAGTGGAAGGTCTAGTGGAGGTGGTTGCTACAAGTTCGGGAAGAAGGGGTACTTCGCCCGAGATTGCCTGAGCTCAAACGTTTAGAATGAGGTCTATGTCAAGTTAATAGATGCATCATTTAATTCTAACGGTTTGAGCTCGGACAATCTCGTGCAAAGTGCTTCTCTTCCCCACAGTCGGAGCAACTAGCTCCACCGTCACCACTATATATACCTTCCACTGCCACCACCTCTGCGACCACCCTGATAACATTCCTTTGGAATATGCTCAGTCTTACTACACTTGTAACAAAAATTTTAATCGCCACCTCTTCAATCCGTAGTCGCCGTCACCACCACCACCATATCCACCACTGCCACCATTCCCCTCTATGAAAAAGGAAAGCAGATTAATAGATTAAGAGAAAAAAATTGAATTTATTAAAAGTATTTTCACATAAAGAGAAATTATAGAGATGCCTGTATATAATATCTCAAACATGCAATGTATCGTTCTGCAAAGTTACATGAAATAGACCAATTTAAACAAATCACTTGGAAATGTAGTTTAGTTAGGAGCTTAGAAACTTGTTCGACATTCACTCACTAGGAGTGAATGCCTAATAGTCCCCAATATGGGACTGTTGCTAGATGTTATGTCTCTGACTTAGGCACGTGCCAACAACTTGAGTACGTTTTTGTATGTTTTGAGGACTTTTCGGCTAATATCTCTACATATTCTTCAAGTGCATACTTAGACTGGTCTGTTTTATGTACTCGGAGACCATGGGGAGGTGCTGTCAAAATTTTCTTAAAACATACGAAAGTGCTCAAGGTGTTAGCACTAGTGAAGAGACACATCTACGAACGAGATAAAAGCCTGACCCTCTTTAGAGTAGAGATAAAGATACTTAAGATTCATGCATGGAGTGCACATAATAACCCTGCAATGATAATGTTGTTTGTTTAATATGTAAAGATGTCAGACGACCGGAGTTGAATGTATTATAGGATACTGCTTAATGGGAGGGGATTACTTCCTACGTATCGTGATGGGGTGTGACGCCCCCAAATCTGGGCCCACACAGCCCAAACTTGAGTCGTCAAAATACTACAACAAAATTATTACAACAAAGCACAACGTACAACAATACAGTGTATAATAATACACAACTAAGTCTTCACTATTATTGCCACACTATTTTACAAAACGTGAAGACTATGATAGCTATTCCTCGGACCCTCACTCCATTCCCCGGCTAGACCCTGTTATGTTTTCATCTCCTGTTGAAAAACAATGGAACAAAAGAAAGGGTGAGCTCAAATAGCCCAGTAAAGAATATCATGACTAAGATAATGACGAATAAATTATCATTAGTCTTCAACAGTTGAGTTCTTGATAGAATACAATAGACTACAAGGTTTATATCAAAAACTGCAGTTAAATTCTTAAACAACGTTCAGATCAATATTAGCAGCGGAATGAGTAATCTATTAGAAGAATAATGCAGACTATAATGTCCACTCGGTTCTCTTTTTAGGAAAAACATCATCAACTTTTATCATCTGAAATATCATTAGTCAAGATAATACAAATTCACAGTTCCTGATCATAATCATGCACATCAACAGTTCATCTTTGTACTACGGGCCAAAGATATTCAATATAGCACCAACGGTCATGATTATACCAGATTCAGCCTTTGGTCATAATCATACCAAACAACAGTTCATCTTTGCACTACGGGCCAAAGAGAACATTCACCACGTGCCATAAAAGACACCGAACAGATGTATCGCCTTTAACCTATTATATCGCCTTTAACCTATCATCTGTTCAACAAATATATCACATCTGTGCCCCCGGCCACAGATATTCACAACAGCTTGATTTTTGGATGATTAGAATGATATAAATGATGAACAGAAGAAATAGGATAACAATAAGTATCGGAAGTTTACTTTGTACAGATTCAAATAATGTCCAAATTGTCAACATGATGTGGAGTGAAATTCAAGATCCACAGTTCAGAATAACGGTTACAATTCAATAGAAAGGTTCACGTAAATAGGAAGGTTCAGTTGAAATAATGAAGTTCAACTATTATGGAACATATAATATTTTCAGGAATTATAGAAGCAATAGTTCCATAATAAATTTCGATTTAGGAGTATGAAAGAAAATAATATCCCTTACCGTAGCAAGTTTGATTAACAAAAGGTGAAGGAAATTAATACAAAGGGTTATTCACCAACAGGCGGCAAACCGCTCCGTAAGGTTATTCCCACAATTTAATAGAATTTGAGTACAAAGAGTTATTCACCAAACAGGCGGCAATCCGCTCCGTAAGGTTATTCTCAGAGATTAATAATGAATGAATACGAAAGGTTATTCACCAACAGGCGGCAATCCGCTCCGTAAGGTTATTCCCACAATTTAATAGGATTTGAGTACAAAGAGTTATTCACCAAACAGGCGGCAATCCGCTCCGTAAGGTTATTCTCAGAGATTAATAATGAATGAATACGAAAGGTTATTCACCAACAGGCGGCAATCCGCTCCGTAAGGTTATTCCCACAATTTAATACATGGAAATAAAAGGCACGTCTTATGAGTAAGGAAGAAACAATATTATTATCGAGAATCAAATAATGATAATCCCTTACCATAGTATGTTTGAATAATGGAAGATGAAAAAGATGGTATCCTTTACCGTAACACGTGACTGGATATTGATTTAAATGAGGTTGATTAACTTGAACAGTACACGTATACTTATAGATCTTCACAAATACTCAAGATGACTTAAGCACACTTAGAGAGAACTTTCACAAGAAGTATTTAGAGAGAGAAAGAAAGAACAAGTAAGGAAGTTTATGAAAAATCCTTAAGTTAAGGCTTCTATTTATAGCCAAAAATCTTATCATTCATTTAATCTAAACCATTCATTTAAAGATCATCTTTTAATCTACACCATCCATTTCAAATATTATATTATCTTTAATCTACACCATTCATTTCATATCACCTAATAATCACCTAACTTTATATTATAAACAAATCAATTTAATTATTCAACAATAATTCACACTTTAATCTACACCATTCATTTCATATCACCTAATAATCACCTAACTTTATATTATAAACAAATCAATTCAATTATTCAACAATAATTCACACTTTAATCTACACCATTCATTTCATATCACCTAATAATCACCTAACTTTATATTATAAACAAATAACTTTATCAATTCAATTATTATGACTAATTGTTATAAATACAGTATAGTTAGCTCTTAGATATCAAGTCAATAAATTAATGAAATACAACTGTTTAAATAACATCATAATAGAGATAACAATAATGTAAAATAAAGCATACGTTACTGTGTAATGACAATTATTGATTCAATAATGTGAATTACTGTGCATATGTTACTGTGACAATTATTAGGTTCAATAATTTTAAATACAGTGCAACAACAATTATTGACTCAATGATATAAAATACAGTGTAATGACAATTATTAAATCAATAATGCAAAATACTGTGTAACAACAATTATTGAATTGATAATATAAAATATTATGCAGTGACAATTATCGATGAAATGATGCGTAACAGTTACGGTGTCAATTATCAGACCAAAAATATGAGACACTATGCAATACCGTGTGTTACTGTAGAGTACCGAGTGCTACAGAAAATACCAATAACTACCGTATGCTACTATTCTTTTATCACCGGTATTTTAACAGTTCCGTTGACTATTTTTATTTAAAAAGGTTATTTCTGTCGTTTTCTATATCCGACAAATATTCCGTTGTGGGGTCCACCAATAATTTGTTATTTCGGCGCCGTCGGACCAAACGAATATTCCCCGACCAAACGAATATTCCCCGACAAAGCGAATATTGTCCGACAAAATAAAATTTGCACATAACATCCTTAACTTTTAACTTTATCGATTTAACCACTTACTGTTTAAAAAAAATATCTATATGAAGAAAAATTAAATTTTGTATTTCATAAAATTCGGGGTCTTACAACCTCCCCTCCTTATGAAATTTCGTCCCCGAAATTGACGTACCTGACATATCGAAGAGGTAAGGATACTTAGATTTCATCTCAGATTCTAGCTCCCAGGTCATTTCCTCAGTATCTTGGTTCCTCCATAAAACCTTAACTTGAGGTATAACCTTTGAGCGTAGGATCTGCTCCTTCTTATCCAGGATCTTAACAGGTACCTCCTCGTATGTTAAATCCTCTGCTATAACGTCTGGTTCTAACTCAATGACGTGGTTTGGGTCCTTCACATATTTACGTAACATAGATATGTGAAAAACGTTATGGATGCGAGACATACTTGGTGGTAGGGCTAGTCTGTAGGCTACGGTTCCTATTCGATCGAGGATTTCAAATGGGCCAATAAATCGAGGGTTAAGCTTTCCTCTCTTTCCAAATCTCGTAACCCCTTTCCATGGAGAAACACGTAAGAATACATGATCTCCGACGTTGAAACTTTCGTCTCTCCGATGAAGATCAGCATAACTCTTTTGTCGTTCTTGTGCGGTCTGTATTCGTTGTCGGATCATTTGGATCTTTTCGGTCGTCAACCGTACCAACTCGGGTCCCAACAATTTTGCTTCTCCTACTTCATTCCAACATATTGGAGAGCGACACTTCCTTCCATACAATGCCTCGAATGGAGCCATGCCTATGCTTGCTTGGTAACTGTTGTTGTAAGAAAATTCCACCAACGGCAAGTACTTATCCCAATTTCCTTTGAAGTCTAATACACAAAGTCTCAAAAGATCTTCGAGGGTCTGGATCGTCCTTTCCGATTGTCCGTCCGTTTGAGGATGGTATGCAGAACTAAAACGTAGTTCAGTGCCCATAGCTTTTTGTAGACTGATCCAAAAGCGTGAAGTGAATCTAGGATCTCGATCAGAAACTATGGAAACTGGCATGCCATGCAATCTCACGATCTCATTTATGTACATACCGGCAAGACGTTCAAGTGAAAAGTTTTCTCGTATAGGCAAGAAATGAGCAGATTTGGTCAATCTATCTACGATCACCCAAATTGCATCTAAGCTTGAGAAACTTTTGGAAGACCCGTCACGAAGTCCATATTGATGTGTTCCCACTTCCATTCGGGAACTTCAAGTGATTGTAATGGACCTTTAGGAACTTGATGTTCTGCCTTGACACGTTGACAAGTTAGGCACCTTGAGATAAACTCCGCAATCTCTCTTTTCATATTGTTCCACCAAAATGTATGTCGAAGATCTCGATACATCTTGGTACCTCCTGGGTGGATTGCAAACGGCGTGTTGTGTGCCTCCATCATGATTTTATGCTTTAATTCAGGATCGTTAGGAACACAGAGTCGAGAGTTGACTCGAAGTATTCCTTTCTCGTCGATTCTTGCTTCGGGAATGACACCTTCTTGTACTTTCTTTATCATGTTTATCAGTTCCGGATCGGTAGCTTGAGCAGCTTTAATTTTATCGATTAAAGTTGGTTCTACTCGCACGTGAGCAATCTTCGAGTGGGTCCCTGGTGTCTTTAGCTCTATCTCCATCTTTTGCAAGTCGTACAAAATACACTTTTGTGTTGTCAGCAGTGCACTTGTACTTGCATAAGATTTTCTGCTCAAAGCGTCAGCTACAACGTTCGCCTTTCCCGGGTGATACTGGATTGTGTGGTCATAATCCTTTAACAGCTCAAGCCAACGTCGTTGTCGCATGTTGAGTTCCTTCTGGGTGAAGAAATACTTGAGACTTTTATGATCCGTATAGATATCCACTTTTTCTCCGTACAAGTAGTGTCTCCAGATCTTCAACGCGAAAACGACTGCTGCCAACTCTAGATCATGAGTAGGATAATTTTTCTCATAATCTTTGAGTTGTCGAGAGGCGTAGGCTATAACCTTTCCATGTTGCATAAGGACACAACCTAGACCTTTGCCAGAAGCATCGCTGTAGATAACAAATTCTCCTGATCCTGATGGTATGGTCAGAACAGGAGCTGAAACCAGTCTCTTCTTGAGTTCTTGGAAACTTTTCTCGCATTCCTCGCTCCATATGAATTTTGTGCTTTTCTGAGTAAGCTGCGTTAATGGAGTGGCGATTCGAGAAAATCCTTCTACGAATCTTCGATAATAACCAGCTAGACCCAGAAAACTTCGGACTTCGGTTACTGTTTTGGGTTGTTCCCAATTTAGTACCGTTTCAATCTTCGCAGGATCGACTGATATTCCTTTACTAGAAATCACATGCCCAAGAAACGCGACCTCCTCAAGCCAGAACTCACATTTCTTCAACTTGGCATATAATTTGTTTTCACGGAGCTTTTGTAGTATCAATCTCAGGTGTTGTTCATGATCCTCGCGACTCTTGGAGTATATGAGGATGTCATCAATAAAGACAACCACAAAATGATCCAAATGTTCCTTGAATATCCGGTTCATCATGTCCATGAAAGCTGCAGGAGCATTAGTTAGTCCAAAAGGCATGACTAAGAACTCATAATGCCCATAACGAGTTCTGAAAGCAGTCTTTGGAATGTCCTCAGCTTTAACCTTTAACTGATGATATCCAGAACGGAGATCAATCTTTGAGAAATGTTGAGCGCCTTGCAATTGATCAAACATGTCATCAATCCGAGGTAACGGGTACCTGTTCTTGATGGTGACATGGTTCAATTCTCGGTAGTCAATGCACAATCTCATACTCTCGTCTTTCTTCTTCACAAATAGAACAGGAGCACCCCAAGGTGATGCACTCGGACGAATGAAACCAGTATCCAACAATTCCTGTAGTTGGACTTTTAACTCTTGAAGTTCAATGGGAGCCATTCGGTAGGGAGCTTTGGAAATGGGCTTGGTACCGGGCTCAAGATCAATATAAAAATCAATTTCACGGTTTGGGGGTAAGCCAGGAAGTTCTTCAGGAAAAACGTCAGGAAACTCATTAACAATGGGAATATCATTCAAGTTTGACGTATTTTTGTTCAAATTAGTGACATGAGCTAAAAAGGCTTGACATCCGTTTTTCAATAAACGAATGGCTTTATGGCTAGAAATAACAGTTATAGATTTCAATGGTTTAGTTGCTTGAATTTGCATGACAGGTTGATTAGGAATATGAAAACTAATAATCTTATGAAAACAATCAATTTTAGCATGATGGGTAGTCAACCAATCAATTCCTAAAATCACATCAAATTCACGCATCTCCAAAGAAATAAGGTCAACAGATAATGTGAGGTTATTGATTTGAACTAGGCAAGATTTATAGACAGTAGATGTAATGTTCATTTCTCCTAATGGGGTTTCAACTGATAAGTCAAAGTCCAAGTTTTCAGGAGTTAAGTTTAAACGCTGAGCACATGCAGGTGAGATAAAAGAATGGGTAGAGCCAGTATCTAACAAAGCGTAGACTTCACGAGAATTTATGAATAGCTTACCGGTTATCACCTCGTTCGAGTTTCGCGCCATTTGGGATGTCACAACAAAAACTCTCCCTTGAACTACAGATTTTCCTTTATCCGCGCTAGCTTTTGGTATCATCATTGCAGCTGGACTTGATTTTGTGGCAGGACAAAACCGCGCAAGATGACCCTCTTTCCCACAACTGTAACACTTTTTAGACTGCAGAGTACAGTTTGGGCTGATGTGACCTTCCTGACCACACCTATAGCATCTCACTGGTGGTCGATCTTCTCCCCTTGAAACTGGGGTCGGTGCTGGTGTTGGTACTGGTGCTGGTGCCCTTCCATAATTATTATGGAATCTCTTTCTTTTGAAATTGTTCCCACTAGATTCTCCTCTTCTGTTATTTGGTGTGGAATTACCACCGAAGTGTTGGTTACCTCCTCGATGGTTTTCGTTCCTGTGGTTGTTGTCACTCCTTTCTCTATGCTGATCATTAACTCTTGGTTGCAATGTTTCATCTGTTTGCTCCACCCTTTGAGCCCTATCTACAACATCTGAATACAAACTGAATTTATGAGAACTAAGTTGTTGACGAATTTTGAGTCTCAAACCTCTCAGGAACATTCGACTCATTCGTGCTTCGTCATCTACTAGATGAGTCGCAAAACGAGACAGTTCAGCAAACTTAGCTTCATATTGAGAAACTGTCATGTTTCCCTGCTCCAGCTTAATGAATTCCACTTCCTTCATATGGCGGATGCTTTCTGGGAAGTACTTCTCGTTAAACAGTTCTTCGAATTCTGTCCAAGACATTTCGAGTGCTGAAGGTTGGATACGTTTTACCGCTTCCCACCAATGGTCCGCCTCACCTCGTAACATAAAAGTGGCAAATGGCACCTTCTGATCATCAGCGCATTGTAAGACATCAAGTATTTTTGTCGTCTGCTTCAGCCATGCCTCCGCTTTGAGTGGGTCAGGCTTCCCGTGGAATTCAGGTGGTCCTAATTCTTTAAATTGCTTAACAGTGACCATCCTCAAATTGCCAGCGTTTCTACCGTTATTATTGACTGGATTTCCTCTTCCTTGATTCTGTATGAACTGCATGAAATTCCTAAAGAATCCATCGTTCATCATGTTATCAGGAACATTATTTCCTGAGTTGGCAGGAGGATTGTTTGGGGCCTCTTGATTCTCGGCTACATTTGCTTCGGGTATTCCATAGTTAACCTCTTGATTTTCAGATGCCATACCTAACTGTGGTCACAAAATAAATGTTAGTTCAAATAAACTGACTCATCACTTCATGTTCCTACATTCAAATCGACTCATTAGATAATAAAATCTATTTTAGGTAGGACACACTAGTGACTGATTCTATTCGTCTCTCCCCTCCTAGTTCTACCCCAGATCGCCATTAAAGACCATATCCCTAAGCTCTGATGCCAACTGTGACGCCCCCAAATCTGGGCCCACACAGCCCAAACTTGAGTCGTCAAAATACTACAACAAAATTATTACAACAAAGCACAACGTACAACAATACAGTGTATAATAATACACAACTAAGTCTTCACTATTATTGCCACACTATTTTACAAAACGTGAAGACTATGATAGCTATTCCTCGGACCCTCACTCCATTCCCCGGCTAGACCCTGTTATGTTTTCATCTCCTGTTGAAAAACAATGGAACAAAAGAAAGGGTGAGCTCAAATAGCCCAGTAAAGAATATCATGACTAAGATAATGACGAATAAATTATCATTAGTCTTCAACAGTTGAGTTCTTGATAGAATACAATAGACTACAAGGTTTATATCAAAAACTGCAGTTAAATTCTTAAACAACGTTCAGATCAATATTAGCAGCGGAATGAGTAATCTATTAGAAGAATAATGCAGACTATAATGTCCACTCGGTTCTCTTTTTAGGAAAAACATCATCAACTTTTATCATCTGAAATATCATTAGTCAAGATAATACAAATTCACAGTTCCTGATCATAATCATGCACATCAACAGTTCATCTTTGTACTACGGGCCAAAGATATTCAATATAGCATCAACGGTCATGATTATACCAGATTCAGCCTTTGGTCATAATCATACCAAACAACAGTTCATCTTTGCACTACGGGCCAAAGAGAACATTCACCACGTGCCATAAAAGACACCGAACAGATGTATCGCCTTTAACCTATTATATCGCCTTTAACCTATCATCTGTTCAACAAATATATCACATCTGTGCCCCCGGCCACAGATATTCACAACAGCTTGATTTTTGGATGATTAGAATGATATAAATGATGAACAGAAGAAATAGGATAACAATAAGTATCGGAAGTTTACTTTGTACAGATTCAAATAATGTCCAAATTGTCAACATGATGTGGAGTGAAATTCAAGATCCACAGTTCAGAATAACGGTTACAATTCAATAGAAAGGTTCACGTAAATAGGAAGGTTCAGTTGAAATAATGAAGTTCAACTATTATGGAACATATAATATTTTCAGGAATTATAGAAGCAATAGTTCCATAATAAATTTCGATTTAGGAGTATGAAAGAAAATAATATCCCTTACCGTAGCAAGTTTGATTAACAAAAGGTGAAGGAAATTAATACAAAGGGTTATTCACCAACAGGCGGCAAACCGCTCCGTAAGGTTATTCCCACAATTTAATAGAATTTGAGTACAAAGAGTTATTCACCAAACAGGCGGCAATCCGCTCCGTAAGGTTATTCTCAGAGATTAATAATGAATGAATACGAAAGGTTATTCACCAACAGGCGGCAATCCGCTCCGTAAGGTTATTCCCACAATTTAATAGGATTTGAGTACAAAGAGTTATTCACCAAACAGGCGGCAATCCGCTCCGTAAGGTTATTCTCAGAGATTAATAATGAATGAATACGAAAGGTTATTCACCAACAGGCGGCAATCCGCTCCGTAAGGTTATTCCCACAATTTAATACATGGAAATAAAAGGCACGTCTTATGAGTAAGGAAGAAACAATATTATTATCGAGAATCAAATAATGATAATCCCTTACCATAGTATGTTTGAATAATGGAAGATGAAAAAGATGGTATCCCTTACCGTAACACGTGACTGGATATTGATTTAAATGAGGTTGATTAACTTGAACAGTACACGTATACTTATAGATCTTCACAAATACTCAAGATGACTTAAGCACACTTAGAGAGAACTTTCACAAGAAGTATTTAGAGAGAGAACGAAAGAACAAGTAAGGAAGTTTATGAAAAATCCTTAAGTTAAGGCTTCTATTTATAGCCAAAAATCTTATCATTCATTTAATCTAAACCATTCATTTAAAGATCATCTTTTAATCTACACCATCCATTTCAAATATTATATTATCTTTAATCTACACCATTCATTTCATATCACCTAATAATCACCTAACTTTATATTATAAACAAATCAATTTAATTATTCAACAATAATTCACACTTTAATCTACACCATTCATTTCATATCACCTAATAATCACCTAACTTTATATTATAAACAAATCAATTCAATTATTCAACAATAATTCACACTTTAATCTACACCATTCATTTCATATCACCTAATAATCACCTAACTTTATATTATAAACAAATAACTTTATCAATTCAATTATTATGACTAATTGTTATAAATACAGTATAGTTAGCTCTTAGATATCAAGTCAATAAATTAATGAAATACAACTGTTTAAATAACATCATAATAGAGATAACAATAATGTAAAATAAAGCATACGTTACTGTGTAATGACAATTATTGATTCAATAATGTGAATTACTGTGCATATGTTACTGTGACAATTATTAGGTTCAATAATTTTAAATACAGTGCAACAACAATTATTGACTCAATGATATAAAATACAGTGTAATGACAATTATTAAATCAATAATGCAAAATACTGTGTAACAACAATTATTGAATTGATAATATAAAATATTATGCAGTGACAATTATCGATGAAATGATGCGTAACAGTTACGGTGTCAATTATCAGACCAAAAATATGAGACACTATGCAATACCGTGTGTTACTGTAGAGTACCGAGTGCTACAGAAAATACCAATAACTACCGTATGCTACTATTCTTTTATCACCGGTATTTTAACAGTTCCGTTGACTATTTTTATTTAAAAAGGTTATTTCTGTCGTTTTCTATATCCGACAAATATTCCGTTGTGGGGTCCACCAATAATTTGTTATTTCGGCGCCGTCGGACCAAACGAATATTCCCCGACCAAACGAATATTCCCCGACAAAGCGAATATTGTCCGACAAAATAAAATTTGCACATAACATCCTTAACTTTTAACTTTATCGATTTAACCACTTACTGTTTAAAAAAAATATCTATATGAAGAAAAATTAAATTTTGTATTTCATAAAATTCGGGGTCTTACATGGGGTCTATAGATTTTTGAATTTTGTAAATGAACATGTTAACGATCTAAATGGAAAGATTAGATGCCTGTGTGTCAAGTGTACGGACCTGATTTAGAAGAAGGCATGCAATATTAAATTTGACTTATTTTCACGTGGGTTTATGGTTGGGCATTCCAAATGGATTCACCATAGGGAATCAGTTGATGATAGTGTAGAGCAAATAGTGTACGGGGAATCAGATGGATATAATTATGCTGTCGTGGAGATGTTAGTCGATGTTTATGGTGTTAACACTTTTGATTGGGTTACAAATGAACATCTGTCAAGTAGTGCACAACAAGAGCCAAATGAGACGACAACTGCCTTTTATAAGATGTTATCTGAATTCGGGGTTCCATTGTTTGGTGGAAATGAGAAGCACACCATACTTTCTGCAGTTACGAAGCTCTAACACTTCAAGAATGAGCATGGCTGTAGAGAGAAAGGGTTCAATGATTTGTTTGCTCTTATCAGCGCCTTCTTATCGAAGGATCATACACTGCCCTCGAATTACTATGAGGTGAAAAAGATGGTAAGGGGTTGAATCTGGGTTATCAGAAGATCAATGCTTGTGAGTAAGATTGAATGTTATATTACGGGGAGGATAACGAAAAGGTATAGTGTGATATCTGCGAGTAACCTTGGTACAAGAGGACAAAACGTGGGGGGAAGGAAAAGGATGTGCCAATGAAGGTATTACATTGCTTTCCTCTTGCTCCGAGGCTTCAACATTTATTCATGTCGTCGCACACTATTGAACATATGAGTTGACACAAAATAAAGGACATCGTGCCTGATCACCTGACTTACCTTACAGATGGTGATGAGTGGAAGAGGTTTGAATTTTTTTCTCATTTAACAGTTTTAGCCAGCCTCACTCTATTTTGCAAGTGAACATGGTTGCCTACAATTTTCCATCCTCTATGTGCATGAGAGATTTGTATATATTCTTGACTTTACTCATATCGGGGGGTATGAGCCCTATGAAAGATATAAATGTGTACCTTAGGCCATTGGTCGATGAACTTAAGATGTTATGGGAGACGGGGGTCAAGACATATGATGAATCAGTGAATTAAAATTTTGTGATGAAGGTAGCTTTATTGTGGACTATCACTTACTTCCCGATACTTGGGATGATCAGTGGATGGTCGACTTACGTAAAGCTATCATGTCCAGTCTGAATTAGGGATGTTCAAGGCGCACAACAGAAACATGATAGGAAAGCTAGTTTTTTTGGCACTACTTATAAATTCTTGCCTGTTTATCATAATTACAGAAAGATGTCTGCTCAGTTCAACATAAAGATATATAAGATGGGGGTTGTGGGTTGATTGTCAGGTAGCGCGGTATTAGCATGACTTAACGATTTGAAATTTTTGTTACTAGGCAAGGAACATAGTAAGTTAAGAACACTAAGCTACATGAAGACTCATAACTAGACACGCTAGCCCATATGGTTTAAGCTATTTTGTTGGATCACGCTTTCAGTCCGTCATTGAATGGATGTCATGCATCCAGAGAAGAATGTATTTGAGAACTTGTTTTACACCGTTTTAGATGCGAGTGGCAAAACAAAAGACAATAACAATGCAAGAAAAGATTTGGAGGTACTGAATATAAGGCGGGAATTGTGGCTTCAATCAGGCAACTCAAAACCTAAAGCTCAGTTTTCTCTAACCAAGCAATAGCTTGAAAACATCTGTAAGTGGGTTAGTGCTTTGAAACTCCCAGATGGCTATGTGTCGAAAATTTCTCATTGTAGTATGGTTAAGTGGCTTAAAATTAATGGGTTCAAGAGTCACGATTGTTATGTATTCATGCAAAAATTGATGCCTGTTGCATTTCATGGGATGTTACCTAAAACAATTATAGACGCATTGACCGAACTTTTAAATTTCTTTTGGGATCTTTATTCAACAGTTATAAAGTATTTTGATGTGGAGTAGATGGAGAAAAATATAGTGCTCGCAATGTGCAAGCTGGAAACGATCTTCCTTTTATGGTTTTTGGACTCGATATAACATTTGCCTATTTATCTGCCATATGAACTTAAGCTTGGAGGCCCCGTGGATATATCCTTTTGAGAAGTAATATCATCTATATCTTTATTATGATGATATGTATAACTTATGTTCTTAGTTCATTTTGTTCATTCGTCGTATTACATATACATGCGTCGATTAAAAAAGAAAGTGAAAAACAAAGCTCAATTAGAGGGTTCTATTGCTGAACACTATACGAAGGAAGAGCTTGTCAATTTATACTCTTTATACTTTGAGGATGTTGTCTCAACGAAACACAACCGATTAAGTCGGAATGAGGTTGTTGAAGTCCAATCTTGTGCTAACGAGTTAGCTGTATTTACTTATCCGTCAAAACCATTTGGCTATAAGACAATGATTTACCTAAGTGACAAAGAGTTGAAGATTGTATCTACATAAATGCTTCTTCATATACCTAAAATATCATTATACATAAAGCATGTATTTGAATTTGCAAAAATTTAAGTTTTAAAAGCGTATATGGTATTAAACTTCTGCATTAATTTTTCAGTTCATTCGAAGATGAAGCTCATAGGAATAAATTGGTGTTAAATGCAGCACAGTTGGAAGCATTTACTACAAAAAAAAAATTCCGCGTGGTTTAAGAAAAGGGTTGAAGTAGATAACACTTATGAGAATTTTAGAGATGTAATATCAGGCCCTTACAAACTTGTTAGTTCATTTCACAAATGTATCGTCAATGGGTACAGATTCATGGTCGATGACTTGAACGAGCTGACATTAGTCAATTTTGGAGTTGTCGTGTTGGGAAACTATTACCAAGATGTTGAGTCCAATTATTATGGTCGTTTAGAGGAATTCATTGTGCTGAATTATCCCGGGGGTAAGAAGGTAGTTAAATTTAAGTATCGCTAATTTGATAATAACAAGGACGTTAAAGTTGATCGTAATAGAGTCGTTACAGTAGATATAAAGTCCAAGTTAAATTCTGATGAAGTATTCGTGTTAGCCAGCCAAGCGACCCAGTGTACTACGCCCCTACTGTCATCAACTGTAGAAGCCCCTGGTAAACGGTTTTCACAACGAAGAAGCGGGCATTTGATGATATTAATATGTCTGGGACTGATGAGTCGTTACAAGAAATTTTTTGCAATCCCAACCAGATAGAGCATACTAATGATGATGTGTTGGTATATGATGTTCTTGAAGTACCCGATGGTAAGGAAGCGGAAGAATATTTAGTCGAGACTAACTATATCCTCGTTGAAGATGAAAACAATGAAGACACCGATGAAGAGGAAGATACAGAATCAGAGGATGATAATGACGTTAATTCTGATGCTTTTGATAATGTAGTTTAGAATATCAATGTAGTAAGTGTGAACATACGTGTATATTAATTAAATCCGCACTATTAATAACAGTTATTTAAATCAATTTATTCTAATCAAGTAATTTTATTTTGTTATATCATTATACACACATATATATGGCTAGACACAGCGGTGATGGTCGCTACGGCGGTAGCCGTACAAGATCCATCGAGGGGTCATCTGCATCATCTAATAAGTTTTGTCGTCACCATTGATTAAATCTTATTAGTATATTTTTATTTATGTAATGTTTGACATTTACATAATATATGTCTGTATTACACTTGTATATGCAGAGCGTCGACGTCACCGAGGGACTATCCTCGGTTTATTTGGTCATCTGCTAACAGTTCCATAAACGCTCATTGTAGATGTCGACACCACATGGTATGTGACTTTAATGACTAACATTTTTATTTTATTTTATTTATTTAATGAAACAATGTATAACACAATGGTTATATTTTTATTTTAGTATACTAGACCCTGTAGCTAAGTCCACTTTGTATGCCATCTGGTTGACACACGTCTCGACTGGTTGCACGCCATACAACTAGTATGCCCAGTGCGATGCCTTCTTTATGGAGAATGTGTTGTGCGACTTTCACGTAATTTAAATTTACACAAGTTAAATCATATACATAAGTAGTCTTTGTATAATGTTCTAGTTATTATGATATACTATTATTTTTGTATAGATATATTATTGAAATGAGGAGGGCGTATCTGAGGTAGTCGGCGACTCAGTGATTATAGCTCACATTGCGAAGAATCACTCCGACTAGTTGTATGAGATCAAACATAGGGTTTTACATTATGTTGATGACCAGCTCGGTACAACTATCCGTGATCATCAGCCTCAGATCATATCTGATGCAGCATGAGAGGCCATGTGTGCATACTGGGATAATGAGGATTGCAAGAAGAAGTCTGAGCAGTAAAAGAAGAACTGAAATATGCTACGAGTAGTACATACTACTGGGTCGTACTCATTCGAGAAGTTCAAGTTGGTATGTATGTGTGTTCACTTTTGTAGTTTAATATATATTGTCATAAGTAAACTAAATACATGTTATATATATTAATGTATTTATTAGGCTTTTCGAAGGAGCTTGGGTCGACCTCCCAGTATGCTCAAGTTTTAGGATAGAGCCCATACACCTAAGGACTCTACTATGTCTCTTGCAGTATTAACTATAAGGGTAATATTTCATATTGTCATAAATAATTTTTAATATTAGGTAGTTAATAAAATAATTTAATTAACTAACATATAGATAATAAATTATAGGACCGATTTTAGAATTTTCGAGACCAATGTGTAACTGAGTTACAGATTGTTAGGGGAGATCTTAATACGTTAGATTCCATAAGACCTCATCCCGAGATTACCTTATCTCGGGATGAGGAGATATTTCTTTGGGTGACATCTCAGGATCCTTCTAGTAGTAGTACCAACAGGTATCGAGTTCTAGAGATGCCGAGGGTACCAACACAAATATTACCTGAAGGTAATCAGTTTTCACAATCTCATTATTACATAATTTATATCTCTTCAAAAATTAGTAGTATAACATTATTTTTATTTTCACAGGTACTAGCTGTGACACCCCTAAATTCGGGTTTTCTTTACCTTGAATTTGGTGCACACGATCCAACCTCATTCTAACTCCACGTTATCATTTTGAAATATAAACGATAAATTTCGTGAATTTTAAAAACTTTTTATAACAATAATAAATAATATTCAAATATTAATATAGATATAAAAATTCAGTTAATTAAAACTTTATAATTCTTTGGTTCTATAATCGCAACCTTTATATTTCGTCCTTACCCAAAATCATATATTATGATTCAATTTCAAAACGTTATTTTAATCCAGTGTAATAAATAAGTTACATTACAAACTGGATTTTTAAAACAGTAAACTGAAATCTTAACACAACAATCCACATACTAGTATATCATTCATACAGTATCTCAATTTATATTACCTTACATAAATTGTATAAGTTACAATTTGTTTATGAAATAAATACCTTTTATTCGTTGTTCCAAAATTTACATAACTAGTACAGTTTGGATACAATAATTACGTCATTTTGACTTGGTACAAGTTAACTAAAGAAAAAAACAAAGGTTCGCTTTATAAACAACTTCCACGCCTCCATCTAAAACTGCAAAATCAATTGTAAGAATGAGTGCTACGGCTTAACAAGTCTAACAGTAAACACATTTCATGCTCCAAGTAATTCATACATGCTTGCACTTTATTCATGTGTGATGTATTTCATACCATGTATTTTATATATATGCATCCTACATTTCATATCATGCATCATTATATGCATCATACATTTCATGCAATGTATCATAATTTTATGTGGTAAAATTAATACCCACCTCACACATTTTTTCATGCTTCATATTCAATCACATACCACTTAATACATATTCATCAAGTATCATACACATTGTGTTCATATTATGGTACAATCCAAAATAAAATAACAAGTTTACACGTAACAGATAAGACTGAAAACTTGCCTCGATTATGAGTTTATCACTATTCGCGTATATTCGCTCGTATAATTAAGTAGTTCCTCATGCATTATTCTTTGTCATATAAACTTATACATCAGTGTTGGGTTACAATATAAACAATGATCTCATTTGAAACTAAACTTATTTAGACTAAATTATAAATCCTAATTTGGGTTCCACTCGATGCATTACGTACCTCATAGAGGTTAATATAATACATTCAAGTAAATGTAATATGTTCAAATTCATCCTCATTGTCAGTTAAAATTATTTGAATAATAAAATTTTAAAATAAATTTTTTATTTATTTCCTGACACACAGCGCCTCGACGCTGTGTTCCTATACAAAATCAGCGCCCCGACGCTGATGCTTCGTTCCAGAAAAATATTAAGGACAATGCCCCAACGCAATGATTCCTGCTTAAAACTGCGGCCCGATGCAGTTTGCCTGGAGCATAAAAATAAATTGCAGGATGCAAAATTCTACATTCTTCAATCTATCCCCACGGATTTAATCCCACCCAACAAGTCTAAATAACTTAAAATCTATGAACCCCCAAATTCTAAAATCAAAACCATACTCGTTTTCATATTTTGGAAAAACATTTTCATTGAAGAATTTTTTCAAACATTATACATGCATGCTTATAAAAACTTAGTTTCATAAGAATTTAACCATATACATCCAACTCCATACACAATAATCCAACCTTGTATCATCCGAACTCTTCATGGTTCTCCAACTAATTAGAAACTAGAACCATTAACTTCAATAATTAATAATTATACTAACTATTTCTGTAAATTAACCAAGAAAAGTAATTTACCCTTTTTGTTGAAGCTTGGTTGATGAATTCTCTTGTTCCAACTCTATGATTTGTGCTTGATTAATCCTCCTTTAGATGTAAATTCTTCAAATCCTTCTTCAAACTAAACTTATACTCAATCCCTTACTATCTCATCTTCAATTGATGGATTATTCGGGAGGTTTGGTATAGAATCTTTTAATTGAACCTAGGAACTGAAGAAGAAGAAATGGGCGTAATTCTTTTATTTAAAGACTCGCCAACAGAGCTTATTCAATATTACTATCCAAACTAGTCAGGTGAGTAATTGTAACATTTAAGGCTTAATAGCCTAGTCATCAAACCCACTAATTATACCAACTAGCATACATGCATTAATTGTAAAAATCTCAGCAATCTAATTTTCTTTACAACATACGACATATAGTATATACATATATTCATAGTTTGTGTGTGTGTGTGTGTATATATATATATATATTCATATTACATATTACATGTACAATACACGAACTCAATTTGATAATTGATACATTATAATAATGTATAAAAATCAATTCCGCTGATTATGAAATAAATCCATAACTACTTTTTAACATTCTTTGTGTAACGAATTAACTATTAAGATAATCAATATTTAATTTATTAACTATTTAATTTACTAATTTAATTTATACAACTAATTTTGTATATAACTAAATTTAATTTCCTTCCTTCGTTCCATAAATTATTTCAAACGATTTATTTAAAATATTAAATATATTATTTTAATATATTTCATCATAATTTAAATGTGAATTTAATTTATTACATTTATTCCAATATTTATTTATTAAATATTGGTTACTCATTTCATATTTTAATTCACACCCACTTAGTGTAATATTAAAAATTATACCATTATATATTACATTTAATTATAGTAATATAATTCTCATTATTAACTAAGTAAAAGAAAAAAGCTTTCTTTATTCAAAAACAATATATTAATTCACAATTTAATTTAAACCTTAAATATATTAATCTTTATTTAATATATTTACACACTAAATTAATTAAATCTAACTAATTAGTTTAATAGTTAAAATAACTATTAAATGTCCTTTATTCTAATATATGTATATATTTCACACCTATATATATATATATATATATATATATATTCAAACTTATTACATCCCATAATTAGAATTTTATATATTAAATTCTTATTTATTTTCTATTAAATTAATTCTCAAAAAATCCGTGCTGTCACATTTCCCCCCCCTTTATAAAGATTCTGTCCTCGGTATCGCGATTACCAAATACCCATACATGGTTTATATTAAACTCATAAATGCTATATAGTAAAATTACTAATCCACATTTAAAAACACAGTATACTAAGTAATTAAAAGTTTTATTTAACAAAGATAATTAAACTAGTAAAATAAATAAAATTAAAGAAAAACCTATTTTTACTCTTAATAAAATATTGGAAAGATTTAAGAATCCAATAAAAGAAATAACTCTTCCAGAATTAAATCAAGAAGTTAACAATTTAAAAAGAGAAAATTTAAGTTAAAATAAGAAATTCCCCAGTTAAAAAAAGAAATTAGTAACATAAAGAACGGGTCATCTTTTCAGGTCCATGATTCTTCTGACAAAGAACATGAAGAAGCTGAAATTTAAAAAGAGAAAATTTAAGTTAAAATAAGAAATTTCCCAGTTAAGAAAAGAAATTAGTAACATAAAGAACGGGTCATCTTTTCAGATCCATGATTCTTCTGACAAAGAACATGAAGAAGCTGAAATTTCAAAAGTTAATGTAATATCCCGAATATATATGAAGCTAGAAAATGTGAAATTCAAATAATCAATTTGATGGCGGGATATGATAATCCCTATATATGGAACTGAAGGATAGTTATTTGAAATAAAAATAAGGTTAAGATGTAAAAATCTAGATTTGGAAGAAATGAATATGTAGAGAATTGATTAATTTTTTTTAATCTAATTTACATGATTTAACATGTGAAGAGAAAGAGAGACTTCTGTTGAAAAAGCTCTAAGAACGATATGCAAAATTATCAGTAGATCAATCATGAGAGCAGGGTATTTTAGTAATCCCATAGCCAATAAAAATAAAATAAAATTACAAGATAGATATATTAAAGGATAGAGTTGTTGAAAAGCGTATAATGAGAATGGAAATTTCTTAATAAAGAGATTTCACATAGTTGAAAATGTATTGTGTAATATATGAATACATGTATTCCTACATGTATTAATGCAAGCTAATAAAATAAAATTTTAAGAAATGACAAATGGTCAAATATTCAAAACGTGACTAAATGAAAGAAAAGAAAATCAAAAAATTCAAATTTTGCATACAGAAAGGAATTTTGAGACGCGGGCTGCACCGGTAAGTCCAGGACCTCAAATTTAGTAAAATGAGACAATAAGAACAATTTGGTGTCGGAGTTGACTTTTTGATCAAAGTCAACCTTTTGACTTAATATGATGAAAAGTCAACCTTTGAGTTTGAAATTGAAATTTGAGAAACGGATATCACCATGACGTTGGGGACGTTGAAATTAGTAGGAATCGACTACAATAATGAAAATTTAATCTTTTCGAGTCAAAAAGTCAATGATCAGGTCAAATAATTAAAGTTGAAAATATAACACCTATGATAAAATGAATTGATGAAACTATTTGGTGGGATAAGATTATGTGAGAATACGGAGTAAATAGAATTGCAGTGTTACGACAATAGTGATTCCGGAGAAGGATTCCTGAAGTAAAGAAAAGAAATCTAAGAATTAAGAAAATCATATAAAGTGTTATTAATAAGTGGAATGGAAGCTAAGAAGAATGATTATTTAAAAGTAATCATGCAAAAATATGGTTCAAGTTATTTTAATAAGGCTTGAATGTTGGTCTGGAATGTCAACAATAGAGATTTTGATTAATTAAGATAATTATATGAAAACTTATATTATTAATTAACAAAATGGTTGACAATGTGAGGCCAGATTAAGAAATTTGAATTAATTAAGTATTTAACTTAATTAAGAGGATAGGGAGAAAAACCCAATAAATAGATTTAAAGTTATTCAAAAATAATAATTTAAGCTAATTAATTTAAATTAGCTAGGCTAAGTAAGGAAGAGTGACTATAATTTAATCTAGTTAAAGAAAAGTTCATTGAAGCTTGAGTTATAAAATAACCAAGTTAATGGGTAAGCCTTGTTTGGCATTATGAGAAACCAATTAAAATGCATGAGAATTAAGCCGTAAAGAAATGAAAATAAAATAATTAAATAGTGGAATAGTCCATGTATTATGAAAAATATTGAGCAAGTATGAAAATATTAATTTTCATAATTTAATGTGGCCATGGTTATTATTTAACCATGTTAGAGTTAATTGTAGAGAATTATAGAAGTACATGAGAATATGTATAAGTTAATTTGTTGGGAGAATTATGTATGACTATGGTTAAAGAATAACTATACTTGAGATAAATATAAAAATGGTGTGAAATGACAAGAATGTCCAAGGATGGATAATAATTAGTGGGTAATCTAAGATTGGAAAATGACTTAGGTATAAATTAAGAATGGATAATAACCAATGAGTCATCCAAAGGTGGATAATGATCGATGCGTAATAACTAATGAGCAATCTAAGATCGGATAATGATCCATGTGTAAATTAAGAATGGATAATAACTAATGTGTAATCCAAAGATGGATAATGACTGACGCGTAATAACTAATGGGTAATGACTAATAACCAATGGATAACCAAGTTTTTGCGAAATGACTATTTTGCCCCTAAAAGAATATTGTTAATGACTAAAATACCCTTGAGAAAGCTTCTTAATAATGATAAATTGACTAAATTGCCCCTCACTAGTAATGGTTAATGACCATTATGCACATGGTCTTGATTTTTCTATAAATATGAAACCTTAGAAGTATTTTGAAGGTTTTAGCAAATTTTAGCAAATGTTAGTCATTTTAGAGAGAGAGAGAGGTAGAGAAGTTTGGAAAGCTTGAGAGCTCTCATCCTTTGGGGGGTTATGGAGGAGATGAAGCTCCATTGTTGCTCTAGCAAGCCATGAAAGATGGAGAAATCAAGCTAAGTTGGTCAATCTCTTAGCAAGAGGATGATCACTAGAAGGTATAATTTTAAAGCCCAAAAACTATTTTCATATGTTTATATGTTCATGTATATGAAAATGTTGGTTGTGGGAATTTGAGATTTATGATGGATCATGATGTATCCGGGTGGAACAAGGATGATTATAGTTGGTGGTTATATGTTTAACATATACTATGCATGATAAACCATCAAAGATTAAGATTTAAGCTAATGTAGAGAATGCGCACAAAATGTTTGATAAAATGCCTAAAAGAGCTATTCTTGTTAAAGTTTCAAAGAACTAAAGTAAGAGTTAGCCATGTGAATAGGTACAATAGATGTTTTCAAGTTATTTTGGTTTACAAAATATAGTAAGAGAGATTTGTTATGTAAAAACCTATTTTGAAACTTTGATTTTTCCAAATGAGGATGTTAAACAAGAAATTTGACTATTTTGATTATTTTTGAAGACCATAACTTGAATGGGGTATATTTAAGTGAGTTAAATTTGTTCCAAGTGGGTGGAATGGAAAAAGAAACCAAATGAGGTTTATGGATTTTTGTAGGAAAATAAAATTTTAAGCTTTATTGTTCAAAGTGATTAAACTAATGAAAGATCCATAAATTTTATGTTATAGATCTATGAGTTTTTTAAATGAACAAAAATGGAGCCTAGATGAACTTATAATGATTTTGATGTAAACTATGTTTTTTTTGTTGGTAAAAATGTAAAGTGTTTTTCTAGCTATGTTGTTCAAGTGTTGAACTAGTGTGGACATATATGATGTAGGTTATGTATTACAAGGTTAGGAAGTCATTTGTCATGATAAACTATCCAAACAATACATGTGATGTTAGAGTTTGGTAATAAAAGCATGAAAGCATAAAGTTAATTTGCATACTATTTTTATGAGCCAATTTCAGTCCACTTCGGGTAGGATCTGGGTGGTTTTACCTGAAGAGAAGTTGTAGAGGAGGAAGTTACGAACACATGAACTTTTGAATCACTCAAAAAGGTTAAGAAACAAAGAAGTTATGGCCAATAAAGTGATCCGGGGTCCAGCAGTCATTATGACTGGAAGGCCCTTGGGTTTGTTGTCTTAAAATGGACTTTTTGAGTTTGAGAATTTTGGGGCTTATTCCACCTATGAGGGTAGTTAGACCATGTTATACATAAGTCACTGTCCAAAGATGATCCAATTCTGAGTTGGTACGGATGAGTTATGAAGTAAACAAGTTTTAAGAAATCGGTTAGCATGAAAGTTAAAAAGTCGAAGTTAGAGTAATGGTTAAAGACTATTTATAGTAAACCAATATAATGAGCCTTATTATGACTAATATGTATGTCGATCCCATAAATGTATGTAGGTCGTACGAATAACGTAAACAAACATAAATGGTAGAAGCAAATCAGATAAGTTTTTTAGACTCTATCGTATGTATTACGTGCAAATCTTCTGTGATACATGATGAAATTATGTAAACACGTATTAATCTTGTAATAACTGTTATTGTTATTTATTTGATGATTGAAGTAAGATATCCTATGTGAACATTATGAATCATCGTTATGACGCATGAATGAATGTAAGCATGATAAGCATGGAGCATGAATATATTTAAGATTTCATAAGCATCAGGCATGTAAGAAGACAATGCATAAAAAAAGTAAAGTATGCTCAGTATGTGAATTACTTGTTATGTGGATATCTGTTAAACTTATTGAGCAACGTAGTTTCTCACTCTTGCTTTATATATATATTGTAGTTACATTACGAACTTTGAAGCTTCCAATAAAGATAGTGATTAAAGGAATGAATGTTAAATCAAAGTACTTGTAGTCTAAGCTACTGCTGAAGAATTCTTGTGTTAGAAATAAACTGACGTACTGATTCGAACTTTAGAAATAGTTATATCTGGTATTGCTAAACTTTAGAATGACTTGTTTATGTAGCCCCTAATGACACTAGAGGAATGTTAATGTTATATTTAGTAGATATATAATCAAATCATATTGTATAAGAAAGAGCTAGTTCTACATTGTGAGTTCATGAATACTCTCAATCAATGTAATGAAATGAAATATATTGTATATAATATGTGACGAATAGTATAGATCAAGATGATCTACAAATGTAATAACATTTAGTAAATGTTGCTAATTCTGGAATGGGAAGAAATGTATGTTTTCAGGTGACAAAAAAGTGATATTGATTTTTCTTAAAAAGAAAAGCTAGTAGACATCATAGTCTACATGATTCTTCTAATTGATTACTCATTTCGCTGCTATTATTGATATAAAATTTGTTGTTATTATATTCTATCAAGAACTCAACTGTTAAAGGATAATAATAATTCACTCATCGTTATCTTAGTCATGATTTTTTTTACTGAGCTATTTGAGCTTACCATTTCTTTTGTTTCATTGTTCTTCAGGAAATGAACGTGTAGCTGGGACTAGTCGGGGAATGGAGTGAAAGTCCGATTGATAGTTGTAGTAGTCTTCACATGTTGTAAAATAGTGTGCCAATAATAGTGAAGACTTAGTTGTATATTATTGAGCTTTGTAATTTTGTACTATGTATTGTTTTGTAATAGTTGTCATGTATTTTTTGTGTGACTTAAATTGGGTTGTGTAAGCCCAGATTTAGGGGCGTCATATAAGTTAAATATCCACGCCATCTACTTGACACACCTCCCCACTAGTTACATGAACTATAGCCGGTATGCGCAATTTAATGCCTCCTTTATGGAGAATGTGTTGTGCGAGTTTCACGTAAGTTAAATTTATGCAAGTTAAATCATATACATAAGTAGTAGTTATATAGTGTTCTACTTCTTATGATATATTATTATTTTTGCATAGATTTATTATAGATATGAGGAGGGCGTGTCTCAGCTGGCCAGTGACTCATTCATTGTAGCTCATGTTGCGAAGAATTACGACGGTTGGTTGTACGAGATCAGGTAGAAGGGTTGCACAGAGCAGCCCAGTACTACTATATGCGTTCATCAGCCCCAGATCGTTTCTAATGTAGCATAGGAGGTCATATGTACATACTGGGGTGCTGATGATTTCAAAAAAAAAGTTAGAGCAACAGAAGAAAAATCGAAGCAAGCCCTAAGTAGTACATACTACTGGCTTGCAATCATTCTAGGAGTTAAAGTCGGTACTGAATGTAGTATGCCCTCATGCCATCACATTTGATATGATAGCATTTACTTTGTAATCTTATTCGATATATTAATAAAATTTTTATTTAAAGACATTTTCTTATTCATGAATAATTTATTGAATTGATTAAATGGATAAACCCATAGTTTTGGAGAAATATTTTTAGAATCATTATGTTAATTATGCTAATGAGATCTACATTCAAAATCGTTCAAAAATTAAAATGTTTCTAATCGTGAGATCACTAAAATAGGAATTAGTGAATCTGGATAGATTAGTACAAACTATATTTTGTATGAGTTCCATATGTGATAGTAGTACATGTGATCTTTAGACTTGAGATCATCATAGTATCTTGTGTATGATGAGTTATACTTTGGCATATTCCTTAAGACCCTAAATGGTTTAGGAATTGTATTATAATAATTAAGTTCCTAAATGGTTTAGGAATTGTATTATTATAATAATTAAGTTCCTAAATGATTTATAACAATCAACAAATGATCTATCACTCTCCCAGTAAATGGAGAGAATGTCCTATGCGATGCGATTCAATAAATGACAGGTCATAAATCATTTGCCAATATGGAATGAAAATTAGAAAGGAGTTTTTAATTTACATTAACATGAGTTGTGCATTTAAAATTGAAATACATATTATTTAATAAAATAAGACTTGACAGAAATTTCATATCTTATATTTGATTGAGATATTGTATAGTAGAATGATTGAATTGTATGGTAATTATTCACGGAATATGTTATTAGTGAGCAAACATTGAAATTCATATTATACAGAAAGTCTTAAATTGCTAAGGGGGCTTACCCTTATTGTAGAATAAATATATTTATTTATTCTGAATTAAATATTTATTTTGAATTAAAGGAATTTAATTCATAATAAATAATATTTTTAATTCATAATAAATAATATTAAAATGGTTTTAATTTATTTATTCTACAACCAAGATAATATTGAACCTAAAGGGTCATACCATAAAAGAAAAATATTTATTTTAGAAGTAGATGACATAATGGTAATAATAAATTAAGTATATTTAATTTATTCTATTGTGATAGAATAAATTAAATGACTTAATATTTATAATTAAGTATTTTGAAAATACTAATTATAAATTAATAAGTGGAGTATTATTATTATTATTATTATTATTATTATTATTATTATTATTATTATTATTATTATTATTATTATTATTATTGTTGTTGTTGTTGTTGTTGTTGTTGTTGTTGTTATTTAGTTCCTAAATGGTTTAGGAATTGTAGTTATTATAATTAATTTAGTTCCTAATTAGATTGAAAATTAAATTAAAACCCTAATCCTAAAGAGTTTAGGAGAAATGAGTTTCTCTATATAAGGAGGAGCTTTATGATAGATTGGGGCTACTCAGTTATTGGAGTATTAGAGAATACTTCATAATTCTCTATATATAAGGAGTTAGAGAGAGAATTAAGGCTAGCCACCCAAAATTAAAATAAACCTAAATCTACTTCTTCAATCTATATTATCTCTTGGTGGATCACCTTTAGAGGCTACATACTTGGGTAGCTAACGTTGATCCATAGATTATAATCGATGGATTTGAAAAAGAACGCGAGGATCAAGGGGGTGAACTCGTAGCTATTCAAAAGTTGAATCTACAAAGGTATAATCTTTTATCATTCCTTATGCGATCAATTAAAAAGTATCGCATAAGAAAGATCCTGGATTTTGATTTTTTTTTTTAAATTAAATATGATTTATGTCTACTTTTATTGCATTACATCAATATGATTGTATGCATGTATAGTTTTTTCAAACCAACAGGTACGTATGTGTGTTTAGTTCTATAGTTTAATATTGTCATAAACAAACTAAATAAACGTTATATTAATGTATTTATTAGGCCATGCATACGAGCTTGGGTTGACCTCCTAGCATGATCGAGTTTTAGGATAGAGCCCGTACATCTAAGGACTCTACTATGTCTCCCGCAACATTAGTTATACAGGTAATATTTGTTATTATTATAAATAAATTTTTAATGTTAGGTAGATAATAAAATGATTTAATTAACTAGCATATAAATAATAAATTACAAGACCGATTTCAGAATCTCCAGGACCAGCGTATAACATGGACATTAAATTCCACCATCCCTCTGCCCGATATTAGCTTATCTCGGGATAAAGAGATGGCTCTTTGGGTGGCATCTCAAGATCCCCCTAGTAGCAGTACCAGCAGGTATCGAGTGCTAAGGCTACCGAATGTACCAGTATATACATTACTTGAAGGTAATCAGTTTGCTATATTTCTCGTTATTTCATAATTTATATCTCTTCATAAATTAGTAGTATAAAGTTATTTTTATTTTTGTAAGCTCTAGCCAGCGTCAGCGTCCTAACACATCTGCTGGATCATCTCATACAGGTGTTGGCTTGTACGACGAGCTATTCTATAATTCTATAAGGTCATGACGGGGGTGTTAAAGACATTGTGTACTGATCCGATATTCTATCGTTAGAATTTGCTTAGTCATGTGCACCTTCATCAACTTGCGTAGGATATTGCATTTAGGGCCACCACCAAGATTATGGGTATCTCTTAAAGCAATTTGCGACAACACGCGACGAAGTGGTACGGATGGTAGTTACCCTACTTTCGGAGGCTTTTAGCCCAATGCTGAGTCAGCCTCCGACAACTTAGTTATTTTGTCCATTTTAAGTTGTATAATCTGCATATTACCTAAATTAAACAAGTATTAGTTGTTTCTGTAATTCTCAATGATCTTATATTGTACATATTTTTTTATGTATCAATAAGGTGGCGATGCCTCTCGGGGCCTTTATGACGAGCTCACTGATGATGACGATGATATATAATGGCAAATAGTTGTAGTTATACTTATATATATTGTTAATTCTAGTTACATTGTACATTATTGTAATCATAACACTTATATCGGAACATTAACATTATTGTAATTATTGTAATCGTTTAACATACATTGTACATCGTGTAGTTAGCTTATTTATATGTGTTATTGTTGGGATTGAAAACAGTTATATATCGTTATCGTGTTATATCGTAAGTTAGTTTATATGTATATGTTATTCTTTGGGATTGAAAACAGGTATAGGTACAGGTAACAAAATGTGGTATAAAAACCTAGATACTGAAGAAAAAAAAATTATTAAAAAAATACCTTATTTTCGACGAAATAAACACTACTACAAAACAGCAAAAAGATAACACTTAAACAACAAGGTTTTTATAAAAAACGTTGTGGTATTTTTTTTCACAACGTTTTTTCAAAAAACGTTATAGATACATATGTAAAAACGTTATGTATTTATAAGGGGCAATATTTGGTTTTAAAGTTATAACGTTTTTTTAAGAAAAACGTTATCTATTTAAAAAACACGAAGCTTAAAAAAACAGCGCGGAAGTGAAAACTTGAAATTAAAACACAAAGCATATATATATAATTTTTAATTATTAAATGAACAAATTTGATAGGTGAAAAAAATGTTTTCTCTCACTAAACTTTTTCCTCCCCCTTCTCTCTTACCCTTACCCTAGCCGCCGCACTCCTTCCTCCCTGCATTTCTTCTGCTCTTCTTTTTCGATCTTCGTGACCCATACTCTCATTCCCTCTTCTTTCTCTGTTCCCATATGGATGGTTACTCGCATCTCTCAGCGAGTAACTCCAGTAGCAGTCCCTCGAGGGTTGGGTTTGGCCCCTCGCTAGATTAAGTTTTGGTTTCAAAATAAGCAAACCCAAATGAAGGTTCTTTCTTTTTAACTTTGTTTTTAAGTTTGGTTGTATTTCTGCTCTATCTTCATTTGTGGTCTAATAATGCTGGCTGCACTAATTCAGGCACAACATGAACGAGAGGATATACCATGTAAACCCATTTCCCTCGGGTTATTATTTCATATTTCATTTGTGTATATATATGTATATGTACGTATATCTATATCTATATCTATATATAGATATTAAAGTTGTTGTTTTTTCTATGTTCACGTTTTGTTTGTTTTGTTGAAGCTGGCACGCATATTGAGGTTGAACAATTTTCAGGATGTAGAGGTAAACAAATTTGCCCCTTTAATTTATGTATGATTTTGTCCTATAATTTTGTTCACTGTGGTGTTAATGGGGTTTTCTGGGTTTTTTGTATGATGTTCTGTAATATGTAGGATCTATGTATTTTTCTTTTCCTTCTGTTTTCCCCTGACTGGAACTTGGAAAATGAGAAGGAAAATTGCTTGGAGTTTTACTAACCATCCATTACACTACATACATACATATATATATATATATATATATATATATATATATATGTGTGTGTGTGTGTGTGTGTGTGTGTGTGTGTATAGTTTCATTTCAACTACTCTTTCTCTATCCATTTATTTCTCTGTCATATTTGATTTAATTTTGTTTTGGTTCAGGAGTAAAACAAATACAAATTGTTTGGGATTAAGGAGCTTTTGTTTGATATTTTTGGCCTCTCTTATTGGGTAATTTTAATCTGTATAAATTACATATATAGGAAGAGAGATGATTTACTTACTAATGATGCTTTTGTGTTTATTATTTACAGAGTAACAATGAACCATAACATATACTTTGAGGGACTATATCTGGCCTCATCCTCCACGGCAAGTGCAATGTCCAATCTACTCTCTGCAGTCACCTTTGTAATTGCACTCCTTGTTGGGTTTGTCTACAACTTCAACTATATATTACTGGCGTTATTTATATCCCAATTTCAATAATTTATATGTATGCCAACAATTGTTCATGCCCGTCTTGGAAACTTCTTCTATAGCAATGTCATTGTTGGAAATTGGAATGAAGTAGACACCATATTTCAGTGTATGTATTTATTACTATACCAATTTAACTTACTTTTTCCTAATGTGATGATTATAATTATATAGATTGGAGAAAATAAAACTTCGGAGTTGGAGAAGCATTTCCAAGATAATGGGAACGATATTGTGCGTCGATGGAGCTTTTGCAATGGCATTCCTCAAAGGCCCTAAACTTTTGAGTTCCCAAATATTATTTATATTGAAGTCAAAAAATTATATAATTGGACACCCAATTTAGAACTATTCACCAAACATGAGTTGAATTCTCAGTATGCAAAAGCACTTCACTTAATGCACTGCTTCATGAAACATGTATAAACAAATATAGCACCGAGGAATAATTGACCTTGTATAAATAGAGTGGTTGGAATTAATCAATTATTCTTGTAGGTGAACAGTTACAGGCTCTCTCCCTCCTGCGATTTTATTAAGTTGTTTCATATCAAATAATAAGAATAATAAGTTGAACAATACTAATTAGTGGAATCTATTGCAGGAGAAGCAAGTAGTCATTATTGAAAAGGTTGTGCGCAACAAGCGCGAATGTATCATCACTGTTAAAAGACTGGAGTTCTTTGGTGAGTCATATGCTGTTGAGATGAATGATATGACTATTCACTAAGTTACTGTATTTTAACTTGTGACGATGTTGTTTTAGGTGTCAAACTTAGTAGCGCTTCAAAACGGTTTGGGAAAATGGTGTGATGTCGTAAGCACCCAAAAATAATATCTTACTTTTGAAAAATAAATATGTAGTAGTGCAAGTAAGAGTCGAACCCACAGAGAATAATTAATTTAATTTTATATTTTTGCAAATAAAAATAGGGGGGGTTTTGAATTAAAGAAATAATTTAAATAAAATTAATTAAAATAAATATGCAAGAAATAAATAAGAAGAAAAAGCCTTGGTTTAAGTTAACATCCACCATCAAGAATTTACAACTGATCACTGATGCAAGAATAACTCAATTCATATTTTAAATATTCAACGTGGAATAATTACTCCCATTCGAATAATTTTCCTATCTCGCCTTAATTTTACTTAAGCAGAAACAAGCGATCTAAATAACCCTTACTACTAAATAATCTCAGACAAGCGCTAAAGATTTAACCTAGTAGCAGCATAAAGAAATAGAGAGATCGTTGAACTAAACAACACAATCCAAGCGTCTGCATTTAATCTAGATGAATATTTTTCCTAAGATAAAATAATATTTTGATAAGCAAAATAATTATTAACCTTAGTTGCTTCGCAAATTAAAGTGACCAAACAATTACGGATTTGATATTTAATTTAGCAGTAGATTTTAACGAATAATAAACTAGTATGCATCCTAGCAATTAAACGAATTAATCATAAAATTAAACACAAAAAAATATCCAATACTCAAAATATAAATTGAACAATTAAAATAAATTAGATCTCACAGTGTATAAATCTTGATGGCTTCAATCACTTAAACCAAGAAAAATAATTTAGCTACTCATAATAATAGAGAGCATCAAAGAATAGAAGAGAGAAATTTTATTCTAAGAAAAGTTGCGTATTACAATGTGTATCAAGCCCTCTATTTATAGGCTCCATAAACCTCCTAAATTGTCCAAACCCTAATAGGATTTATAATTAAATAAAATAAAAAGAAAAATAATTATTATCCTAACCCTAGTTGGAATTAAAATCCAATTTGGAATCAAAAAATAACAAAAATCCCAAAATAATCTGTTTTGGGCCATTTCCGCGCAAACCAAACAAGCCCTTCGCTACAGTAGACGCCGACGTCAGCCGCCCGCGCGCAATGCGCGGTCCTGGCATCAAAACGACGCCGTTTTTCCTCCGGTTCCTGCTACTGTTCCGCTCTCGCGCGCATGGCGCGAACGCTGTGATGAAACGACGTCGTTTCACTTGCCGGCTAATCCTTCCGCGCGCAATGCGCGAGCCAACTTTTCCGGAATTTACCAAAATGCCACCGCGCTGCGTAATTACCAAAATGCCATCAGAGTTTTCCAGAATTTACAAAAATGCCCCCAAAGCTTATTTTTCCTACAAAATCAAATATAAAATAAATAAAAATAATATAAAAACACTAAAAATCCTAAAAACACATAATAATAAATAAAACACCTAAAATACTAAAAATACATAAAAATAAATAAAAACACATAAATAAAAAGAAATATAAAAATACTATAAAATTACCTAAATTAACATAAATTAACTAAAATCCTATAAAACCTATTAAAACCAAAATATATTAAATATTTAAACATTTAAGCACACAATAAATATAAAAACTAAGTATTAAGGAATAAAAATATCGTATAATTTAGCTCTATCAAATACCCCCACACTTAGCTTTTTGCTCGTCCTCGGGCAAAACAAAAATAAAAACTATAAAACTAATAACCAAACAACTTACTTGAGCAATAGATCAATATAAATTTCAACATCAGCCTCAAAGATTTTTGAAATGATAACTCAAAGAAAATTTTAAAATTATGCAAAAATCTAGAACTTTTAACATATTTATTAATCTTACTCTACTCAAGATCTTTTGTGTGTGTGTGAATCCAAATGTATCAAACTAGTCAAAACTTTAGATAAGTTTCGGTCATTAATTACCTTATAAAAGATATACAACAAAACTCAAAATACTTATTTTTCACATCACTCTTTACTAATATAGACAAATATAAAGCAGAAGATCAAAAGGTTTTTAATCAATGAAACACACTAGGATTATTAATATGCATTTTTTCAAATGTTTTTTCATTTTTTTTTTAATGGGTGCATTTTATGCTCCATCCCATTTTTTCTTCATTCATTTTTTTTTTCACGGTGAGTGCATTTTATGCTCCATCTCACCAGCGAGTGCGTTTTACGCTCCATCTCGCTTTTTCATGTGTTTATGAGTGAATGCGTTTTACGCTCCATCTCAACACACCACAAGATTTTTCTTTTCAATAATAATCCTAGAAAAATTACCTAAATCATCTCTTCCAAATTATATTTTGCCTTATATTTCACTTCAAATAATGATCAAATAAGATATAGAGTTCAAAAATATCTTTCATAAGCATTTAACCATATAAACTTTCTCTAAATTAAAACTAGCTCAAACAAATGGATATAAGTGCATAAAAATTTAAAAGGGTCTCAAACAAAGTAATAATCAATAAAAAGTCAAAATTCAAACTAAGCAAAAATTTATCATTTTTCCAAAAGTTATTAAATAAAAATCAAAATTTATCATTGGCTAAAAATTAAAATTCAATTAACTCATTGCTCAAGTGACACATCCTAAAAATAAAATAAAAAACTACCCCATTTTCGTAGGAAACACGGTTACACTTAGCATGTGCAACAAGCCTTTAAACCCCAAGGTTACGAGTTTTGTCTCGTGAGGGTTTGCAGTGAATTTACCCACAAAATTCAAATTTTCAAAATTTTTAAAATTCCCTAAAATTTTCAAAATATGACATAAAAATAACAAAAATAATAACAAAAATCCTAAATCCCTTCCCCCACACTTAAAATTTACATTGTCCCCAATGTAAAATAAAATGCAAAGAAAAAGCAAAAATAACTATAAAAAGAAAAAGGAAAAGAAATGCAAATCTGATTTCTTGGGTTGCCTCCCAAGCAGCGCCTTTGTTTATTGTCATTGGCTTGACAGTAGGCCAAAGTACTACGTTACTCCAACTTCATGAATTTTGAGTATCCCATCCATCACGTTATTCGTCATAGGTAGATTCAGTCTTTCTTGCACGTGACATGAACGTTTTACTCCCTCTTCAACGAACAAGTATTTAAGATGATTGCAGAGAGTCTTTATATTCGGAATGGGATCCTGCAAAATAAAAGATAAAGAGTTATTATGAGTAACAGGTAATGGAATAGAATGTGCTACATAATTATCTAAAATCACTGGCATGAAATTTAATGGAGCTTCAGCCTCTCTCAAATCTTGTTTCAGCTCATTTTTTTCTTCTTCCTTCTCTATCAACAAATTATTAGTAATCGCAATATCCAACTCTTCCTTCTTTGTTTCCTCAACAATTTCCTCCACCTTAGGCATGTCATCATCAAAAATAACATCATCGTCTACATTAACACTTTCCGCTTCTTTGATGTTATTTTCTTTCTCTTGCTTCGGTGGAGATACTGTCTCTTCCGGATTGTCTACATCGTTACCACTGCTTAACACTTGTGCATTTGTATTCTCCGTTGGATTATTCATCGTTTGAGAAGGTACTTGCTCAGAACTTTGTCCCTCCAATTGATCGATTGTCGTTTGTCCCATTGAAGTACCCAAACGTTGAATAATTGCATTATTTTCTTGAATACGTGCCTGCATGTCTTGTTGAAATTGCAAATTATCCTGTCGTAATTGTAAAGTGTTAGCTTCCATTAATTTAAGCATATCTTCTAAAGACATATCAGAATAAAGTGATTGACCTTGTTGTTGTTGGGGATACGGTTGCATGTATTGCTGACAACTTGAAAAATTCTGATTTGCGGGCAGATTCATTTGTGGGTTCTCATAGCCAAAATTAGAATGATCCCTCCATCTTGAATTATACGCGTTTGAATATGGATCATATCTCAATTGGGGTTGACCAGGGAAACCACTTGTTGTATTGACTTGTTCATAGGACTCCTCTCGAAGAATGGGGCACATATTAGTCGGATGTCCTACCACCGCACAAATCCTACAAGCTTCCATTGATTGTGTACGATCTGCAACCATTTGATAAACAAGAGAAGTTAATGTATCAATTTGTCGCTCAAGAGAAGAAATAGTTACCTCATTGGCATAATCATGCCTCACTTCCATCCTTAACATGCACAACTCAATTAAATTATGAAAAACTAAAATAATAAAATCTAACAAAAATTAATAAATTAAAATACAGTTTACAAAAGCATAAAATTAAATTTAAATCATTCCCCGGCAACGGCGCCAAAATTTGGTGTGATGTCGTAAGCACCCAAAAATAATATCTTACTTTTGAAAAATAAATATGTAGTAGTGCAAGTAAGAGTCGAACCCACAGAGAATAATTAATTTAATTTTATATTTTTGCAAATAAAAATAGGGGGGGTTTTGAATTAAAGAAATAATTTAAATAAAATTAATTAAAATAAATATGCAAGAAATAAATAAGAAGAAAAAGCCTTGGTTTAAGTTAACATCCACCATCAAGAATTTACAACTGATCAATGATGCAAGAATAACTCAATTCATATTTTAAATATTCAACGTGGAATAATTACTCCCATTCGAATAATTTTCCTATCTCTCCTTAATTTTAGTTAAGCAGAAACAAGCGATCTAAATAACCCTTACTACTAAATAATCTCAGACAAGCGCTAAAGATTTAACCTAGTAGCAGCATAAAGAAATAGAGAGATCGTTGAACTAAACAACACAATCCAAGCGTCTGCATTTAATCTAGATGAATATTTTTCCTAAGATAAAATAATATTTTGATAAGCAAAATAATTATTAACCTTAGTTGCTTCGCAAATTAAAGTGACCAAACAATTACGGATTTGATATTTAATTTAGCAGTAGATTTTAACGAATAATAAACTAGTATGCATCGTAGCAATTAAACGAATTAATCATAAAATTAAACACACAAAAATATCCAATACTCAAAATATAAATTGAACAATTAAAATAAATTAGATCTCACAGTGTATAAATCTTGATGGCTTCAATCACTTAAACCAAGAAAAATAATTTAGCTACTCATAATAATAGAGAGCATCAAAGAATAGAAGAGAGAATTTTTATTCTAAGAAAAGTTGCGTATTACAATGTGTATCAAGCCCTCTATTTATAGGCTCCATAAACCTCCTAAATTGTCCAAACCCTAATAGGATTTATAATTAAATAAAATAAAAAGAAAAATAATTATTATCCTAACCCTAGTTGGAATTAAAATCCAATTTGGAATCAAAAAATAACAAAAATCCCAAAATAATCTGTTTTGGGCCATTTCCGCGCAAACCAAACAAGCCCTTCGCTACAGTAGACGCCGACGTCAGCCGCCCGCGCGCAATGCGCGGTCCTGGCATCAAAACGACGCCGTTTTTCCTCCGGTTCCTGCTACTGTTCCGCTCTCGCGCGCATGGCGCGAACGCTGTGATGAAACGACGTCGTTTCACTTGCCGGCTAATCCTTCCGCGCGCAATGCGCGAGCCAACTTTTCCGGAATTTACCAAAATGCCACCGCGCTGCGTAATTACCAAAATGCCATCAGAGTTTTCCAGAATTTACAAAAATGCCCCCAAAGCTTATTTTTCCTACAAAATCAAATATAAAATAAATAAAAATAATATAAAAATACTAAAAATCCTAAAAACACATAATAATAAATAAAACACCTAAAATACTAAAAATACATAAAAATAAATAAAAACACATAAATAAAAAGAAATATAAAAATACTATAAAATTACCTAAATTAACATAAATTAACTAAAATCCTATAAAACCTATTAAAACCAAAATATATTAAATATTTAAACATTTAAGCACACAATAAATATAAAAACTAAGTATTAAGGAATAAAAATATCGTATAATTTAGCTCTATCAGAAAAAAAAATTCCACTGGAGCATCTATTGTTAAGGTAATAGCTTACATGTACTAGTAGGGAACTTTTTTCTATAATACATTGTTGCATAATTATATGAAAATGGCTGGTTTCAGGGGCCAATTGACAAAGAGCATATTGATGTTCAAGGGGACATCGCATCTGATGTTGTGGACTTTATATAACAGAAACCTGGCCTGATGTAAGTTGCTTTAACCACCTTTTATGTGCTTTGACATTTCCTAAGCAATATTGGGACTGATCAGATCATGTTATTGTTCCAAGCTATTCAGAAATGAAATTGGATCTTTTCTTTTTAAACAGGCCAATTACTAAATGTAAACTGAGTTTAGAAAGTACTGATCTCCGATTAAGCTTATGGACTTGTAAGAGTATCACCTATATAAACTGATCAGTTGGATTACTGCTAATAACAAAAGCTAGACAAATTTTACTCTTACTAGGTGCCTGAGGCTGCCATCTACTTCATTGAGGACGGTAAAAAGGTTCCAGCTGATTGACTTTAAATTTTCAAGATGGAGCTGCAGAAATCTGAATGCATTTTCACAAAGACCAAGTAAACTTCATAATGGAAATGGTGGAGCGCCTTATAAACTGTTGATTTCCAATTTTTGAGTCCTTACTGTTTGAAGAAGCTATTAGGTTTTTTGTGTGATGAGTTGACGGTGGATGTACATGTTTAGATGAATGTATTTTGGAAGAATGTTTTTTTGCACATGATTAGGTAGTACGTAGTGCACTACAGTTAATTTGGTATATTTTGTGGATAATTGGTATATTTCGTGGATGTAATAATTTGAAATTGTAAACGTATGGTATTATTGGATGTATTTTGAAACTGAGAATGGTTGATACATTTTGGCTTTAAATGAGAATTTAGAGTTTTTTTAGCTATATATCATTGCATTAATATTAGCAGTTTTACAAGTACAACATTGCAGGTGCACCACTACTGTGTTACAACATTTTTATGTTACATTACAACATTTTAAAAACGTTGTCTAAACGTACTACAATAGATGACATCTTATAAATGTTGTATAAATTAGTCTAAAGGTTGTGTGATGTATCAAACTACAACGTTTTATACAAGAAAATGTTGTGGAATTATACCATTTACAACGTTTTCAAGCATCTTAGTATTTATTTAAAGATAATGTACAACGTTTTTTAGTAAAAAAAACGTTGTATTATGAGCCAAATACAACGTTTTAAAAGCGTTGTATAAAATGTGTCAAATAGATGACACCCTTAACCTCGACGTTTCTGGGAGAAAATTACAACGTTTTTTAGGTGTTATCTTTTTAGTGTTTTGTAGTAGTGAAAGTATTTTTGACAAAAATTCCGTCAGAAATAATATTTCTCTTATTAATCCGGAAGCGACACGTGGCATTGTATATCCGACACATGTGCCTGTTAGAATTACCTTATCCCCAATAGAATGTACGACAAAAATAAAGCCGTCGACGAAATATATTTTCAACCAACTTTTTGATAGCCTTATTCCCGACCAAGTTATAATCGACCAAACTTTCGACGGAATATTCCGTCAAAAATAGCCATATTTTAATGGAATAGGACTATTTTTGATGGAATAGTCCGTCAGAATTAAGGATTTTTCTTGTAATGCCTGTATAATTTTATAACCCAAGTGTTTGAGTGGGGGATGTTAATAATTGATCCGTGTCGGACCCGTGGATCATGAACATCCACTTGGGTATGGATATTGGATAACCCAATTAAAATTAGGAGAGTCTCATATCACTTGAAAGTATTTTAAATAATGCTTAATATGACCAGGACTCTTTATTAGATATATCTCCTGATTAAGTCAGTTGTAAACTTATCCCATATCAATTGAAATTTATCGCTAAATACTTAATTCTATAGAGTTTGTTGTTCGTTGTTAGTAACAACTTCATATTAACGAGAAGCCTTTGTATGTGGGATCGTAGTAGCTGCGTTCCTGGGGTTGCTTATTGATTTGATATTCCAATTCAACCACTCCCGCTTTGTGAATACTAACTCATATATATATTTATGTGTTCACGTGTTAATTTGTATTTAATTTAATGCTTTTCAATTTTCTTTAACTTAGGTGCAACTGTTTGTAATATTATTTTATATTCTAAATCTAACATTTTGCAAAAAAGATAAATAAAAAAAATTAATCTGAAGTGCTAATAATAAGATATACAAGCGTAGATGTAAATTAAGGGAACATATGTAAGTAAATATACCAGCCATTGACAACCCAAGGGAGTGTATAAAATAGCAAGAAGACGGCAAGAGAGATTATGAATTAACAAGAAGGGTTACATTCATTTCGAATGGCAATATTCTATTCCATTCGACATGTATTGTATTCTATTTTTTTATCCATTCAAACAACTGAAACAAGCTGAAACATTTGTAGGAAATTTTATTAATGGAAAAAATTAAATAAACTAGATTCCACAATCCAATTAAATAAGAATAATATTATCCATCCACCATAAAAAAAAACACCCACCAAAAAAACATATTATCCATCCACCTTAAACACGCCCACCAAAAAACAAATATTATCCATCCAACATATATAATAAACCCCAATCAACCAAAAAGCCTAATCAATATAACACTCAAAATCTAAACAAGTCGTCAACATTAGCAAATAGCCTCCGCGAGGAGCTTCTTCGGTGTACTGCCGCAACTGGTTGATCCAAATGTTTTTTCATTTGCCAAAACACTACATGTCTCTTTACCAACACATGCCTGCAAAGACAAAACAATATTATCTCATTTTTCTTGCTAAATTTTAACATAACTCCAACAAATAATCATCTTAGTATATAACAATTTCATAAAAAGCTATTTTTTTATATATAAAAAAAAGCTACATACCTCGAAGAGTATTGATACTGCGTCGTTTGTTCCCTCGCAGGTACCTTTCTCAAATGAGCCACAAGTACCTTGAGCATCACCAAAACTAGCAAATTTAATAGCCGAAATTGTTCGACCTTGGCACGATAGCTCCATTGTTTTGTTCTCATAAGCACTGCCACATGCAGTTCCAACAATATTTGTTTGAAAATTCACAAAAGATGGATTTCCTCCAATTTCTTCAAAAAGAACCAACTCATTTGGTTCCGTATTCGACATAAATGAACGAGGAACATGATACCTAAATTAAACATTTAGAATCAATAAATAAAGAACAGTAAAGTTTTCAAACATATACATATATATATATATATATATATATATATATATATATATATATATATAATGTGTAAATGGAATTATAATTATGTTACCATCTTTGTGTAGGGTTTCCACAATTGTAGGTACATTTATTGCTATCATAACTTCCACGGTAGTCACAAGCATCAGTGGAACAATCAGTATCCTCCGCAAGATAACTTGGCCAATATCTTCCAAGATTATTACCATTCACCCAAGCAACACCTTTGCCTAGTCCTTGTAAATCGAGGACAACAGGGTCTTTTCCCAATGGAGCTTTGAAAGTAGTCTGTCATGCATAGACAAATAATTAATATTAATCAATAAATCAATATGAATTTAAATAATTATGAGTTAATTAATAAATATATTAAGTTGGTTTATTATGTAATATACCTTATACCAAGTCATCATCCTATTTGTGGGAAGAGAATCTGACTGCCACTTTGAAGCTTGACTATACACCTTACTGTCAAAACCTTGCAGGCCAACCTTGTATATCCATTTATGTTTTGATAAATTCTTTGAAATTGTTTCATCACCCTTTTTCCCAACAATCTCAACTGGACCAGGAATTCCGGTTTGTATCATGTCCATGTGTGGTCCATAATTCTGATCAATAGCATATATATTGTTAGCAAACAATGACTAATATTCTCGTTCTAAAATATAAAATCATTTTCATTTACCTGCAATCCCACAACAGCATGTAGCAAGCTGATTTGATTTACTCCGGGGTTTAGCTTAACTTTCTTTTCGAACACATAATTGAAAATTCCATATGTGGCCCACTCGGAACCTATATCGAATCATTGTTTTAAAAAAATGAATGAACAATCACAACGAATTATATAATTAACTAAATAATTCTTCACAACAACTACTTACCAATAAATTCACCATTGACATAAGCATAAAGTACATGTCCGGAAGCATTAACCCTTAGGCTCATATCATCGCTCCAAATTGGATCATTCTTATCAATGTTCACACTATTAAATCAAAGAAACAATATAAGCTACTATGAAGAAAAAAGAAATAAAAATTCTCTTAAAATAGTGGGAAAAACAACTACCTAATTAATTACCTTGTCATATACCACAAATAATCACTAACATCATTAGCAACCTTCTGATCAAGAAGCCTTTTAGCATTGACCGGACCTTTTCCTTGAATAACTGTATCATCAAGGTTCTCAGGTCTCCACACCCACTTTAGGGCAGTAGGTTCATTTTCTGCTGTATTTGGTGTATTCACCATTATTGAAGTTTGAGTGTTCACCTATCATGCATTATCATCATGTCAAATAAGTATATAGCAAGAGAATTGATATTTTCACAATAGAAATTGATAATTTCGCAAAGCCTCACTTACATGAATAGTAAACAGGACCCAAGATATAAATATATGTATTAATGTTGTAATCTATATTAAAAGTATCATAATTAAAATATTTACCAATATAGTCAAAATAATAAATGAATTACATCAATTTTAAATTTAGAAATATATGAATTTGACTTAAAAAAATCTGACTTGATCCTATATATTAGAACAAAGGAAGTATACAATATACAGCAAATTAATTACCTTTGCAGTGTTATAAACTTCTTCTTGACAATCAGGAAGGATACTAACAGACCAAGCAGGAATGGTGTATGTCTTGTCTTGGTAACTGATGGTAGCATCACTGCTAGTATTTGTGCTGCTAAAGAAACAACTTGATGTTTCATCGGTCCTATAAACAGTAGCCTATAAAAAAATGAATTATTAAAATTCCAACATATTTTAATTTAAATATGGTAAAAAAAATCTTAATAAAATTTACATATTAATGTATAAATATATTTTTTTCAGCATACCCCAGCACCGTTTCCAAAGTCAATTTCAGTGACATTCCCATGGGTAAGTATCTTCTCCATTGACATCAATACTGCATGGAGTTGCTTCAAATGGCCATATTTTGGTTGATTTAGACCGCCTATAATAACATTAAAATTAAAACATCATGATTATTCCTTATTCAACAATAATATAATAAAAACAGTTAATTTTTAGTTACCATATTCGTCAAGAGGAGCATCATAATCGTAGGATGTGGTGATGTAGGGTCCACCAGCTGTTCTTCCAAAATTGGTCCCGCCATGATACTATTAAATAATAAGAATTACACAATGAATGTCCAACAATTATTACTTATCTTAACTGATTTTTGATGAGAGGAGATAAAATTTAATTACTGTTACTAATTAACTTCAAAAAATCAAACGTGACAAGTAATTAATCAATAACAAAACCAACCATATAATAGTTTTGGAATGAACCTCCCCTCTGATAAAATCGAGCAACTGAAAAAGCAAGATCCTCAGCCGTACGATATGGATCTTTACCACCCCAATTCTTAAACCTAAAATTGTTAATAACGATATTAAATTATTGTATATGGTAGAAATTGAAGCTTGAAACAATTAAAATAATTTGAAAAAAAATGTAGTAACCATCCACTCCAATTTTCAGTCCACATCTTAGGACTATTGGGATTGTTTGGCGTGAAGCTATCACAATAGAAACCATTGCATGTATTTATCTGTTAAATATATGATTAAAACATTAGTTAAAATAAAAATAAAATAAAAGTTATTACTCTTAGAATTACTTATGATTAGAAACTTAGGACAAATTAAAACAAAGGGGATGAAAAAAAAGTACCATGGGCTGTGGAGCGTCCTCCTGTTGGCACATAATCCATGGAATTCCAATGTTCAATGAATCAGCCATCTTTGCAGCCCAATCAATATAAACTTTTCCGGCATCTCCATAGGGTTTCATCACATTACCAAATTCATTCTCAATCTGTTGAGTTCATTGAATAAATTAAGTCAATTTAAATTCATTAAAAATAAAGTTATATATATATATATATATATATGAATAATGATCTATTATTCATACCTGAGAGAGGATAATAGGACCTCCTTGTGAAGCAAAAAGGTTTTCCTTTTTAAGCATGTCCACTATGAGGGATGTAAAATTTTGCATCTCACTCTAAAGATATTAAAAATATATATAATTAGAATATCCAAAACATGCCACAAAAATTACTCCTAAAAAAATATTTGAAGAATTTTAACTACCATAAACACATCGTTTGCTGTTCGGAACTCAACTCCAGCCATATTGTGCAGCCATACAGGAAATCCACTGCGTAAAATTTAGTAAAACCATCTAATTAGTGTTCAATATTATATTATGATTAGTTATAATATCAAATTAGTAAATTATTAGAAGTAGCACAGAATTTAATAATTACGTACCCATAATTCCATTCAGCACAAACATATGGCCCAATTCGAAGAACAGAGTAAAGTCCTTCATCTTGAATGGTTTTGATAAACCTTATAAGATCTAAGTTGCCGGAAAAATCATATTGCCGGCGAAGTGGCTCGTGGACGTTCCAAAAAACATATGTCTCGATTGCATTGAGTCCACCTTCTTTAGCTTTTCTAATCAAATCAGGCCACATCTGGCAATAATAACAACAATACAATTATAGAATAAAGTTTCGAAAAAATTCTACGTAAAAAAACACATGCATGCAATACATTGACGCAAATAACAATAATTCCTGTTACTCCACATATACACAAATAGTTTGGTACATACTTCGACCGTACTTCTCGGATAATGAATTGAACCAGACAAAATTAATTTCCGTTCACCATCAATGGTGATGGCTCTTCCGTCATGTGAAACGTGAAAGCCGGCATATGTAGAAGAAAAACCGAGAAATAAAAGGGAAACGAATAGACCAATTGGCAGGGTGGAATTGGAAGCCATGGTTGCTCTGCACTGAAGAGGAAAAACAATTAGGCTGGTTAGGTTGATATAGGTATATATATATGTGTATGCATGGTGGATTAGGTTTGGTGATTAACATTATCTCAAACTTTAATTCTGTTGGAAACTTTTATCCGTATAAGATTTTAATTGTTGGTTGTTGAAGAGATTAGATTCTACTTGGTTTGTTATTAATTATCTATCCACAATTAATTTAAGAAAGGATAGGATTGGATTGGATGTAATTATGAATTTAGCCGAATTTTTATTTATGGTTAAACTTATTTAGTAAAACATTTTACGTTTGAATTAATTAGCTTCTTTTTATTTTTATTCTGAATATGCAATTTCCATTTTTATTATGAATATGCAATTTCCATTTTTAACTTGGGTGAAACATCTATTCCTTCTCGTCCTAGTGAAACATAGTTCTACTTCTAACCCTAGTGGTTATGTACTTCAAAAGTTTTATGGATATTCACCAATTTTTATATCATAATATTATTTTTGCTGGTAATAATTCTAATATATTAATAAATTAGAATCCTACCTAATTTAAAACTAATTAAAACTTGAAACCATTCCAAAGTAAGCTGTTTAATTGTATTAGTACTAGATTTGAATTTAGTGGAATAATAATAGACTCCCTACTAAATTCGAATCGGAAATAAGTTAAGCTTTATTAAAACTTAAAATTTAAAGTTCTATTCAAATTGGTATTTAAGAAAATTCTTTATTTACATCGCCAATACAATTAAATTATACTACATTATTTACCTAAATATAACAATTTTTTAATAACTTTACACCACTTTAAATTGATTACTCGATATTTGAGTGAATAAACCTACATTATATAATTCAATTAATTACGCTAATAAAAACTTAATAACTCCATAGTTATATTTTCAAAATGTTAATTGAATATCTTATAATAAAGTGACAAAATTATGTAAACATATCATGAAGTTTGGTTATATTTTTATTAGTCTTGAATTTTCTTAATAAATTAATGTTCAGACTAAATTAAATTAGTAAAACTTAAAATTTTATCAAATCAAATGGTCGTTTATTGTATTAATAATAAATTTGATTTTTTTAAATAATAATAATAATAATAATAACTGTAAAATTAGTTAGAATAATTAAATTAGATTTATCACTAAATAATTATCATAACTAAATTAAAATTTATCAAAACTCCAATTTCATTGTTTTGTTCGAATTAGAATTTCAAAAAAAATTATGACAATAGAACACTAATATATAATTTCATTATATATCTAAATAAAAATCTAATAATATTATAATTAATTATATTCTCAAAGTCCTAACTAAATAAAACTACACTATTCAATTATGAGTCTTGCGCAAATTTATTTTCAATTACAATTACGAAACATATTAATACATGTGATTAGATAGTATTATAAGAAAGTTTCATTTATTATATATCTCTCCATATAATTGTGAAGTAAATAAATTATAAATGTAAGACCCCGAATTTTATGAAATACAAAATTTAATTTTTCTTCATATATATATTTTTTTGAAACAGTAAGTGGTTAAATCGATAAAGTTAAAAGTTAAGGATGTTATGTGCAAATTTTATTTTGTCGGACAATATTCGTTTGGTCGGGGAATATTCGTTTGGTCCGACGGCGCCGAAATAACAAATTATTGGTGGACCCCACAACGGAATATTTGTCGGATATAGAAAACGACAGAAATAACCTTTTTAAATTAAAATAGTCAACGGAACTGTTAAAATACCGGTGATAAAAGAATAGTAGCATACGGTAGTTATTGGTATTTTCTGTAACACTCGGTACTCTACAGTAACACACGGTATTGCATAGTGTCTCATATTATTGGTCTGATAATTGACACCGTAACTGTTACGCATCATTTCATCGATAATTGTCACTGCATAATATTTTATATTATCAATTCAATAATTGTTGTTACACAGTATTTTGCATTATTGATTTAATAATTGTCATTACACTGTATTTTATATCATTGAGTCAATAATTGTTGTTGCACTGTTTTTAAAATTATTGAACCTAATAATTGTCACAGTAACATATGCACAGTAATTCACATTATTGAATCAATAATTGTCATTACACAGTAACGTATGCTTTATTTTACATTATTGTTATCTCTATTATGATGTTATTTAAACAGTTGTATTTCATTAATTTATTGACTTGATATCTAAGAGCTAACTATACTGTATTTATAACAATTAGTCATAATAATTGAATTGATAAAGTTATTTGTTTATAATATAAAGTTAGGTGATTATTAGGTGATATGAAATGAATGGTGTAGATTAAAGTGTGAATTATTGTTGAATAATTGAATTGATTTGTTTATAATATAAAGTTAGGTGATTATTAGGTGATATGAAATGAATGGTGTAGATTAAAGTGTGAATTATTGTTGAATAATTAAATTGATTTGTTTATAATATAAAGTTAGGTGATTATTAGGTGATATGAAATGAATGGTGTAGATTAAAGATAATATAATATTTGAAATGGATGGTGTAGATTAAAAGATGATCTTTAAATGAATGGTTTAGATTAAATGAATGATAAGATTTTTGGCTATAAATAGAAGCCTTAACTTAAGGATTTTTCATAAACTTCCTTACTTGTTCTTTCTTTCTCTCTCTAAATACTTCTTGTGAAAGTTCTCTCTAAGTGTGCTTAAGTCATCTTGAGTATTTGTGAAGATCTATAAGTATACGTGTACTGTTCAAGTTAATCAACCTCATTTAAATCAATATCCAGTCACGTGTTGAGGTAAGGGATACCATCTTTTTCATCTTCCATTATTCAAACGTACTATGGTAAGGGATTATCATTATTTGATTCTCGATAATAATATTGTTTCTTCCTTACTCATAAGACGTGCCTTTTATTTCCATGTATTAAATTGTGGGAATAACCTTACGGAGCGGATTGCCGCCTGTTGGTGAATAACCTTTCGTATTCATTCATTATTAATCTCTGAGAATAACCTTACGGAGCGGATTGCCGCCTGTTTGGTGAATAACTCTTTGTACTCAAATTCTATTAAATTGTGGGAATAACCTTACGGAGCGGATTGCCGCCTGTTGGTGAATAACCCTTTGTATTAATTTCCTTCACCTTTTGTTAATCAAACCTGCTACGGTAAGGGATATTATTTTCTTTCATACTCCTAAATCGAAATTTATTATGGAACTATTGCTTCTATAATTCCTGAAAATATTATATATTCCATAATAGTTGAACTTCATTATTTCAACTGAACCTTCCTATTTACGTGAACCTTTCTATTGAATTGTAACCGTTATTCTGAACTGTGGATCTTGAATATCATTTTTAAATTTCACTCCACATCATGTTGACAATTTGGACATTATTTGAATCTGTACAAAGTAAACTTCCGATACTTATTGTTATCCTATTTCTTCTGTTCATCATTTATATCATTCTAATCATCCAAAAATCAAGCTGTTGTGAATATCTGTGGCCGGGGGCACAGATGTGATATATTTGTTGAACAGATGATAGGTTAAAGGCGATATAATAGGTTAAAGGCGATACATCTGTTCGGTGTCTTTTATGGCATGTGGTGAATGTTCTCTTTAGCCCGTAGTGCAAAGATGAACTGTTGTTTGGTATGATTATGACCAAAGGCTGAATCTGGTATAATCATGACCGTTGGTGTTATATTGAATGTCTTTGGCCCGTAGTGCAAAGATGAACTGTTGATCTACATGATTATGATCAGGAACTGTGAATTTGTATTATCTTGACTAATGATATTTCAGATGATAAAAGTTGATGATGTTTTTCCTAAAAAGAGAACCGAGTGGACATTATAGTCTGCATTATTCTTCTAATAGATTACTCATTCCGCTGCTATTATTGATCTGAACGTTGTTTAAGAATTTAACTGCAGTTTTTGATATAAACCTTGTAGTCTATTGTATTCTATCAAGAACTCAACTGTTGAAGACTAATGATAATTTATTCGTCATTATCTTAGTCATGATATTTCTTACTGGGCTATTTGAGCTCACCCTTTCTTTTGTTCCATTGTTTTTCAACAGGAGATGAAAACATAACAGGGTCTAGCCGGGGAATGGAGTGAGGGTCCGAGGAATAGTTATCATAGTCTTCACGTTTTGTAAAATAGTGTGACAATAATAGTGAAGAATTAGTTGTGTATTATTATACACTGTATTGTTGTACGTTGTGCTTTGTTGTAATAATTTTATTGTAGTCTTTTGACGACTCAAGTTTGGGCTGTGTGGGCCCAGATTTGGGGACGTCACAGTTGGCATCAGAGCTTAGGGATATGGTCTTTAATGGAGATCTGGGGTAGAACTAGGAGGGGAGAGACGAATAGAATCAGTCACTAGTGTGTCCTACCTAAAATAGATTTTATTATCTAATGAGTCGATTTGAATGTAGGAACATGAAGTGATGAGTCAGTTTATTTGAACTAACATTTATTTTGTGACCACAGTTAAGTATGACATCTGAAAATCAAGAGGTTAACTATGGAATACCCGAAGCAAATGTAGCCGAGAATCAAGAGGCCCCAAACAATCCTCCTGCCAACTCAGGAAATAATGTTCCTGATAACATGATGAACGATGGATTCTTTAGGAATTTCATGCAGTTCATACAGAATCAAGGAAGAGGAAATCCAGTCAATAATAACGGTAGAAACGCTGGCAATTTGAGGATGGTCACTGTTAAGCAATTTAAAGAATTAGGACCACCTGAATTCCACGGGAAGCCTGACCCACTCAAAGCGGAGGCATGGCTGAAGCAGACGACAAAAATACTTGATGCCTTACAATGCGCTGATGATCAGAATGTGTCATTTGCCACTTTTATGTTACGAGGTGAGGCGGACCATTGGTGGGAAGCGGTAAAACGTATCCAACCTTCAGCACTCGAAATGTCTTGGACAGAATTCGAAGAACTGTTTAACGAGAAGTACTTCCCAGAAAGCATCCGTCATATGAAGGAAGTGGAATTCATTAAGCTGGAGCAGGGAAACATGACAGTTTCTCAATATGAAGCTAAGTTTGCTGAACTGTCTCGTTTTGCGACTCATCTAGTAGATGACGAAGCACGAATGAGTCGAATGTTCCTGAGAGGTTTGAGACTCAAAATTCGTCAACAACTTAGTTCTCATAAATTCAGTTTGTATTCAGATGTTGTAGATAGGGCTCAAAGGGTGGAGCAAACAGATGAAACATTGCAGCCAAGAGTTAATGATCAGCATAGAGAAAGGAGTGACAACAACCACAGGAACGAGAACCATCGAGGAGGTAACCAACACTTCGGTGGTAATTCCACACCAAATAACAGAAGAGGAGAATCTAGTGGGAACAATTTCAAAAGAAAGAGATTCCATAATAATTATGGAAGGGCACCAACACCAGTACCAACACCAGCACCGACCCCAGTTTCAAGGGGAGAAGATCGACCACCAGTGAGATGCTATAGGTGTGGTCAGGAAGGTCACATCAGCCCAAACTGTACACTGCAGTCCAAAAAGTGCTACAGTTGTGGGAAAGAGGGTCATCTTGCGCGGTTTTGTCCTGCCACAAAATCAAGTCCAGCTGCAATGATGATACCAAAAGCTAGCGCGGATAAAGGAAAATCTGTAGTTCAAGGGAGAGCTTTTGTTGTGACATCCCAAATGGCACGAAACTCGAACGAGGTGATAACCGGTAAGCTATTCATAAATTCTCGTGAAGTCTACGCTTTGTTAGATACTGGCTCTACCCATTCTTTTATCTCACATGTATGTGCTCAGCGTTTAAACTTAACTCCTGAAAATTTGGACTTTGACTTATCAGTTGAAACCCCATTAGGAGAAATGACCATTACATCTACTGTCTATAAATCTTGCCTAGTTCAAATCAACAACCTCACATTACCTGTTGACCTTATTTCTTTGGAGATGCATGAATTTGATGTGATTTTAGGAATTGATTGGTTGACTACCCATCATGCTAAAATTGATTGTTTTCATAAGATTATTAGTTTTCATATTCCTAATCAACCTGTCATGCAAATTCAAGCAACTAAACCATTGAAATCTATAACTGTTATTTCTAGCCATAAAGCCATTCGTTTATTGAAAAACGGATGTCAAGCCTTTTTAGCTCATGTCACTGATTTGAACAAAAATACGTCAAACTTGAATGATATTCCCATTGTTAATGAGTTTCCTGACGTTTTTCCTGAAGAACTTCCTGGCTTACCCCCAAACCGTGAAATTGATTTTTATATTGATTTTGAACCCAGTACCAAGCCCATTTCCAAAGCTCCCTACCGAATGGCTCCCATTGAACTTCAAGAGTTAAAAGTCCAACTACAGGAATTGTTGGATACCGGTTTCATTCGTCCGAGTGCATCACCTTGGGGTGCTCCTGTTCTATTTGTAAAGAAGAAAGACGGGAGTATGAGATTGTGCATTGACTACCGAGAATTGAACCATGTCACCATCAAAAACAGGTACCCGTTACCTCGGATTGATGACATGTTTGATCAATTGCAAGGCGCTCAACATTTCTCAAAGATTGATCTCCGTTCTGGATATCATCAGTTAAAGGTTAAAGCTGAGGACATTCCAAAGACTGCTTTCAGAACTCGTTATGGGCATTATGAGTTCTTAGTCATGCCTTTTGGACTAACTAATGCTCCTGCAGCTTTCATGGACATGATGAACCGGATATTCAAGGAACATTTGCATCATTTTGTGGTTGTCTTTATTGATGACATCCTCATATACTCCAAGAGTCGCGAGGATCATGAACAACACCTGAGATTGATACTACAAAAGCTCCGTGAAAACAAATTATATGCCAAGTTGAAGAAATGTGAGTTCTGGCTTGAGGAGGTCGCGTTTCTTGGGCATGTGATTTCTAGTCAAGGAATATCAGTCGATCCTGCGAAGATTGAAACGGTACTAAATTGGGAACAACCCAAAACAGTAACCGAAGTCCGAAGTTTTCTGGGTCTAGCTGGTTATTATCGGAGATTCGTAGAAGGATTTTCTCGAATCGCCACTCCATTAACACAGCTTACTCGGAAAAGCAAAAAATTCATATGGAGCGAGGAATGCGAGAAAAGTTTCTAAGAACTCAAGAAGAGACTGGTTTCAGCTCCTGTTCTGACCATACCATCAGGATCAGGAGAATTTGTTATCTACAGCGATGCTTCTGGCAAAGGTCTAGGCTGTGTCCTTATGCAACATGGAAAGGTTATAGCCTACGCCTCTCGACAACTCAAAGATTATGAGAAAAATTATCCTACTCATGATCTAGAGTTGGCAGCAGTCGTTTTCGCGTTGAAGATCTGGAGACACTACTTGTACGGAGAAAAAGTGGATATCTATACGGATCATAAAAGTCTCAAGTATTTCTTCACCCAGAAGGAACTCAACATGCGACAACGACGTTGGCTTGAGCTGTTAAAGGATTATGACCACACAATCCAGTATCACCCGGGAAAGGCGAACGTTGTAGCTGACGCTTTGAGCAGAAAATCTTATGCAAGTACAAGTGCACTGCTGACAACACAAAAGTGTATTTTGTACGACTTGCAAAAGATGGAGATAGAGCTAAAGACACCAGGGACCCACTCGAAGATTGCTCACGTGCGAGTAGAACCAACTTTAATCGATAAAATTAAAACTGCTCAAGCTACCGATCCGGAACTGATAAATATGATAAAGAAAGTACAAGAAGGTGTCATTCCCGAAGCAAGAATCGACGAGAAAGGAATACTTCGAGTCAACTCTCGACTATGTGTTCCTAACGATCCTGAATTAAAGCATAAAATCATGATGGAGGCACACAACACGCCGTTTGCAATCCACCCAGGAGGTACCAAGATGTATCGAGATCTTCGTCATACATTTTGGTGGAACAATATGAAAAGAGAGATTGCGGAGTTTATCTCAAGGTGCCTAACTTGTCAACGTGTCAAGGCAGAGCATCAAGTTCCTAAAGGTCCATTACAATCACTTGAAGTTCCCGAATGAAAGTGGGAACACATCAATATGGACTTCGTGACGGGTCTTCCAAAAGTTTCTCAAGGCTTAGATGCAATTTGGGTGATCGTAGATAGATTGACCAAATCTGCTCATTTCTTGCCTATACGAGAAAACTTTTCACTTGAACGTCTTGCCGGTATGTACATAAATGAGATCGTGAGATTGCATGGCATGCCAGTTTCCATAGTTTCTGATCGAGATCCTAGATTCACTTCACGCTTTTGGATTAGTCTACAAAAAGCTATGGGCACTGAACTACGTTTTAGTTCTGCATACCATCCTCAAACGGACGGACAATCGGAAAGGACGATCCAGACCCTCGAAGATCTTTTGAGACTTTGTGTATTAGACTTCAAAGGAAGTTGGGATAAGTACTTGCCGTTGGTGGAATTTTCTTACAACAACAGTTACCAAGCAAGCATAGGCATGGCTCCATTCGAGGCATTGTATGGAAGGAAGTGTCGCTCTCCAATATGTTGGAATGAGGTAGGAGAAGCAAAATTGTTGGGACCCGAGTTGGTACGCTTGACGACCGAAAAGATCCAAATGATCCGACAACGAATACAGACCGCACAAGAACAACAAAAGAGTTATGCTGATCTTCATCGGAGAGACGAAAGTTTCAACGTCGGAGATCATATATTCTTACGTGTTTCTCCATGGAAAGGGGTTACGAGATTCGGAAAGAGAGGAAAGCTCAACCCTCGATTTATTGGCCCATTTGAAATCCTCGATCGAATAGGAACCGTAGCCTACAGACTAGCCCTACCACCAAGTATGTCTCGCATCCATAACGTTTTTCACATATCTATGTTATGTAAATATGTGAAGGACCCAAACCACGTCATTGAGTTAGAACCAGACGTTATAGCAGAGGATTTAACATACGAGGAGGTACCTGTTAAGATCCTGGATAAGAAGGAGCAGATCCTACGCTCAAAGGTTATACCTCAAGTTAAGGTTTTATGGAGGAACCAAGATACTGAGGAAATGACCTGGGAGCTAGAATCTGAGATGAAATCTAAGTATCCTTACCTCTTCGATATGTCAGGTACGTCAATTTCGGGGAAGAAATTTCATAAGGAGGGGAGGTTGTAAGACCCCGAATTTTATGAAATACAAAATTTAATTTTTCTTCATATATATATTTTTTTGAAACAGTAAGTGGTTAAATCGATAAAGTTAAAAGTTAAGGATGTTATGTGCAAATTTTATTTTGTCGGACAATATTCGTTTGGTCGGGGAATATTCGTTTGGTTCGACGGCGCCGAAATAACAAATTATTGGTGGACCCCACAACGGAATATTTGTCGGATATAGAAAACGACAGAAATAACCTTTTTAAATAAAAATAGTCAACGGAACTGTTAAAATACCGGTGATAAAAGAATAGTAGCATACGGTAGTTATTGGTATTTTCTGTAACACTCGGTACTCTACAGTAACACACGGTATTGCATAGTGTCTCTCATATTATTGGTCTGATAATTAACACCGTAACTGTTACGCATCATTTCATCGATAATTGTCACTGCATAATATTTTATATTATCAATTCAATAATTGTTGTTACACAGTATTTTGCATTATTGATTTAATAATTGTCATTACACTGTATTTTATATCATTGAGTCAATAATTGTTGTTACACTGTTTTTAAAATTATTGAACCTAATAATTGTCACAGTAACATATGCACAGTAATTCACATTATTGAATCAATAATTGTCATTACACAGTAACGTATGCTTTATTTTACATTATTGTTATCTCTATTATGATGTTATTTAAACAGTTGTATTTCATTAATTTATTGACTTGATATCTAAGAGCTAACTATACTGTATTTATAACAATTAGTCATAATAATTGAATTGATAAAGTTATTTGTTTATAATATAAAGTTAGGTGATATTAAATGAATGGTGTAGATTAAAGTGTGAATTATTGTTGAATAATTAAATTGATTTGTTTATAATATAAAGTTAGGTGATTATTAGGTGATATGAAATGAATGGTGTAGATTAAAGATAATATAATATTTGAAATGGATGGTGTAGATTAAAAGATGATCTTTAAATGAATGGTTTAGATTAAATGAATGATAAGATTTTTGGCTATAAATAGAAGCCTTAACTTAAGGATTTTTCATAAACTTCCTTACTTGTTCTTTCTTTCTCTCTCTAAATACTTCTTGTGAAAGTTCTCTCTAAGTGTGCTTAAGTCATCTTGAGTATTTGTGAAGATCTATAAGTATACGTGTACTGTTCAAGTTAATCAACCTCATTTAAATCAATATCCAGTCACGTGTTGAGGTAAGGGATACCATCTTTTTCATCTTCCATTATTCAAACGTACTATGGTAAGGGATTATCATTATTTGATTCTCGATAATAATATTGTTTCTTCCTTACTCATAAGACGTGCCTTTTATTTCCATGTATTAAATTGTGGGAATAACCTTACGGAGCGGATTGCCGTCTGTTGGTGAATAACCTTTCGTATTCATTCATTATTAATCTCTGAGAATAACCTTACGGAGCGGATTGCCGCCTGTTTGGTGAATAACTCTTTGTACTCAAATTCTATTAAATTGTGGGAATAACCTTACGGAGCGGATTGCCGCCTGTTGGTGAATAACCCTTTGTATTAATTTCCTTCACCTTTTGTTAATCAAACCTGCTACGGTAAGGGATATTATTTTCTTTCATACTCCTAAATCGAAATTTATTATGGAACTATTGCTTCTATAATTCCTGAAAATATTATATGTTCCATAATAGTTGAACTTCATTATTTCAACTGAACTTTCCTATTTACGTAAACCTTTCTATTGAATTGTAACCGTTATTCTGAACTGTGGATCTTGAATATCATTTTTAAATTTCACTCCACATCATTTTGACAATTTGGACATTATTTGAATCTGTACAAAGTAAACTTCCGATACTTATTGTTATCCTATTTCTTCTGTTCATCATTTATATCATTCTAATCATCCAAAAATCAAGCTGTTGTGAATATCTGTGGCCGGGGGCACAGATGTGATATATTTGTTGAACAAATGATAGGTTAAAGGCGATATAATAGGTTAAAGGCGATACATCTGTTCGGTGTCTTTTATGGCACGTGGTGAATGTTCTCTTTGGCCCGTAGTGCAAAGATGAACTGTTGTTTGGTATGATTATGACCAAAGGCTGAATCTGGTATAATCATGACCGTTGGTGTTATATTGAATGTCTTTGGCCCGTAGTGCAAAGATGAACTGTTGATCTGCATGATTATGATCAGGAACTGTGAATTTGTATTATCTTGACTAATGATATTTCAGATGATAAAAGTTGATGATGTTTTTCCTAAAAAGATGTGACGCCCCCAAATCTGGGCCCACACAGCCCAAACTTGAGTCGTCAAAATACTACAACAAAATTATTACAACAAAGCACAACGTACAACAATACAGTGTATAATAATACACAACTAAGTCTTCACTATTATTGCCACACTATTTTACAAAACGTGAAGACTATGATAGCTATTCCTCGGACCCTCACTCCATTCCCCGGCTAGACCCTGTTATGTTTTCATCTCCTGTTGAAAAACAATGGAACAAAAGAAAGGGTGAGCTCAAATAGCCCAGTAAAGAATATCATGACTAAGATAATGACGAATAAATTATCATTAGTCTTCAACAGTTGAGTTCTTGATAGAATACAATAGACTACAAGGTTTATATCAAAAACTGCAGTTAAATTCTTAAACAACGTTCAGATCAATAATAGCAGCGGAATGAGTAATCTATTAGAAGAATAATGCAGACTATAATGTCCACTCGGTTCTCTTTTTAGGAAAAACATCATCAACTTTTATCATCTGAAATATCATTAGTCAAGATAATACAAATTCACAGTTCCTGATCATAATCATGCACATCAACAGTTCATCTTTGTACTACGGGCCAAAGATATTCAATATAGCACCAACGGTCATGATTATACCAGATTCAGCCTTTGGTCATAATCATACCAAACAACAGTTCATCTTTGCACTACGGGTCAAAGAGAACATTCACCACGTGCCATAAAAGACACCGAACAGATGTATCGCCTTTAACCTATTATATCGCCTTTAACCTATCATCTGTTCAACAAATATATCACATCTGTGCCCCCGGCCACAGATATTCACAACAGCTTGATTTTTGGATGATTAGAATGATATAAATGATGAACAGAAGAAATAGGATAACACTAAGTATCGGAAGTTTACTTTGTACAGATTCAAATAATGTCCAAATTGTCAACATGATGTGGAGTGAAATTCAAGATCCACAGTTCAGAATAACGGTTACAATTCAATAGAAAGGTTCACGTAAATAGGAAGGTTCAGTTGAAATAATGAAGTTCAACTATTATGGAACATATAATATTTTCAGGAATTATAGAAGCAATAGTTCCATAATAAATTTCGATTTAGGAGTATGAAAGAAAATAATATCCCTTACCGTAGCAAGTTTGATTAACAAAAGGTGAAGGAAATTAATACAAAGGGTTATTCACCAACAGGCGGCAAACCGCTCCGTAAGGTTATTCCCACAATTTAATAGAATTTGAGTACAAAGAGTTATTCACCAAACAGGCGGCAATCCGCTCCGTAAGGTTATTCTCAGAGATTAATAATGAATGAATACGAAAGGTTATTCACCAACAGGCGGCAATCCGCTCCGTAAGGTTATTCCCACAATTTAATACATGGAAATAAAAGGCACGTCTTATGAGTAAGGAAGAAACAATATTATTATCGAGAATCAAATAATGATAATCCCTTACCATAGTATGTTTGAATAATGGAAGATGAAAAAGATGGTATCCCTTACCTCAACACGTGACTGGATATTGATTTAAATGAGGTTGATTAACTTGAACAGTATACGTATACTTATAGATCTTCACAAATACTCAAGATGACTTAAGCACACTTAGAGAGAACTTTCACAAGAAGTATTTAGAGAGAGAAAGAAAGAACAAGTAAGGAAGTTTATGAAAAATCTTTAAGTTAAGGCTTCTATTTATAGCCAAAAATCTTATCATTCATTTAATCTAAACCATTCATTTAAAGATCACCTTTTAATCTACACCATCCATTTCAAATATTATATTATCTTTAATCTACACCATTCATTTCATATCACCTAATAATCACCTAACTTTATATTATAAACAAATCAATTTAATTATTCAACAATAATTCACACTTTAATCTACACCATTCATTTCATATCACCTAATAATTACCTAACTTTATATTATAAACAAATCAATTCAATTATTCAACAATAATTCACACTTTAATCTACACCATTCATTTCATATCACCTAATAATCACCTAACTTTATATTATAAACAAATAACTTTATCAATTCAATTATTATGACTAATTGTTATAAATACAGTATAGTTAGCTCTTAGATATCAAGTCAATAAATTAATGAAATACAACTGTTTAAATAACATCATAATAGAGATAACAATAATGTAAAATAAAGCATACGTTACTGTGTAATGACAATTATTGATTCAATAATGTGAATTATTGTGCATATGTTACTGTGACAATTATTAGGTTCAATAATTTTAAAAACAGTGCAACAACAATTATTGAATTGATAATATAAAATATTATGCAGTGACAATTATCGATGAAATGATGCATAACAGTTACGGTGTCAATTATCAGACCAATAATATGAGACACTATGCAATACCGTGTGTTACTGTAGAGTACCGTGTGCTACAGAAAATACCATAAACTACCGTATGCTACTATTCTTTTATCACCGGTATTTTAACAGTTCCGTTGACTATTTTTATTTAAAAAGGTTACTTCTGTCGTTTTCTATATCCGACAAATATTCCGTTGTGGGGTCCACCAATAATTTATTATTTCGGCGCCGTCGTACGACACGAATATTCCCCGACCAAACGAATATTCCCCGACAAAGCGAATATTGTCCGACAAAATAAAATTTGCACATAACATCCTTAACTTTCAATTTTGTTAATTTAACCACTTACTGTTTCAAAAAAAAAATATATATGAAGAAAAATTAAATTTTGTATTTCATAAAATTCGGGGTCTTACAACCTCCCCTCCTTATGAAATTTCGTCCCCGAAATTGACGTACCTGACATATCGAAGAGGTAAGGATACTTAGATTTCATCTCAGATTCTAGCTCCCAGGTCATTTCCTCAGTATCTTGGTTCCTCCATAAAACCTTAACTTGAGGTATAATCTTTGAGCGTAGGATCTGCTCCTTCTTATCCAGGATCTTAACAGGTACCTCCTCGTATGTTAAATCTTCTGCTATAACGTCTGGTTCTAACTCAATGACGTGGTTTGGGTCCTTCACATATTTACGTAACATAGATATGTGAAAAACGTTATGGATGCGAGACATACTTGGTGGTAGGGCTAGTCTGTAGGCTACGGTTCCTATTCGATCGAGGATTTCAAATGGGCCAATAAATCGAAGGTTGAGCTTTCCTCTTTTTCCGAATCTCGTAACCCCTTTCCATGGAGAAACACGTAAGAATACATGATCTCCGACGTTGAAACTTTCGTCTCTCCGATGAAGATCAGCATAACTCTTTTGTCGTTCTTGTGCGGTCTGTATTCGTTGTCGGATCATTTGGATCTTTTCGGTCGTCAAGCGTACCAACTCGGGTCCCAACAATTTTGCTTCTCCTACCTCATTCCAACATATTGGAGAGCGACACTTCCTTCCATACAAAGCCTCGAATGGAGCCATGCCTATGCTTGCTTGGTAACTGTTGTTGTAAGAAAATTCCACCAATGGCAAGTACTTATCCCAACTTCCTTTGAAGTCTAATACACAAAGTCTCAAAAGATCTTCGAGGGTCTGGATCGTCCTTTCCGATTGTCCGTCCGTTTGAGGATGGTATGCAGAACTAAAACGTAGTTCAGTGCCCATAGCTTTTTGTAGACTGATCCAAAAGCGTGAAGTGAATCTAGGATCTCGATCAGAAACTATGGAAACTGGCATGCCATGCAATCTCACGATCTCATTTATGTACATACCGGCAAGACGTTCAAGTGAAAAGTTTTCTCGTATAGGCAAGAAATGAGCAGATTTGGTCAATCTATCTACGATCACCCAAATTGCATCTAAGCCTTGAGAAACTTTTGGAAGACCCGTCACGAAGTCCATATTGATGTGTTCCCACTTCCATTCGGGAACTTCAAGTGATTGTAATGGACCTTTAGGAACTTGATGTTCTGCCTTGACACGTTGACAAGTTAGGCACCTTGAGATAAACTCCGCAATCTCTCTTTTCATATTGTTCCACCAAAATGTATGTCGAAGATCTCGATACATCTTGGTACCTCCTGGGTGGATTGCAAACGGCGTGTTGTGTGCCTCCATCATGATTTTATGCTTTAATTCAGGATCGTTAGGAACACAGAGTCGAGAGTTGACTCGAAGTATTCCTTTCTCGTCGATTCTTGCTTCGGGAATGACACCTTCTTGTACTTTCTTTATCATGTTTATCAGTTCCGGATCGGTAGCTTGAGCAGCTTTAATTTTATCGATTAAAGTTGGTTCTACTCGCACGTGAGCAATCTTCGAGTGGGTCCCTGGTGTCTTTAGCTCTATCTCCATCTTTTGCAAGTCGTACAAAATACACTTTTGTGTTGTCAGCAGTGCACTTGTACTTGCATAAGATTTTCTGCTCAAAGCGTCAGCTACAACGTTCGCCTTTCCCGGGTGATACTGGATTGTGTGGTCATAATCCTTTAACAGCTCAAGCCAACGTCGTTGTCGCATGTTGAGTTCCTTCTGGGTGAAGAAATACTTGAGACTTTTATGATCCGTATAGATATCCACTTTTTCTCCGTACAAGTAGTGTCTCCAGATCTTCAACGCGAAAACGACTGCTGCCAACTCTAGATCATGAGTAGGATAACTTTTCTCATAATCTTTGAGTTGTCGAGAGGCGTAGGCTATAACCTTTCCATGTTGCATAAGGACACAGCCTAGACCTTTGCCAGAAGCATCGATGTAGATAACAAATTCTCCTGATCCTGATGGTATGGTCAGAACAGGAGCTGAAACCAGTCTCTTCTTGAGTTCTTGGAAACTTTTCTCGCATTCCTCGCTCCATATGAATTTTGTGCTTTTCCGAGTAAGCTGCGTTAATGGAGTGGCGATTCGAGAAAATCCTTCTACGAATCTCCGATAATAACCAGCTAGACCCAGAAAACTTCGGACTTCGGTTACTGTTTTGGGTTGTTCCCAATTTAGTACCGTTTCAATCTTCGCAGGATCGACTGATATTCCTTGACTAGAAATCACATGCCCAAGAAACGCGACCTCCTCAAGCCAGAACTCACATTTCTTCAACTTGGCATATAATTTGTTTTCACGGAGCTTTTGTAGTATCAATCTCAGGTGTTGTTCATGATCCTCGCGACTCTTGGAGTATATGAGGATGTCATCAATAAAGACAACCACAAAATGATCCAAATGTTCCTTGAATATCCGGTTCATCATGTCCATGAAAGCTGCAGGAGCATTAGTTAGTCCAAAAGGCATGACTAAGAACTCATAATGCCCATAACGAGTTCTGAAAGCAGTCTTTGGAATGTCCTCAGCTTTAACCTTTAACTGATGATATCCAGAACGGAGATCAATCTTTGAGAAATGTTGAGCGCCTTGCAATTGATCAAACATGTCATCAATCCGAGGTAACGGGTACCTGTTCTTGATGGTGACATGGTTCAATTCTCGGTAGTCAATGCACAATCTCATACTCCCGTCTTTCTTCTTCACAAATAGAACAGGAGCACCCCAAGGTGATGCACTCGGACGAATGAAACCGGTATCCAACAATTCCTGTAGTTGGACTTTTAACTCTTGAAGTTCAATGGGAGCCATTCGGTAGGGAGCTTTGGAAATGGGCTTGGTACCGGGTTCAAGATCAATATAAAAATCAATTTCACGGTTTGGGGGTAAGCCAGGAAGTTCTTCAGGAAAAACGTCAGGAAACTCATTAACAATGGGAATATCATTCAAGTTTGACGTATTTTTGTTCAAATCAGTGACATGAGCTAAAAAGGCTTGACATCCGTTTTTCAATAAACGAATGGCTTTATGGCTAGAAATAACAGTTATAGATTTCAATGGTTTAGTTGCTTGAATTTGCATGACAGGTTGATTAGGAATATGAAAACTAATAATCTTATGAAAACAATCAATTTTAGCATGATGGGTAGTCAACCAATCAATTCCTAAAATCACATCAAATTCACGCATCTCCAAAGAAATAAGGTCAACAGATAATGTGAGGTTGTTGATTTGAACTAGGCAAGATTTATAGACAGTAGATGTAATGGTCATTTCTCCTAATGGGGTTTCAACTGATAAGTCAAAGTCCAAGTTTTCAGGATTTAAGTTTAAACGCTGAGCACATGCAGGTGAGATAAAAGAATGGGTAGAGCCAGTATCTAACAAAGCGTAGACTTCACGAGAATTTATGAATAGCTTACCGGTTATCACCTCGTTCGAGTTTCGTGCCATTTGGGATGTCACAACAAAAGCTCTCCCTTGAACTACAGATTTTCCTTTATCCGCGCTAGCTTTTGGTATCATCATTGCAGCTGGACTTGATTTTGTGGCAGGACAAAACCGCGCAAGATGACCCTCTTTCCCACAACTGTAGCACTTTTTGGACTGTAGTGTACAGTTTGGGCTGATGTGACCTTCCTGACCACACCTATAGCATCTCACTGGTGGTCGATCTTCTCCCCTTGAAACTGGGGTCGGTGCTGGTGTTGGTACTGGTGCTGGTGCCCTTCCATAATTATTATAGAATCTCTTTCTTTTGAAATTGTTCCCACTAGATTCTCCTCTTCTGTTATTTGGTGTGGAATTACCACCGAAGTGTTGGTTACCTCCTCGATGGTTTTCGTTCCTGTGGTTGTTGTCACTCCTTTCTCTATGCTGATCATTAACTCTTGGCTGCAATGTTTCATCTGTTTGCTCCACCCTTTGAGCCCTATCTACAACATCTGAATACAAACTGAATTTATGAGAACTAAGTTGTTGACGAATTTTGAGTCTCAAACCTCTCAGGAACATTCGACTCATTCGTGCTTCGTCATCTACTAGATGAGTCGCAAAACGAGACAGTTCAGCAAACTTAGCTTCATATTGAGAAACTGTCATGTTTTCCTGCTCCAGCTTAATGAATTCCACTTCCTTCATATGGCGGATGCTTTCTGGGAAGTACTTCTCGTTAAACAGTTCTTCGAATTCTGTCCAAGACATTTCGAGTGCTGAAGGTTGGATACGTTTTACCGCTTCCCACCAATGGTCTGCCTCACCTCGTAACATAAAAGTGGCAAATGGCACCTTCTGATCATCAGCGCATTGTAAGACATCAAGTATTTTTGTCGTCTGCTTCAGCCATGCCTCCGCTTTGAGTGGGTCAGGCTTCCCGTGGAATTCAGGTGGTCCTAATTCTTTAAATTGCTTAACAGTGACCATCCTCAAATTGCCAGCGTTTCTACCGTTATTATTGACTGGATTTCCTCTTCCTTGATTCTGTATGAACTGCATGAAATTCCTAAAGAATCCATCGTTCATCATGTTATCAGGAACATTATTTCCTGAGTTGGCAGGAGGATTGTTTGGGGCCTCTTGATTCTCGGCTACATTTGCTTCAGGCATTCCATAGTTAACCTCTTGATTTCTAGATGCCATACTAAACTGTGGTCACAAAATAAATGTTAGTTCAAATAAACTGACTCATCACTTCATGTTCCTACATTCAAATCGACTCATTAGATAATAAAATCTATTTTAGGTAGGACACACTAGTGACTGATTCTATTCGTCTCTCTCCTCCTAGTTCTAACCCCAGATCTCCATTAAAGACCATATCCCTAAGCTCTGATGCCAACTGTGACGCCCCCAAATCTGGGCCCACACAGCCCAAACTTGAGTCGTCAAAATACTACAACAAAATTATTACAACAAAGCACAACGTACAACAATACAGTGTATAATAATACACAACTAAGTCTTCACTATTATTGCCACACTATTTTACAAAACGTGAAGACTATGATAGCTATTCCTCGGACCCTCACTCCATTCCCCGGCTAGACCCTGTTATGTTTTCATCTCCTGTTGAAAAACAATGGAACAAAAGAAAGGGTGAGCTCAAATAGCCCAGTAAAGAATATCATGACTAAGATAATGACGAATAAATTATCATTAGTCTTCAACAGTTGAGTTCTTGATAGAATACAATAGACTACAAGGTTTATATCAAAAACTGCAGTTAAATTCTTAAACAACGTTCAGATCAATAATAGCAGCGGAATGAGTAATCTATTAGAAGAATAATGCAGACTATAATGTCCACTCGGTTCTCTTTTTAGGAAAAACATCATCAACTTTTATCATCTGAAATATCATTAGTCAAGATAATACAAATTCACAGTTCCTGATCATAATCATGCACATCAACAGTTCATCTTTGTACTACGGGCCAAAGATATTCAATATAGCACCAACGGTCATGATTATACCAGATTCAGCCTTTGGTCATAATCATACCAAACAACAGTTCATCTTTGCACTACGGGCCAAAGAGAACATTCACCACGTGCCATAAAAGACACCGAACAGATGTATCGCCTTTAACCTATTATATCGCCTTTAACCTATCATCTGTTCAACAAATATATCACATCTGTGCCCCCGGCCACAGATATTCACAACAGCTTGATTTTTGGATGATTAGAATGATATAAATGATGAACAGAAGAAATAGGATAACACTAAGTATCGGAAGTTTACTTTGTACAGATTCAAATAATGTCCAAATTGTCAACATGATGTGGAGTGAAATTCAAGATCCACAGTTCAGAATAACGGTTACAATTCAATAGAAAGGTTCACGTAAATAGGAAGGTTCAGTTGAAATAATGAAGTTCAACTATTATGGAACATATAATATTTTCAGGAATTATAGAAGCAATAGTTCCATAATAAATTTCGATTTAGGAGTATGAAAGAAAATAATATCCCTTACCGTAGCAAGTTTGATTAACAAAAGGTGAAGGAAATTAATACAAAGGGTTATTCACCAACAGGCGGCAAACCGCTCCGTAAGGTTATTCCCACAATTTAATAGAATTTGAGTACAAAGAGTTATTCACCAAACAGGCGGCAATCCGCTCCGTAAGGTTATTCTCAGAGATTAATAATGAATGAATACGAAAGGTTATTCACCAACAGGCGGCAATCTGCTCCGTAAGGTTATTCCCACAATTTAATACATGGAAATAAAAGGCACGTCTTATGAGTAAGGAAGAAACAATATTATTATCGAGAATCAAATAATGATAATCCCTTACCATAGTATGTTTGAATAATGGAAGATGAAAAAGATGGTATCCCTTACCTCAACACGTGACTGGATATTGATTTAAATGAGGTTGATTAACTTGAACAGTATACGTATACTTATAGATCTTCACAAATACTCAAGATGACTTAAGCACACTTAGAGAGAACTTTCACAAGAAGTATTTAGAGAGAGAAAGAAAGAACAAGTAAGGAAGTTTATGAAAAATCCTTAAGTTAAGGCTTCTATTTATAGCCAAAAATCTTATCATTCATTTAATCTAAACCATTCATTTAAAGATCACCTTTTAATCTACACCATCCATTTCAAATATTATATTATCTTTAATCTACACCATTCATTTCATATCACCTAATAATCACCTAACTTTATATTATAAACAAATCAATTTAATTATTCAACAATAATTCACACTTTAATCTACACCATTCATTTCATATCACCTAATAATTACCTAACTTTATATTATAAACAAATCAATTCAATTATTCAACAATAATTCACACTTTAATCTACACCATTCATTTCATATCACCTAATAATCACCTAACTTTATATTATAAACAAATAACTTTATCAATTCAATTATTATGACTAATTGTTATAAATACAGTATAGTTAGCTCTTAGATATCAAGTCAATAAATTAATGAAATACAACTGTTTAAATAACATCATAATAGAGATAACAATAATGTAAAATAAAGCATACGTTACTGTGTAATGACAATTATTGATTCAATAATGTGAATTATTGTGCATATGTTACTGTGACAATTATTAGGTTCAATAATTTTAAAAACAGTGCAACAACAATTATTGAATTGATAATATAAAATATTATGCAGTGACAATTATCGATGAAATGATGCATAACAGTTACGGTGTCAATTATCAGACCAATAATATGAGACACTATGCAATACCGTGTGTTACTGTAGAGTACCGTGTGCTACAGAAAATACCATAAACTACCGTATGCTACTATTCTTTTATCACCGGTATTTTAACAGTTCCGTTGACTATTTTTATTTAAAAAGGTTACTTCTGTCGTTTTCTATATCCGACAAATATTCCGTTGTGGGGTCCACCAATAATTTATTATTTCGGCGCCGTCGTACGACACGAATATTCCCCGACCAAACGAATATTCCCCGACAAAGCGAATATTGTCCGACAAAATAAAATTTGCACATAACATCCTTAACTTTCAATTTTGTTAATTTAACCACTTACTGTTTCAAAAAAAAAATATATATGAAGAAAAATTAAATTTTGTATTTCATAAAATTCGGGGTCTTACAAAAGAGAACCGAGTGGACATTATAGTCTGCATTATTCTTCTAATAGATTACTCATTCCGCTGCTATTATTGATCTGAACGTTGTTTAAGAATTTAACTGCAGTTTTTGATATAAACCTTGTAGTCTATTGTATTCTATCAAGAACTCAACTGTTGAAGACTAATGATAATTTATTCGTCATTATCTTAGTCATGATATTTCTTACTGGGCTATTTGAGCTCACCCTTTCTTTTGTTCCATTGTTTTTCAACAGGAGATGAAAACATAACAGGGTCTAGCCGGGGAATGGAGTGAGGGTCCGAGGAATAGTTATCATAGTCTTCACGTTTTGTAAAATAGTGTGGCAATAATAGTGAAGACTTAGTTGTGTATTATTATACACTGTATTGTTGTACGTTGTGCTTTGTTGTAATAATTTTGTTGTAGTCTTTTGACGACTCAAGTTTGGGCTGTGTGAGCCCAGATTTGGGGGCGTCACAATAAACGGATGGCCTAGAGTTTTACACCATCAAATAATAATATGTCATGTAAGAAATTTAGGAGAAAATCAAAATATTTGAAATCTAATATGGTTAGTTAAACATTTTTATCATGGTAAATAATAAATACCAAATGGATCAATAGCATTCAAATTCCTTAATGGCTTGTTGTTATTAGAGGGAATAAAACTAGTTTTATAAGTTATCTATAAATAATTTTTCAATTGTGAAACATATTAAATTTGATAGAATTGTGAAAGAGTCCAATTCTTATACATCTCTCCAAAATGTAATCATTGATACTTACGAAATTAACAATCAAAAAATCAACATAATTATTCGTAATATAGATCATTTTTTTAATTATTTATTTTAACTACAATATATATAAAAATTTTGAAATTTTATTAACTAAATAAATATATAATAATTTAATAACTATAATAGTTAATCGAATAAACTTCTATCCATATATTATACTGAATCTGAAATGTGGTCTTCAAAGCACCCTTCTAAAAAATACTTTATTTTTTCTAGGAGAAGAGAAAGAGTATGCAATGTTTGGTCTTTCCTCTGATTTGGAATAATAACGTTTCTTACGTATCTGATCAATGATATATTTATATCCTTATTCAGCATTATCTCTCTTATGAAACTAATTCATATTAGGCTAGGATGGGGATCCTAAGGGATTCCTATTTTGACTCTAATATTTATTCATATATTATTATCTAATAATAATATACTAAATAAATATTAATTACAATTAATTTCACTAAATAATTGTAATTGCACTCCAGCCTAGGAATTAAATAAAATAAACCCTTTATTAATAAACTGTAAATATTTTCTCTATAGATGTACATAAATATTTTAAAATTAAATATAATCCCAATATATTTAAACTAATTTCATAAGTCCATAATTTATCTTCTTTTGATCATAAATTGATTTAACAATTAAATCAATCATTTTAATAATAAAGACTTAGCCAAGATTCTATGATCAATAATAAATTATCTTATGAAAAATATTATAGATATTTTGACAATAATAATGTTCCTCGTATTAATTAAATATATTAATTAACATTCCGAGGTATTAATTAACACAGGGTAATTTCATTCGTTGGAATATTAAATTAATATACATAACAATATTAAGTCCACTATTATTTCAAAATTAAGAAACATTTACAAATTAGTATTTATGTGAAAATATTTTATAAATAAAATATTATCACATGATCCGTTTAATACAACCCGTTAATGCATTAGTACTTTAATTAGAAATCCAACTTCCATGATCAAGATAAATCGTCTCTATTAAAGTACTATAACTTATATGATAATATTTTCAAATTATCATAGGTTCTAAACTATTATATAACTTTATTTATATATATTACATATAATTTATATCTTCTGTATATAATACTTATTTATATACATAAATTATAATATATATAAATTTAGAGATTTATATAAACATAATAAATGATCATTTAATGAATGACGAATGATGTATTTTTATTAATAATAAATGTTTAACATTAATAAGCGTTAAATAAATAAATAAATAAAATTTTATAGAAAAAATTCAACAACAACCCATGTGCTTTTCGTACGGGATTGATAAGTTTGTTAAAATTAAAATTATTACTCCTCTTTGGACGTTGAGTGGTAACCCCAATCCTATTAGTTCGTAACCCCAATCCTATTAGTTCATAATTTATCTTTTAATAAAAAGAAAAAAGAAAAAAGAAAAAAAGAAAGGGTCCGTGTGAGTTACCTCTCTCCTCAAATATCAACATTTTCAAAAAAAGAAAACAATAATAGTACAAAAATACGAGACTAAGTAAAAGTTAATTTTATTTATTTAATTGGCTTAAATATAGATTAATACTTTTAACTTTTAACTTTTTTTGCTTTGGAAATTGAATTCTCAATTTTTTTAATTAAGTGATTAAATTTTTAATTTTTTTCACTTTGAGAATTGTCTTATCAATTTTTTTAATTAGGAGATTAATTTTTTAAAAAAAAATCACTTTGAAGATTGTCTTCTCAGTTTTTTCTGATTATGTCTAATTGATTGGTATCATTTGTTCAATTTGTTTTTTTTTATTGAATGAAATTATGCACTTCCTCCTTCCCAAATTAAAAGATTATTATTAACTTTTAAAAGTTAATTTAAAATACTTTTTAATCTCAAAATTAATAAAATATATAAAAAATTATGAAATAACAAAATTTTAATTAGTTGTACATTTATACATTTAAAATATTTATCATTATATTGATTATTGATGATTTTTTTTATGCTGAGTTTGTAATGTCTTAAATTTACTTTAAAAATTAATAAATACAAAATTACAAGATTATCTCAAGTTATCATTACAAGATTTTAAAAGTATCAATAATATGAATATTTAAAATGTATAAATGTACAACTAATTAAAATCTTGTTATTTCATAATTTTTAATATATTTTATTAATTTTGAGATTATAAATATTTTAAATTAACTTTTAAAAATCAATAATAATCTTTTAATTTGGGACGGAAGAAGTACACAATTTCATTCAATAAAAAGAAAAAAATTTAACAAACACATAACTATTAATTAGACGTAATCAGAAAAAATTGAAAAGACAATTCTCAAAAGGAAAAAAAATAAAAATTTAATCCCCTAATTAAAAAAACTGATAAGACAATCCCAAAAATTAAAAAAAAATTAAAAATTTAATCACTTAACTAAAAAAATTAAGAATTTAATTTCCATAATAAAAAAAAATTAAAAATTCAAGATATTAATCTATATATTATTTAATTCTATGGAGCACTCATTTACAATCACAGATAATACTATTTTGGTCAAATTTTAAGGAAGGGTCTCCCAATCTCTCATATTGAAATACGGCGATCAAAGGGATACGATAGCAGTATTAATACATTGACAACTTACCAAAAAAATCATCTTCAATCCCTTTTTAATGAAATTTTTTAAGTATGCATCAACATCATGACATCTCGTTATATTATACAACTCCGTTTTAAAGTATAAAATTAATATTAATTATTTTAAAAATAATTTAAAATTTAAAATTAATATAAATTCATTTAATATATATCAATACAATTATGAATATTATGAACTATTTAAAAAATATTATTAATTATAAGATTAATTATTTTAAAATTTTAAATGAATTATGTTAATTTTAAATTTAAAAATATTATAAATTGACTTTTAAAAAAATAATAGTGATCTTATAATTTAAAACAAAAAATATATATAATTTTATATAATAAAAAAAATTAAGATTTTTTTAATAAGATATAATGAAGATGATAATGATAGAAGTGAAGATGTCAATTGCATAGACCCGCTAATAAAAATCAAAGACGGCAATTTATACTTTTTTAAAGTTTTTACTTTTTTTAAATAAAAAAAAAAAGTACTCCTACATAAAAAGATGAGGGTGAGTTTAATTAATTATTTATGTAAAAAAAATCACTATATCATTTTATAATATAAGATAATTATTAATTTTTTAAAGTCAAATTCAGATATTTTAAAATTCAAAATTGATATTAATTTTTAAAATTTTAGTTAATACAATAATCAATATCGTAAGCTAACAAAGAAAATATTACTTGCTATAAAATTTATTATTTCATAATTTATAAAATAAATTTATAAATTTCTTTTTTAACTCCAAAATATCAATAATACTCTTATATATTATAATTTGATTCAAAGAAGTTAATAATGATTTAATGAGTCCCATTTGTCAATTCATTTCATACAAAAGATAATCTAAAACGCTCGAATTTATTATTATAATTGTATTATCATTATTAAATTACAACTTATCTATACATAACTATAAAATTAAAAATATAATTTAACTATTTATTAATTTTTATAAATGGATTCTTGTGAGACAGTGGGTGTAATAAGAGATTTGTTATATATCTTGCGACAAATATTACAATTTTTGTTATAACAAGATACAATAACATATTATGTATATAAATAAAGATATATACATAATTAATAATCTGTTTTTTCATAATAGAAATTATATATAATTAATAAATACGTCTTCTCGAAATAAAAAATTAATTTTTTTTTATTGCAAGATTAATCATTTTTTTCTGAATAATAATTATTTAACGAATTGATAGAGTCGTTTTCGCGCCAAATCGTAGGTCCCCCCAGTTTCTATGGGCCTCATTTACACCACTCAAAAAACACAAAACAACGGGAAACCAAAATAATAATACCGGTGGGCATGGAGTGTTTCTCTTTCATCTCTTGACACGTAACTCTAATCGCCGGCGATTCAAACCCGCCGGAATCTTTTGAACCATAGAAGATGGCTCTTTAGGGTCAGATATTGGGAATTGGGACCCAATGATTGGACATGGACATCGACTTTTCTTCATAAAAAACAAATCACTGACAAGTGAGGTTTATAAAAAAATGGATTGGATTCCATTTAAATAATCAAAAGGCAGCAAAATCAGCATAATTGATTTTATTCGTTCAACAGTATCATTATTCATCAAACACAATAATTTCAAACCAAACTGTGGGCTTAGTCCAATCTCCCCATCTCCATATATTTGCATACAAAGCTTCCCAAGGATTACAACAGAGAACTTTGAGAGTAAAGAGAGCTGGGAATTTATACCCATTTTATATTTTTGGTAAATATTTAGTCATGTTAGGCAAGAAAACGCGACCGGTGTTAAGAAGTTTGATCATCGGCGGAACGAGACATGAAGTTTACAATGTAACCATGAGTCCAATCAAGATTCAATCCCCAAGAGGTTTAAGGAATAATGGTGCTGTTGGGGTTGGACTTGGAATTGTGGCTGCACTTGACGAAAAATCCGGCGACTGTGGAACTGAAATACATGCCACCACTAAAACATTGTACAATCAGAATTTGAATCGATGCCACCAATTTCCGGTGATATTTAGTGGTAGAAACAGGGGAGGAGATTCAGGGGAATTGGATAAAGAGAATTATACATATGTGACTACTCATGGACCCAATAAGAAGTCACATACTCGAGTGTATTATGATGGCTGTGAAAATGGCAGAACTGGGCTTGATCGGAGAAGCACCAAAAGCCAGCGTGTGTGTCTTTTTGACATATCGCCGGCCGCCGTGGCTGCATATCCGGTGGCTTCAGATTATCTGAGTTCATGTCACTTGTGCCAGAAAAAGCTCCATGGAGAAGACATTTACATGTATAGGTGTGATATATACAACAAATACCCATATTAAATCTCTAATTTGTGTGTATTAAATTTTGGTTCTGACCATCTTTTATTCATCATAAAAACAGGGGAGAGAAAGCCTTCTGTAGCACAGAGTGTAGGTACAAGCAGATAGTTATGGATGAGAAGAAAGAAAAGTCATGTAGCTCTCAAGTTTCAAGATCTGCTCCTGCTGATGATGCTTCAATCTCACCTTGCAGTAGTAGGACTAGTAATATTAATGCTCACCAGATTCTTACTGCCGGAATTTTTGCAATTTAGGCGGCCAAATTAGTACTGATTGGTTATGATAATGCTGCTGACCAAGATCTTAATCAGCATGCATATATTTGAACTCGGGAATAATCATTTCATGCAAAGAGAAATAGCCAAATGTTAGCTCGGCTGTAAGCCTGTAAGGGCAAGGAGAATATTGTGAGCACTTGAACGTGAGGTGTATGATATTCATCATTGTATGGGAAAATAAATCCTAGCTTCTTGAGGGTCAAAAATGAAGAACAAACTCACTCTGTTTTGTTTATTTCTAAGCTAGTGTTGTAAATATATTTGGTTGTGCAGTACTGGACTGCAGTCCATGGAAAATGGACCATATATTGGTTTTTTAAATTAATATCTCCAAAGAGTCCGTTGCGAAAATTTTATGCCGAATTACCACAGTAACAAAAAATTAAGTCACAAGAACTTCATTTTACCGTGCCTTTTTTCCTAACCTACGGTGGACTTGATTCAATATTATTTAGCTACAATCTATAATATCAAGTGCCATGTTTCGAGCAAATCTTTCAAGTTTTCTTTATCTGCTATTTCACGCATAATGCTATGCTGAGCTAAGTAGACCACATTACAACCAGCAAAATCAAATATTGCACATTATTGGGGAAAAAGAAAAGAAAGAAAAAACTAAGCAAAAGCTAAAATCCAAAACTAAGGAGGTAAAGAATAGAGCAAGTTAAAAGAACTCAAGCTTGTAGGAAATACTAATTATTGTAGGAACAAAACAGAACCCCTTAACAATTAAAGTTACTAATCCACACTCGCATACAATGTGACTGAGATGAGCTTCAATTCAATCCTTCATCCTCGATAGTAAATACAAGCTACAATCAATCCATGCACTACTGCTGGGCTGCTGGCATACAACCGGGGCAAACCATTCAAAAAATACAGTAAAAAAGAGGAAGAGAGGGGGGGAACACAACCTATGGTATTTTAAAATTTAACTCGAGCCTGCCAAACTGATGGCTCTTTCATAACTATTACTGGTAATACATGGGCGGCTGGGTTGTAGCAATGCTGGGATACCCTCCATCATAGATAGCCTGACTTGCACCAATTCGCTGGGCCTGCTGATGCATCAGGGCTTGTGCACTGCCCATTTTAGTCAAAGCCAGCTGCCTTTCATAAGCAATGAGATCAGCTGTTGTAAAACCAGGGACATGTGCAACAGTTGGTGGGGGTAGAGGGCTAGAGCTGGTCCCAGGAGGAGTGGGCTTACTACCCCATGAGCACTGCAACATAAAAGACTGGCACCATGAGCTCTTACTTTAAAGCAGAGAATATTGCGAGACACATTCATGCAACTTTTGGAAGTAGAAGAATTCAATTAAAAGTAGAATGAAAAAGCAAAATAACCATAACCAAATTCTTTTGATCAATCTTAATCAAGATCACTGTAATAAAATTCCAATCTAGTTGAAACTTATCGACAGACTAACCAATAACGGACATCAATTAACAATGTTTTCATTACGGTCGATAGATATCTAACAAGATTCTTTCATAATAAATATAACTTTTTATAACAGCAAGACTTTTATTTACATCAAAGATAAACACGCAATCATCAGAAAAATAAACCCTTCAAACCATTAATACGAAAACAAGTCAAAGCTGGTAGTTAAACCAACTGATAATATGTAAACAAATTTATGAACAATACACACGATGGCTCAACAAAATCACTAAGATTCAGCAGAAAAGAGAATTTTGTAGATTTTATTGAATTACTAAATTACCTTTATTGGTTTGCCAAAGAGAATCCGGGCATTTCCCATCTGAATAGCACGAGCCGCTTCAGCGTGGTTACTGTATCTAATAAAACCAAAACCTTTATCTTGTTGCATACGAATATCTTCAATAACTCCAACATTAAGTGCATGAAAATGCCTGTGGAGATCAACTGATGTAACCTGCAATGTGTTGCTTTGCTAATAAGAAACAACAAATTTAAGGTAAAATATATTCCTAAAACTAACAAAGGAAAAAAACAAGAAAAAAAATGCAATTGACTGACTAATTGATTAGAAAGAAGATTTAATATGTTAAAATGGAAAGGGAACATATCAATAAAATCATAAAGATCGTACACTTTAGTATTCCCGATAAAAAATGGCAGATATTTGCTAAAACTGAAATTAAAGGCCTTACGAGGTATTATTAGCCTTCAGCAATTGTCAATAAAGTAAGAGAATGGACCGTAAAGAATAAGACTAAAGAATGTACTGTGAGGAATAGAACTGTAGCACAAAATTTTATTCATTAAGAACTAATCTAGAACGCTGAAGAAACTGATTATTTGAATTATTCGTTTAACATTTGATTCAAACATAAAAGATCTGATATTTAGCATGAGAATCATGGTGGAATGGGCGCAGAGAAGGAAATGACAAACACTTCGGCCTAATGGAAATCAGCAACGACGAAATGACAAGATGAGGACATGAGGTGCCCTAGGCTCCGAAAATCTGCATTTTTCAAAATCCAGAAAGGAAGTAATTCCATTGATAATGGCCAAATATCAAGTAAAGGCCGAGGGAGGAGTAATGGAATAGAAATATTGGAAGTGCCAAAATCGAGCAATCAGAAATTATAAGGGCTTAGATGTAGTTGAAGGTTAAATTGACAAAAAGTACTGCTTGAACAATGTAGGTTCAAATGACAAGCACAACTTGGGAACAGGTAATAGGATCCTAAGTATACAGATAATTTATCCACATATTACTGGTCGAATCTGATAAAAAATTATTACAACAAATTCATCCGCCACAATTCTTTGATCCTAACACAGAATATGGACATCAAGTACCAATATTCTCCATCTAAAACAACAGCAGAGTTTCTTCTATGATTCAGCTAGTAGATATGAAGACCCAAATTCTATCAGAGGAGTTCTTACGTAAATACTCACCTCTGGACCAAGATTGCCAACATATACAGTAGTATACTGAGGATTATTCTCTGGAGCATCATCGTTAATTTTCTCTTGACCATCTTCTGCACAAGAAAAAAATGCTAAAATGTAAGATTAAGATCACATATTAAAACTACAAAAGTTAAATTTAAAGACCAAGTAAAAATTAAGAGGCAAGTTGAAAACCAGAATAGCTGTAGTAGGAGTCAATATTTGGCCAGCTACCTACCCAAGTTGAGTTGGGAACAACCCTTGTAATATCCCGAATATTTATAAAACTTATAAATATGATATTAAATTATTAGAGAAAATTATACTGTAATTTCAAGGACGATATTTTTATAAGCTGGGGTGAGTGTAATATCCCAAAATTTTTATCAGGATTATAAATACGATCTTAAACGGTTAAAGAATTAAAACCCTAGAATTATGAATCGAATACCTAACGAACGACTGTTCGGGTAAACTTTGAAAACCTAATTATAACCTACAACTAGGTTTCAGGAAGTTTAAAACCTAAATCTATTGTTTTGTGAAAGAAAAATATTTTCGCGGAAAAACGGAGAAAATGTCGTGCTTGGGAATATATTTGTATTGACAAGTTGCTTTGCCGTGCTTCGGGAATAAGCTACTTGTAAGCTACTTAGGTTTAATCACTAATCAAGCTAAGTTTTTAAGCTAATTAGGTTTATTAAACCAATCCATGTGAAACCTTATGGATCAATCAAAATACTTGAACAAAACCATTCTAGACCAATGGGAGTCGAGGACAAGGATTGTAATCCTTGTGCAAACAAACAAACCAATCAAAACCATAATCCTTGTGAACAAAACCAACTCAAGCACGTCAAGCACCTAAGCTAGATATTTAGGAGGGAAGCATGTCTTAAAGTCCATTCTACCCTAACCTTGCAAGCCTATAAATACCAAGCCTTCCCTTCGTTAATTCCTCACCAATTCACCAATAATCCAAGAGTTAAAGTGCTGGTATAATAGTAGAGAGAAAGAGGTGTTAGTCAAATGCAAGAAGGCTTGAGCAATCAAAGTATAGAGCTTGCACTTCAAGAGGTAAGAAAACTTAGTTTTGATGCTCTTCATTCTAGTTCATGTGTTCTTGAGTAGGAATCATGAAATCTTGCATAATTAGATTTATGATTATGTATTAAGATGTTATAGTCATAAAACATGATGGTCTAGCAAATTAATGATTGTGACATCAAGTTTTATCAAGCGGATCAAGAATTTATGAAACTAGTTTTTCTCATGTGAGCAAAATTTCGATGCCTTGTAGCTAGAATCAGTTGGCCCGGTCTAAAGATGATTTGTAGAAGGGGAAGTTACGAACAAGTGGACGCTTGAATCACCCAAAAATATTTTGAAATGAAGAAGTTATGCCCGTTTTAGTAAAGGAGGTCATGCATTCAAAACTAGTTTTTGGCCGGAAGTTGGACGCCGAGCAGGAGAATGGCCGGAAGTTGGACGCCGAGCAGGAGAAAAATGGACGTCGGGGCACCAGAGCATTACCCCGTGCAAATTTTGGGTTTCCGTTTGGTTGGCGTTGTAAAACCTAACGAGTCATAGTTAAAAACTTGAATTGAGATAGTAACAAGTCTTAGTTGTAACTAATAAGTATGTCAATCTCATAAACATGTGTAGGTTAAATGAGGAAACGTGAATTAGAGTAACGATTGAAGCGAATTTGGCAAGTCGTTCTTCACTTTTGCACTCCGTGCAATAATACATTTTGTATTGTTGGAATTTCATTTGACTTATAAAATTCATTATTTTGTGAAATGTTTATTGAGCAAGTCAAACCTCACCTTGCACTTCATGCAATAACGTGTTTTATTTATGAAGTTCATTGTTATGCAAGTGTTGCTTCTTTTACACCCCATGCATTAACAGGTTTGTTATTTATTATGTGCAACGTGATAGTGATTGTTGAATTTCAATTGAAAACTCATGTTAGTATTTGAGTTGAACAACTCTCTTGTATGGACAGGAGTTAAAGATATGTTAGGAAACCGATCTAACCATACTGTCGATACAAATGTGGTCAAATCAGTGTGAAGTGTCGATGTAACCGAAGCACATTGGTTGAAACATTTGAACAAGTGTTGATGAGACGAAGAACTAATTCATTAGTTCATGGGTTGGGAATCACTCAATTTACTATATTGATAATCGTTGAAATCTTATATGTAGTTATTCTATATATATATATATATATATATATATATATATATATATCTTGAAAATGTGATTATCTTCTCATATCTATATCTGTTAGACTTGTTGAGCATTTCGTAGCTCATTCTTACAATTATTTTTTTAAAATTGCAACTAAGGAAGAATACCAGAAGTATTTGGTGAAGAGGAATTTTATATTGTACTCTTTGTGTTTGTAATAGAATTTAAGTCGAAACGACTTTTGTAATGGAAAGCAAGAAACTGGGCATTGTAATGCGATTCAAATCAATAATATTACAAATTTTTATAAAAACTTATTGTGTACATTAACTTTAAGTTAATGAATTTTATGAATAAAGGTTGTATAAGTCGGCACGAAATCGAGCAAGCAAGTGAATTTCGGGGAGTGACAACCCTCTCCTAGTTTTCCACATACTACAATTTTATATCCCATCTTTCCCTCACTATTTCATTTTTAATCTGACCCAAAATTCGCCACCACCCCAACCACTGCTTCCCCTCCTCCATTACAATTGGCCAAAACCAACTCAACAATCTGCTGCCCACCTCCACCATCAGCCTACATTTGTTTCTACCTCTCTAGAATTTCTTTTTCTTAACATCTTATCTTATTCTCATATCAGATAAATTTCATAATTATTTCGAACTTCTGTAACATCCAGTGGCTAGACCTATTAACAACCGATAATGCACCCTTCATCTTAATTTTTTTTACCAAAAACTCGAGCAATTAACACCGACCTGGTGCTAATATTGAAAGGGGAATCCCTCCCAGCAGAATAAAAACAATCATCTAAACAGATTATTTAAGGCCCCTAGCCAGTGATGCACAAATGGCCTACGACCCGGCCTTGGTCCAGCCTGGTCAAAGCCCGACCTGGTCAAAGCCTGGCCTGAAGGCCACGAACAGACCACATTTTTTTGGCTCAGATCCGGCATGGGCTTGGCCTGGTTCACCCAAAGCTCGGTCCGGCCTGCCAATTTTCTTTATTCGCTACATCAATTCTCCCACTGCAGACGAAAACTTCATCTTTATGACAACTCATTCAATAAAAAAATAAAATTGACGTCTTTTAATACGTTCATTCATGCATGTTTGTTTATATACGAATAAGGAAATTAATGAAAACTCATTGACTAGTGTAATATATAAAGATTTTCTTTACCTAGCTAGCAACCTACACTTCTTACAGATCTTTCAAAATAAATGCTACACTTCTTACATCTTTATTTTAATAAATACTTAGCGTAACAACTAGAAAGTCATTTGCAAAATAATAATAATAATAATAAAAAGATATTTTTCATTATTGTAATTTGAAAGCTGTAACTTGTAATACATTACTTTTAATTAATACATTAATTAAGTTTAAAATTTTAATGGGTGTTTTAATAATATTTAAAATTACTTAAAAACTTGTTTGAATGGATCGAATCGGACTAGACTGACATGGCCTGGCATGACCCAAGGTTTGGCCTGCAGGCCTCAACAGACCCCCTTTTTTAGCGCCAAGCCCAGCCTGGCCTGGCCTGCAAGCCAAAAGTCAAAAGTCCGACCTGGCCTGGTAAGCCCAGGTTAGGTCGGCCTGTTGTGCATGCCTACCCCTAGCTATAGTTTTTATTTTTAACTTTTTTTGTTTGAATAGAGACATTCTATCTAAATTTAAACTCTGCTAATGTTTCCAAAAAACTTCCATTCATCCAAAATCCAACAAAATAATTCATTCGTCAAAGCAGATTCATCATAATCAAAAGGGAACAGAAGTAAGAGAGTAGTAGATTGTTATGCTAAATTTGCTCCTTTTGAGCTCAGAGAGAGGAACACATAAAGAGGAATATTTGACAAATGAGGCTGGTGAAGTTGAGCAATAGAAATGGTGGTATGTGGTGGTGAGAATGGACTATAGTGTGTAGAGTTGGTTTAGGCTGGCAAAACAGATCGCTAATTGGAGGACGCCAAATTGAGGAAGATGAGATAAATGAAAAGGCAGATAGGAAAAACAAGGTCGAGAAAGAGAGAGAGAGTTGTTTCTCAGTAATTTGATTAGATAGTTGGTCAAGTAGTGGGTCTTACTAACAATATGTCAACTACGACGTCATTTCTACACAATTTTTCAGTACTCGTTTTGAAACCCTAACATTATTGTCTAAACTCTAAAGAATCTAAACAATAAGTTTATGTTAATATGAGTCACCAGTTCCCACTTCCACCTCTTAAATTATTAAATGCTCGTACAAAACTACTTTTATTAGTCAGATTTCAACAGTGTTCTAAAAATCTCCGCCTAAGTCTGATTAATCCCTTTCTATGCGTTAGGCCCTTCCCTGGCGCCTCACCTAGGCCCAAGACGGAAAAAAAAATCCCTTAAAAAATTAGAAGGGACTAGGCGGAGAAATTAGAGCTATTTTTTTATAAAAAAAAATTTAATAACTAAGCTAAAAAACGACGTCATTGGAGTGGATAATGAGGGTTGTTCGGGCTGTTCGGACCTTACTTGGGAGGTGGTTGGTTAAGCATCTAGAACAGATAGTGTGCTAAAGCCTAGGAGAAGTAATAGAAATGTTGAATTAAGAGAACTCCATGAACAATATTTTTTGTCTAATGATGACACAGAGGAAGAAGAATATGAAGAGTATGAGTGTGAGTCCGATGGGGCATTATCTTAGAGGGATATGGAAAAGAAGAGTTAGATATACATAAGGAAATAGAGATGAGGACTATTAGTTTATATATTTTATTATTTGTTTGTGTTTGAACTTTGAACAATTGCATATTTGTGTTTGAACTTTGACATTGGCAATATGGATATGTGTTTGAACTTTAAGCAAATACCTTTATTATCTTTATTATAGATTATTTTGCTTTATATTATTGTTTTATTTGAATAAATGTAAGATAAAATATTAAAATTGACTTAAAATAAAAAATTTAGCCTAGGCACTAGGCTCTCCCGGCCGCCCACCTAGCGCCTTTTAGAACATTTGATTTCAATATACTTAATGCTCCCTCCGTTCCACAAAGAGTACCATTTACAAAATTTGCAAATATTAATAAATATATTTTTATTTCATGTATACCCCTATGAATAGTAAGGCGTTAGTTTAGTAGTGTGATATGTCAGGTATGATGATGAAATTATAATGGCAACTTGAGAACAGTGAGTCATTTTATTCTGCTATCACTAAAATGCGGACTTTTTATTTGGAGCAAAAAATTTGACAAAATGAGACAATTTTTGCGGGGGATTGAAGAAATATAAAAAAATTGATAACATGCTAGTATGCATGGACTAGATTATCTTAATTTCCACAAATGTATACTACACACTAATGAGGCATCTAAGTATCTCGAATTTTCCATCAATATTATAAAAACCATAATATAATTTTAATGCAGGAATAGAAATGTACTTTAAATTCAAACTAAAAATGTAGCCAGACCTAACCAATATAGCAAAAATAGGAGAGATAAAAATATGCACCGTAGATACTTTTTCTAATTAGTTTTACTACAATACACCATATTTGGAAGTCCCAAGGTTCATGACCTCACCTGATGATCCATTTGTTAGTTCAACAACATTCTTGGAATCTGAGTTCTGTTTGTCATCAGCTCCAGCACCCTTTGCTGCCCAGTTGCACCGAATTTGTCTGCTCCCAAGCCACTTTCCTACAATATTAGACACTGGGTAAGTTTTTATTTTTCCTTCAAAATTACAGTTATCTAACCACTATAGGTATGGAATCATTGAAATTAAATAAGTGCACCCCAATTGTAATTCTTTATTTATTGTCCAGCTACTTTTTCCCTTTCTTAAGAGGCTAGGTGAGAAGAATGTTATGGAATAGAGCTTCATGATTTGCTGAACATGTAGAGAATGCAACTATAGAAAATCAAGAAATAAAAAAGTATAAATGAATTACAATGAGAACATGAAGATTTCCTCACCGTTCAATTCATTTATTGCACTTTGGGCATCCTGGACACAGAAAATATCAATTGATGAAATCACGAGTCAAACAACAGATCAACGAGGAAAAGGGGGAGAGGAGGAGATAGTATAATATATATAGAACGAAAAAAAAAAAATAACGATATGAAAACTGAATACCTGTTGACTCCTGAAAGATACGAATCCAAACCCTCTTGAGCGCCCAGTTTTCTGATCCCACATAACTCTTGCATCTCTATAACCAGTAGCGCCAGATAACATCAAGATAATGTGAATTTCTATTAACTTCACTTTAAATCCCAAGAGATCGAACTATTTAGAAAATAAGTAACAAGGAAATTGAACTTACGAGCAACTAGCATACACATAAAAGCATGCAAATAATGTGGCATCTGTAACCTCGGGACTCAGATCACCAACAAAAATGTTGAAGTGGCCTACAAGAGAAAATAAATACAGTATAAGCTATCTACCAATTGATCCAATCAACAAGTAAAATAAGAAATAGACTAAAAAAGAAATTAAAAAATAAAGGATATATACAGACCTGATGTATCCTCTCTCTGACTACTAGCATATGCCCAGTTAACTTTAATAGGTTGTCCAAACCTGAGATTTAAAAGTTCAGGTAAACTAACAGAAAATAGCTGATCAGCAATTTCAGTTCGGTGAGGTTTCTACTCACAAATGCCTTCCATTAAGAGTCACAATAGCAAGGGCAGCTGATCTGCGATCAAAGTAGTCCACAAAGCCATAGGATGACTGCAAAGGAAGAAACAACAACAACTATGTTAATTGTATTAACAACAGCTATTTTAACTTTGCAACTTAAGTAGTACTGAAGGACCCAGCTCAAATTACGAAAGTTTCTAACTTTTAATTTTTTCTACCTCAAAAACATCCATGGTTGAGGTTGAGGTTGAGGTTGAGGTTAAGGTCGATCATCTTGGTATGTGATAAAACAAGACTAGTCAACCATTTTCATTGTCCGGCAAGTTGAATCATAGATCAATATAAAACACTTAAAGTTCTAACTCAACTACCATTCAATTTCAATATCTTTTCTTTTGTTCTTTAATGGATTTTGTTAGTGTGGTGAGTGTGTTATTCCAAGTGCGACCCGACAATTGGAAAATAGCTATAAAATTTTATACTAGCAACATCAATGTGAATTTTTATTAGATTTTGGAATTTGGAATGTAAGAAATGAACAAACAAATTGGGAGCAAGGAAGTAAATAAGTATAAAATGGCTTATTCAAGATCAGCCAACCCAAATAAAGATCAAACAGAGCAACCTATGCATCTTTAATAGCAAAAATAATAGTTTGAAAGGAAGTTTAAAAATTAGAATAATTTGATCACACCTTCTCCTTTCGAATGAGTTTACAGCCTTCAAGGGGACCAGTACTCGAAAAAACCTCTTGAAGAAGAGGTTCTGTAACTTGTGGGTGAATGTTCCCGACATAACTGCATCATCTCACAAAATATTATAGAATATTAAGTTATTAACACTTGAAACCAATTTAAGTTGCATTGATTTAAAAGAACAAAATATGCACAGAAAGCTATATAAAGAATCATGACAAATGGAATATCAAAAATAACAATTATAGATGGTAGAACATCCAGTGAAATATTACATTTCCATGAATTATTTCAAAAGCATGGAAAGAGTAGAGACAAAAAAAGATTTGAAAATACTGATACACGCTGAGGAGAAACATGACAACTAAAAAAATTTACGCAGGCTAAATTTGCTCATAGCAATGATAAGAAGATTGACACAATAAGCTAAACCTGATGAAATTGTAAAAATTACCCTCGGTTCAAATGTGTGAACTGATCACAGCAAAAGAGAAAAAAAAAAAAGGAAAGAAAATGTAGCAAGACACTCACACACTGCGGCATGTAGTTGAATCAAAGCCAGGAGGCAGGTTACCACTCAAGATAGGCTCTATCTGCAAATTAATAAAGAAAAAAGAGAAAAAGAAAAATATAAGGAAGGAATAATGGAAAGGCCCAAAAATAAAAATCTATGTCAATTGTAAGAAAGAAAAATAAATTGTACTAAGAGCCAGACGGGAAGAAAAAAAACAAAAATGCAAGCACTTGTGAATACCCCTCAACTCTAACTGGACTACACGAACCTTCACACCGTTTACATGGGAATTTTCAGACTCCCTTAAAGATGAGCCCTAGACATTTTAATATTTTAAGTTAATTTTCACCTTAGACATGGACAGGATACGGTATGTACGAGTGTGAACAGTTAAAAAGTATGAACCTCAAACCCTTGAAGGCACCTATCATAACACAACAGAACACTCAAAATGAAATCCAACATGGGAAAATTAAAAAAGACTCCAACTTATGGCATAATTAGTCAAGGAAAAGGACAACCTTTGAGAAAACTTCTATCCCGTATAAGTATAAACAGTCCTCTATGAAAATATATCAGTTGCAAGCATGCACACACAAATGAACCAAAAAATGGAAAGTACTTTCATAAATATGTCACGAAATAAGAGTTTCAACAATATCTTTTCCATCCCACAATTTAATTGACGGGCAAAATCTATACAGGGAAGAACTAGAGGACACATGAGACAGGGTTGCATTCCCATAATGAATAAACAATTCGTTGTTTATTCCTATAATCCGTAAGAAAACTCCCGAAAAGCAATTAGAAGGAAAAAACAAACTTATTTTACATTTAGTAAGCTGGGATGGGAAATATATCATTAGTTTGAATGATAAAGTTCATGTGGTTTACTCTTCCTTCTAAAAACTCATTCAAGTTAATACAAAGTGCGTAATTAGCTAAGGTGCACATTTCAAAAGAACCAGAAAATGATTCAATTCCTATCATTTAACTCAGCAACCAATCAGGTAAGAAAAGTATCACCAAAAAGCCCATTTCCAAACCAATTCTAATTATATAAAAATACAAAAAAAATATTTCACTGAAAGAAGGGTCTCAAAGGTGATAAATTGAATAAGCCCCCGATGTTTCCCATCGATAGGAATAAAAGTCATTCAAAAATATAAATAAATACATATAACTGAATAAAACACCATGAAAATTTACAGGAAAAAACAATCAAAGGGTAAAAAGAGTAATTTTTACCTGGGGAGGGGCTAAGAGACCAGGGTGGTAAAGAGATTGCTGCATCAATGCTTGTTGCTGCTTCAGCCTCTGCTGCATCCTTCTTATACTTCTATTTTTATCATATATATAGAGAGAGATAGAAAAATCTAAATATACATATATTGGGAAATTGAGATGATGCAAAAATGGAAAAATTAGGGTTTTGTTTGGGAAGCAGAAAAAAAAAAAGAGAAAAAAAATGAAAGAAAAAAAAACCTCGACGGAGAGGGAACCGATGAAAATCGAGAGAAGATGATGCTCTTTCTTCCAATGTCTTGATACCAAATGATATAAACGCCTTCAATTTTTTAAATCCTCTACACCCGTTTCTACTTCAGTATTTTGCAAAGGGTCTGTGCGCCGTTGATTTCTGATATCTGATTATTTGGTTCTTGAGTTTATGTAGTGTTAATTTTTCCTTCTCCCTTGAGCATCGTTACTAGCCTCTGTGCTATACGTAATTCTGTAATTAACATAAAATATAAACTTTATTAAATTTAGAGAATAAAAGGGATTAATGTAATAATACATACAAAGCTAAATTATAGAAGACAAAATATTTATATATTTAAATTTATAAGTGCGTAAAAAAATTGTGACACGTCCAATAAAAGGCACATGAAGGACATCAGTGTGCGAAAGAACATTGTAAGTAAGAGCGTCTTGAACAAATATATTTGGTGATACTAGAGTTCACCATTCAAGTTTTCTCACCCCACACTGTGTTCATTACGTTACTACAACAAAATAATGAAGTCGATCGCCTCAACCAAGTTTGCTCCCCGTGGTGCAAAATTGAAGTTATATTTTTCTCGTATCCACACTATATATCAATTGAACAAAAGGAACAGTGAATACAATTTGGCACAAGGGAGCAATTCTAGAATAATGGGCATATATGGAATTAGAAGAGAAGAATGGTCTGCTGGTAGCTTGACGTCATAGTAGTTAATGATAGTTTAAACAATTGTAATTGTAACTGCTATAGTTAGTTAGGGGTGGTTAAAGCATGTGGCAATTGTCACTGTTTTTGGAGGGAAAGTTAGTTACGGAGTAGTTAGCCATCTGCAGAATTATATAAGCTGAAAAGAAGCTTAATAAGGGGGAGCTTGATGTACTGAGCTCTTTTCCTTATTCTGTAACTGATTCTTTCTTCTATCAATAAGAGTTCTTCCATTTCTTTGCTTCAATATTTTTATTTTCTTTTATTCTGAAGTTCTAGTTCTTCTGTTTACTTGCTATTTTAATTACCATTTTCACTGGAATTACCAAATTCTCTCTGAAACCATTACAAGTGGTATCAGAGCTATCAATCCTTGGACTATTAAACCACCATGGCAACAGGAACACGATCTAGAGATAACCTAGAAGAGGGTCTTAGCAACACAGATTCCAAGCTTCAAGAATTAATGAACAACCATCGTCACTTACAACAAACAATAGAAACTTTTGGGGAGAAATTTGGGCATCTCCAGAATACAATAGACTTGATGATTGCAGAATTTCAATGCAACCTCAAAGGAAAACTATAGCTTCTAATTAATGAGGTAAATCCTAAAATAATTATTGATTCACCTAGGGTTGTTGTAGTTGGTAATGATAGGAATACCAGATTCATAAATCCTAAGTTTGAATTTCCTATGTTTAATGGGCTAGACAGCAAGAACTAGATTTTGAAATGTTACTATTTCTTTCAATTTTATCCCATGACTCATGATCAAAAACTGAAAAGTGTGGCATTAAATGTAGAAGGTAAGGCTCGTACTTGGGTCTCGGCTTACTATAGAAAAAATCTTAGGGTTTCTTGGGGTCAGTTTGTTGAAGATATAAAGATTAGATATGGAGATTCTTCCATCAATAATGTACTGTCAGAATTCAATTGTCTTCTGTCAGTCAATACCAGAAGAAATTTGAATTCCTAATAGCATTGGTTGAAGCTGAAAACCCTGGATTGTCTGAAGAGTATATTGTCAAATATTTTATTAGGGGATTGAAAGAATAAATTGGGGGTTTTGTAAAATTGCTCAAACCTCATAAATTATCTAAAGTAATATCTACTGTTAGGGTTCAAGAGATCACTATAGAAGCAATTTAGAAGATAACCAAGTCAAATTCCTTTTCTGTTAAACAAGGGGAATATTCCTTGTAAGGAACCATGACTAATAAAATAGGTCCAAACATTCAGTTAGCATATTCTAAAATAATGAGTGACAAGATTAAACCTCAAGGTACAACATATAATCATCATGGAAACAAAACTTACTCTGGCCCAATAGAGAGGCTCACATATAAGGAAATGCAAGCAAAAAAGGATAAAGAGCTATGTTTTAACTATGATGAGTTGTATACTCCCAATCATAAATGTCCAAACAAGCAAGTGTTTATGCTTATTGGAGAAGAACTGTATGAGGATGATATGGGCTTGAAGGTTGAGGATCAACAAATACTGCAGGAACAACAGATATTATCAGCAAAGAAACAAGAGACAAATATAGAAATCTCCATGCATACGCTAAATAGGAGTACATCTGATACTATTATCAAGATTAAGGGTATAATAAAAAACAAAGAAATTATCATACTCATTGATATTGGAAGTACACATAATTTTCTCAATACAAAGACTACAGACCTCCTTCATTGTACCAAAGAAATGGATAAGCCAATGCAGGTTTCAATGGCTGATGGGTTTAAGATAGTGAGTTCAGAGAAGTGTACAGATTTTGTTTGGAGAGCACAAGGATATAAATTTAATACATAAACGAGGTTAATTCCATTAAAAGGGTGTGATACAGTGTTAGAAGTTCAATGGCTGAAAATTCTTGGAGATTGCACTTTCAACTTTGGACAACTTACCATCTCTTTTACTATAGCAGGGAAACCAGTCAAACTACAAGGCATTAAGGATGGGCAAGGAACATGTATCTTCATGATAATAGATACAAAACTTTCTGATACTTATAAAAAGGAACAGATTTCTCTTCTAGGTTGTTTTTCTCAGTTAAATTAGACAATGCCAATGAAAAGGTTCCAACAGAAATTGATGAATTACTATACCTATATGAGGATGTTTTTAAGAACCCTCAAATATGCCTCCATTAAGGAATCATGATCATCAGATTCCCCTTAAAACTGGCTCAGAACCATTTACAATAAGACCCTATAGGTATCCTTAAGTGCAAAAAGATGAAATAGAGAGAATAAAAAGAGAAATGCTGGCTTCTAGTATCATACAACCTAGTAAAATCTAATTTGCATCACCTATATTACTTGTTAAGAAAAAAGATGATTGTTGGAGATTTTGTGTTGATTACAGGGAACTTAATAATATCACCATCAAAAACAAGTTTTCTATTCCCATAATTGAAGAACTTCTGGATGAATTGAAAGGAGCAATGGTCTTTAGTAAACTTGATTTAAGATCTGGCTATCACCAAATCAGGATGTACCCACCAAGCATTTACAAGACTGCTTTTAGGACACATTTAGGGCATTATGAGTTTCTTGTGATGTCATTTGGCTTAACTAATATCCCAGCTACTTTTCAAGTTCTCATGAACCAAGTTTTCTCTTTATATCTAAAGCAGTTTATTCTGGTATTATTTTGATGGCATCCTGGTTTACAACCCAGATTTGCAAGCTTATATGAGGCACCTTGAAAGTACTTTGTCTTTACTCAGGTCACAATCTTTATTTGCAAAGAAATCTAAATGTTCATTTGCACAATCTAAGGTAGAATATCTGGGTCACATCATTTCTATAGAGGGAGTTTCTGCAGATCCTAGTAAGATTGATGCTATGGTTAGATGGCTTATTCCTATTACTGTCAAGAATCTGAGAGGATTTCTTGGATTAACTGGTTATTATAGAAGGTTTATGAGAAACTGTGGGAAAATATCTAGACCTTTCACCAAATTATTGTAGAAGAATCAATTTTTATGGACTGAAGAGGCTACTATTGCCTTTAATAAACTCAAATAGGCCATGAGTTCAACTCTAATCCTAGCCTTACTAGATTTACCATTTGTGGTGGAAACTGATTTTAATGTTAACGGGATTAAACCAGTTCTTATGTAAAGGGGCAGACCATTAGCATTTTTAAGTAAGGCATTGATGCCTAAACATATGGGGCTCTTAGTATGTGAAAAAGAGTTATTACAATACTACAAGCTGTGATTAAGTGGAGAGCTTACTTGATAGGGTCACATTTTATCATCAAAATTGGCTATCAAAGTCTTAAATTCTTTATGGAACAAAGGCTAACAACTTTCTTACAGCATAAATGGTTGAGCAAAATGTTAGGTTATGATTATGAGTAGGGATGTTCATTAGGTAAATATCAGACCGAATCGGTACGGAATTTATTTAAAATTCGGTACTGATACCGATACCAGTTGAATCGATATACCAAACCGGTTATTTATTGAAAATTATTATTATTATTATTATTATTATTATTATTATTATTATTATTATTATGATTATTATTATTATTATTATTAATTATTTATTAGTAATAACAATAATAATTATAAAAAAAAAATAGGATAGCCGGTACAACCGATACGATTCGGGATATATAGGACCATCAAAACTCCTGACCGGTACCGAACCGGTTGTACCAATATATCAAATCGGTTCATACCGGTTCAGGATACACAAAAAATCAGGTGGACTGATTTTATTGAACACCCCTAATTATGAGATCACTTATAAGAAATGGACTGAAAGTATGGTTGTAGATGCTCTCTTAAGACAAGAGCATAAAAAAAGAAATATAAATTAATGGCTACATCCAAGCTATGTCTGGTATAGTTTCTTTATGGTTGTAAGAAATTGAGGAATCCTATATTGAAGATCCACAAATACAAACATTGGTGCAACAGTTATCCATCGACTCTTATGCTGTTCCTGAATTTTCATTTCAGCAAGGGATATTGAGACAAAGAAGTAATGGGTCTCTAACTTTTAGGTTTATTTTGATGCCAACAATAATTAGTAAATATGTTAATTAAAAGGGTAGAATCCTCTCCATAGGATTTATATTATAATTATTTTTAATTATCTTATTTTGACTAAAAATATTTTTCAAACTCATTGAATTATTATTTTATTAACCTTGATAATTTAATATCAAGTGTTAAAAATATTTATTCATAAAGTGACATATTTTAAGATAAGGAACCTCCTATTTATTAAATTATTTTCAAATTATATATTATTATCAATACAAGAAGCTTGGCAAAAATAAAAATCTTTTTACAAAAGTTTATTTCATCCGAAATGGAATTATTCTATCCGAAAATTTTTGTCTTCCTCCATCTGAAAAATGAGTTTGGCTTGATTAAAATTATGTGGTTAGAAAACAAATAAATTACTCCAAAACAAATAAATTACTCCATTTTCATACCTTAATCCTAGCATGAGTCTTAACTAAAGAAACTTTGAATGCATTAGTTTGAAAAGGTAGTTCACGTGGAGGTTGCTATTATTAATGTATTTTAAAAATTAAAATACATATGCTGGAGAAATGTAAAGGCAATATTAATGCCTTGTCCATCTAAAAAATGGACGTGATTATTTTTATCTACCAAACTATGGGCCATCTGAAAATTTAATGTGTTGAAAAAATGTGTTTCTTTAATTTGGTTCAATTCGTGTGATACGTGCATGATCTTGGCCATTTAAATTTTAACAATTGTTGCCCATCCGTTGATTAAAAATAAAAAGCTAAAAAGACCTTTTTACCCCAAGTTTTAAAATTCTATAAATAGGATGCTTTTCATTTTTTTTCTTTTTACCAATTGACAAACAAAGAAAAAATTATATTCCTAGCCTACAGCTTCTCTCTCTAAAAACTTTCAAGTTCTCTTATACTCGAAATTTATACATTAAAGAGAAAAATTGGTCAAAGTATTTGAGATAAGTTGTTAAATTGCATTATTTGATTTATCTTATACTTATTTATATTTATAGATATACAAATATAAATTGGTATACGTACATATATATAGATATATATTATCTATTTACATCATATAAAAAGTCAGTACTTAGATACTGAAACAATTCGGAGATACACCTCTTGAGTGAAGGAATCATCTGAACGATCTTTAAAATCCTAAGTTATTTTTTTTTATTGATATAGTTCATTTATATAAATATCCTAAAGTAAATCAGTACTTAGATGCCGAAATAATTCGGAGATACACTTCTTGAGTGAAGGAATTATCCAAATGGTCTTTAAAATTCTAAGTAGTCTATCAAAAATATTTATATAAATATTGATTATGAAACTATAAATTTGGTCAGTATTTAAATACTAAAACAATTCGTAGATACACCTCTTAAGTGAAGGAATCGTCTGAACGATCTTTAAAATCCTAAGTGGTCATATTTAAGTGATCACGTTATAGATCAAATATATCAATATATATAGATTCAAGTAAAACAACTTTTTTTGTTATATCAAGTATCATTTAACTGTTTCATTCAGTATACTTAATGTCTGTCATTACAAGTATTTGAATATAAATTTATTTAGTCATAAATATTTGTTGTATAATATAAAAGTTACCTAAACTTTTATATCACAAATATAATTATTATATCTGCATACAAAGAAGTATATCACTCACTATAAAGGTTATTTAAATTTTTATAACTGAACTTAAATATATATCTACTTATTTAAAGAAGCATATTTCAAAAATAATTATTTATTACAAAAGGTTAGTTTGTTGGTTTTATATATCTGTGAGAAAAAATACTGATCATTTGATCAAGACCTGAGTCTTAGAGAGGTCAACGGGTTGTTGGGTCTCTAGTGCTCTTGTGAGGTGAGGGATAGACTTCTTATTTCAAGACTGTAAAGTAGAGCTAGACTCAAGGTACAATTACATTTGAGGAATGAGCAAGGAGCTACTGTCCAAGATAAGTAGTTGTATGTATAGTTGAAAGTTGATATAAAACTTTATAAATGCTTCTCCACCTATTGAAGGAGAATTTATTACTAATAGTAATAGGATCTCAAGTCCTTAATTGGAGCTTGAGACTGGACGTAGTAACATACCCGAGCTGTATGTTGTGAACCAGATAAATCTCTGTGCATTGTGTGATTGATTTTTTATTGTGTTACATATTAATTTCTGGCATTTCAAATAAACTAATTAAAAATTCAAAAGGGCCTAAGATAATTTTTAATCAGTAATAATCTATTCAACCCCCCGTCTAGATTACTATTGGACTTTCAATTGGTATCAGAGTAGTGCACTTTAACTTGTTTGTTGAGTAATGACAAGCATTATAAAGAGTAGATCCATCTATGGCCTACACAAACACTATCTGTAACACTCCGAACCAACCACTTGTCCGGAGTGCCACACGCCGCAAGCCCGAAGAGCTCGCAAGGCAACAATATCAATAGCGCAGCCCAAACACAAACAAAATAACTCAACAATAATGAAACTAACTTGAAACCGAACAGTCTTTAATTACCAAAATTACACTAAGGTTCAATAACTAAATACCGAAAACATAACTTTGGAAACACAGCTCCAATAACAAAAGTCTTATCATAATTCTAAAATATTCATAAACTTCTTAAACTAAAATATCTTTCGATCATCCACAAAAGTATCCACAGTGCTCGGCTCTTAACAATGGACCCTGTAAAAGTTAATGTAAGGGTGAGCGGTGAAGCCCAGCAAGTAACAATCTTCACTATTTAGGTGGATCAAGTACTATTTGCAAAACACTTTTTTTCGAAATACCTTTTGTTCAATAACAGTAATAAATATACTTTTTGGAATAACATTTTTCTTAATAACAATAGTCAATATTTATTTTCAAAACCAAAATCAATAATTACAAAACACAATTCAAAGACAAATTTCGATAAGCTCAATATATTCGATCAACGATTTCGATAAGTTCAATATATTCGATGTATCTTTTAATCCACAGAACGACTAAGGTTACAGCAGCCCTGTAACACGGCCCTTATGTTCGATAATGTCAATGATACGCCCCCTACTAAGGTATCTTATCATGCACGCGCCCCGAAGAGCGCCCCCCGAAGGGTATCTAATGGTGTGCGCCTTAGTAGGTCCTAAATTGTTCCGGAACTAGCGTAAACACTAACAGTTTCAATACATAGTCGGACTGAGGTTTCTAAAAGCAGTTTCTCAATATTTTCGATATTCAAAACTATACTTATTTCACAGTTCAAAATCATATAATCTCATTTTCTAAATCAAAATTCTATTTTAATACTTTATCCGAGTTTTTAACAAAATATAAGTGTAACATTTTCATTCAAATGGAAGCCTTAAATAAAGAATAACAATATTTGAAACAATACATTTAGGCATCCGAATAATTTCTAAAGCATACATAATTATAAACGATAATTTTAAAATACTAAATAGCTCGGAAAGTCACTTACCTCGATATCGCTGAACACAAAATTAATAGCTGAACAAATCCTAAATATAAATTCAGAACAATTAAACGTTATTATAATAATTCTATTATGCAACATTCTTCTTATTCATTTTAAAATAGCTATAAGTATATCTTAAAATATTCTTTCAATCTTTAATCATTTTCCAAACAATTAAACCATTATTCCAAAACTTTAAAGTTACTAAAATAATAATCTAAAACAATACTTAAAGTCAATAATATTAATCCAAAACTATTAGCTATTAATCTAAATACAAAACAATAATTAAAATCAATAATACTAATCCAAAACTATTTACTATTAATCTAAATACAAAACAATAATTAAAACTACAAAAATAACAACAATGCAAAAATATTAATTACTAACAAAATATACTAAATACCAACTAACAAACTAAATACAATACTTAAAACAATAATAACAATACAAAAATTTAAATAAGAACATACCCGAAAATATGAGTACCGAAGATTGCCTACGCCCTCGACACCAAAATTTTTAACTAAGGAGGTCTTTTATTAAAAGCCCTCCCACCACAAAGCCTTTCAAAATTGGAAGTCTTATTTGTGGTGAAAGAAAACAAAGGCAATCACTTCTATTTATGGCCTAAGGAAGGGAGAAACTTTCATAAATGGGGCGATGTGGGACTTTTCAAAAAAAACAAACCGGATATTACACTATCAGTTGTAGAGAAGGACTATCCATATCTAGACCCCCATTATTTGATGGCTCAAATTTTGCCACCTGAAAAAACAAATTCAAGATTTATGTCAAATCTCAAGGAATCAAAATCAAAGTTTGGCTTGCAATAGAGAGAGGTGTAAAAACTCCTTCGAAAATTATAGAAGAAAAGATCGTTGAAAAAGATATTGATAAACTCACTAGTGAGGATGAAGAGGCTATGAACTTAGCATCCAGAGCTGAAATGGTGTTGACTAGTGCTCTTATTGAAAAAGAATACAAAAAAGTTAGCAATTGCAAAAATGCTAAGAAAATTTGGGAAAAATTGATTATGACCTATGAAGGGACCAATCATATTAACGAAACCAGAAAAGATACTCTAATCCAAGAGTATGAAAGTTTCAAGCTGGAGAAAGGTGCAAAAATCATTGATATAAAAACTCACTTTTCCAGAATCATTGATGAACTGGAACAACTTGGGAAGGCATATACAACAAATGAGAAAATAGAAGAATTCTCAAAGCCCTTCCGTCTGTCTAAAAAATGAAGGTCACGACCATCAAAGAAATGCAAGATCTAACCACCTATCCTCTTAATAGCCTTATTGGAAATCTGCATGCTCACAAAGTTGCCATGATCGTTGAAAAAGTTGGATCGGATACTGATCTCAAAAATAAAGAAATTGCTTTCAAAACTCTACTTGTAGATCAAGAAAGCGATGATAAAGAATTGAATGAAGAACTCTTAAGCTTGAACAATAATGAAGTTACTCTCTTATCTAGACAACTCAAGAGAGTGATTCAAAGCAAAGCCATAAAATATGCCAAATATTTTTTTAAAGACAAACAACAACTCAACAATTTCAATGGTAAACAAACCTTTAAATAAAAGGCACAAGGAGAAAATTTCAGAACAAAAAATAATAACAACTTAAGAAATGTCAGCTCAAATGCAAATTCAAACACGTGTTTTGGATGCAAACAACCTGGTCACTTTAAAAAAGATTGTCCAAAACTAGCTAACAAAGTGCTAATAGCTGAGGAAAACTGGGATCTAAGTGATGACGAAGAAGTTGTTGAATAGGCCAAAGAAATTGCAAATATATGTTTAATGACGGATAATTTTTCATTATCATCTGAGGTAAATCCTGAACTACCTAGTACTTCATTTACACATGCCTTTAAAAAATTAAGTGAAAAACATCATGAACTACAAGAAGCATATAAATATTTATATGAAGATAATGAAATCATTAAAGAAGATTTTATTAAACAAAAATCTCATTAGAAAAATTAATTAAAAGTAACATAAATCTTGAAATAGAAAATTCAAATTTAATTATAATTAATGAAAATTTAAAAGTAGAAAATATTTTTTTTTGAAAATGTATCACTAAAAGAAGAATTAGAAAAATTAAGAAAAATAAACAAAGATCTTGAAATAGAAAATTCAACTCTTATCATCTCTAATGAAAATCTTGAAGTTAAAAATTCAACACTTGTTTTAATCAATGAAGATACACAATTACAAAATCAAGTATTAAGCGAAGATTCTTCTTTGAAAGAACAATTTAAAATTTTGCCTAAAGAACGTGACGACTTATACACTACAGTTCTTAAATTCACAAAAGAAAAAGAAAACCTTAATATCATGCTTAGTCAACAAAGATGTGGATTTAACAAAGAAAGATTATGATTCATTGAAAAAACTAGTAAAACAAAAGACAAAAGACTCTATCATGTTAAAAGTAAAGAAAAAGAAAGTTATAGATCTCATTTTACTAAATGTTCATATTGTAATAAAAATGGTCATTCTATTCATATGTGCAATGCTCGGAATGAAAACTATAAAGGAAAAATGATTTGGGTTCCAAAAGGAACTTACATTTCACCAATAATTATTAAAAATGCAGGAAAAGAATTTCATATTCATCAAAAAAATTCATGATATAAAAATGCATTTTATAGACCTATTGCTACTAATAAAATACTTGTATCAACTGAGACTGATTATCATTTACCTAAATTTGTAAAAGGAAGCACAAGTGTTCCTTATACAAAATGAAAAACGTATCCAAATGACCCTTCTTATTAAAGGGTACTAGTTTGTGAATTTAACATTTGCTACAGGTATGTCTTACAGCTGACTATAGTAAAAGCAAATGGTATCTCGATAGCGGTTGTTCAAAATACATGACCGGAGATAAATCTAAGTTGAACAACATTCAAACTGCAAACTGTGGTAAGGTAACCTTTGGAGATAACAACAAATGTAAAGTAATTGAAATTAGGAATGTTTGTAATAAACACATAATAATTTCAAACGTTCAATTAGTTACATGACTCAGGTATAATCTTTTATCCATTAGCCAACTATGTGATAGCGGTTTTAAAATAATTTTTAATCCCTATAACTGTTCAATATTTAACCAACTTGATAAATTAATTTTATTTTGTCCTAGAAATCAAAATGTGTACACATGTAACCTAAATGCATATTCTCACCTAGATAATGTTTGCCTAGTTTCTACAAATGATGATCCATGGCTTTGGCACCGTATATTAGGTCATATCAACATAAAACTGATTAATAACATTACATCTAAAGAACATGTTCACAGTCTTCCAAAACTAAAGTTTAAAAAAAATCATATTTGTGAAACCTGTGAATTGGGAAAATAAATATATGCATCTCACAAACCTAAACTCACAGTGTCAACCTCTCAACCTCTAGAATTCTAGAATATGGACATAGTTGGACCAATTCCTAAATATGGCATGGGTGGGGCTGTATACATTCTAGTTTTGGTATATGACTACTTTCGATGTACATGAGTTGATTTTCTAAAATTTAAAAATTAAGCTAAAAAATCTTTCTCTACTTTGTGCATTAAAATTCAAAATCAACAAGGAAGCTCTATTGTTTAGAATTTGACAATTCTAATTTTATTATGTTCTATGATGAGCACAGTATAAGTTATAACTTCTCTATTCCTTACACACCACAATCAAATGGTGTGGTTGAAAGGAAAAATTGAACCCTACAGGAAATGGCTAACACTATGTTAAATGAATATCGCCTTCCAAAATATTTCTAGGCTAAAGCAATGGCAATGTCCTGTTATATTTTAAACTGAGTCTTATTAAGACCAATTTTGTTCAAAACTCCTTATGAGCTTTATTATAAAAGAACTTCAAAAATAAATTATTTTAGTGTTTTTTGGGAGTAAATGTTTTATTTTAAATATAAAATGACATTTGTCAAAGTTTGATCCCAAATTTGATGAAAGAATATTTATGAGATATTCACTTAATAGTAAAACATATAGAGTTTTTAACAAAAGAAGTCTAATTGTTAAAGAATCAATTAATGTAACTTTTGATGAGACTCAGCCACCTCCCAAATACAAAGAGTTAGTGGATAATAATATTGTCATTGAAAACTTTCTCATAAATATAGAGGAACCAAAACTAGATAATGCATCTCCACCAACAAATTAAAAATCTCTTGAAATTCCCAATCCGCAGTTAAATGACTTACCCAAAGACTCACATATTGTCAAAAATCATCCTTTAGAAAATATGATTGGTGATTTGGATAAAGGAATTCTTACTAGATCACAAACACATAACTTGGTTGGTCATTTATCTTTTTTGTCTCAAATTGAGCCTAAAAATATAAAAGATGCTTTACTTGACGAAGACTAAATAATTGTTATGCAAGAAGAGCTTGAACAATTCACCATAAACAAAGCTTGGGAACTAGTTCCAAAACCCGAGGATACGTCTATTATTGGAACCCACTAGGTGTTTCTAAACAAAATCGATGAAAGTGGAACAATCATCTGTAATAGGTAAGGTTAGTTGCACAAGGATATAATCAACTTGAAGGTATTGATTATAATGAAACTTTTGCTCATGTTGCTAGAATTGAGTCTATACATATATTGTTAGCTTTTGCATGCCATAAATATTTTAAATTATTTCAAATGGATGTCAAATCTGCTTTTTGAAATGAAGTTATTGAAGAAGAAGTTTACGTTAAACAACCTCATGGTTTTGAAGATCTTAAACATGTTTACAAGTTGCATAAAGCTTTATATGGTTTAAAATAGATGTATGGTATGAACGATCAAGTAAATTTTTGTTTGAAAATGATTTTAAAAGAATAGCTATTGATACTACTCTATTCACTAAATATAAAAATGATGACATTCTTATTATTCAAATTTATGTTGATGACATCATTTTTAGTTCAACTGACATTACTATGTGTAATGATTTTTCTGAAAGCATGAGTAAGGAATTTGAAATGAGCATGAAGAGAGAATTAAACTTCTTCATAGGTTTACAAATCAAACAAGGTGAAAAAGGTATTCATATTTTTCAATCAAAATATTTCAAAGACATGATTAAGAAATTTGATTCAGAGTCTGTAAAACCTCTAAATACTCCTATGTCAACTACCGATAAATTAACTGTTGATGAAAATGGAAAAAATATTGACAAAAAGAAATATATAAGAATGATTAGAAGTCTGTTATATATCACTACTAGCAGACCTGACATTATGTTCAACGTTTGTAAAGGTGCTAAATTTCAGTCAAATCCTAAAGAATCACATTTGATTGTCGTAAAAAGAATTTTCAGATATCTTAAAGGAACCACAGATTTAGGACTATGGTATCCTAAAGGTCAACCATTTGATCTTGTCTGTTTTTTAGATTCTAACTACGCCGGTCATCATGTTGATTGTAAAAGTACAAGCGACACTTGTCAATTTCTAGGTGGTTGTTTAGTTTCTTGGTTCTCTAAGAAACAAAACTCAGTATCTATTTCAATCATTAAAGCAGAATATATAGTTGTTGCACGATGTTGTGCACAGATATTATGGATGAAACAAACTCTTACTGATTATAATTTATGTGTCTATATTATGTGATAATACAAGTGCTATTAATTTAAGCAAAAATATTGTGTTACATGCTACATCAAAACATATAGATGTCAGGTATCATTTTTTACGTGATCATGTAAACAATGGTAGTATTAAATTAGATCATATTGATACATATTTAAATATTGTTGATATATTTACAAAGCCATTAAGTTCTGATAGATTTTGCAAGTTACGTATGGATTTAGGAATGCTAGAATTTGTCTCATAATTATTTATGCTATCTACCACATGTGTTTTCAGGTTTATTAATCTACTTGTTTAATGAATAATAATAATAATAATAATTCATTTATATACATATTTGTCTATCCGAAAATGTTTGTCTTCCTCCATCTGAAAAATGAGTTTGGCTTGATTAAAATTATTTGGTTAGAAAAAAATAAATTGCTCCATTTTCATACTTTAATCCTAGCATGAGTCTTAACTAAAGAAACTTTGAATGCATTAGTTTGAAAAGGTAGTCCACGTGGAGGTTACTATTATTAATGTATTTTAAAAATTAAAATACATGTGCTGGAGAAATGTAAAGGCAACATTAATGCCTTGTCCATTCGAAAAATGGATGTGATTTTTTTTATCTACCAAACTGTGGGCCTTCTAAAAATTTAATGTGCTGAAAAAGTGTGCTTCTTTAATTTGGTTCTGTAATAATCGCGAATATTTTAACCTATATTAATGAAATTAATTATTGATGAATTAAAAAAAATCGATTAAATTATTGTGTGATAGTATAATTTACTTGCTTATGTGTCAAATAATTAAAGGTAGGTCCACTTAATGGATTAATTAAATTAATGGATCAACCTAGGGTATTTAATATCAAATCATTGATAAGATTAGTAAGTTATGCAATAATTCAATTAACTTGATTCCTAGCAAGTTTAATTGAATTATGTAAATTAAATAATGTGGTTATTAATTAATGTCAATGTGTAAAATATTAATAATAATAATTTATAGTCCCACAAGGAATTTATGACTAGTGGACTAGTCCAATTGATTAATTAAACAAGCCCAAACCATAATTTATGAAATGAACTAGTAAGCTAGTTGTTGAAATTTATTAATTTAGCCCAATAGAACTTATATGTGGCAAGCTAAATTGGTGAATGGATGAGCCCAATGAATAATTTAATTGAGTCCAAGTTGTTAGCATATATATATATATATATATATGGGTGTGTGTGTGTGTGCATGTATGTATAAACTAACCAATTTGGCAATTAAAATAAATCAATAAGGGGGAATATATGGGGGAGGGAGTCGGCCAGGGGGGGATAAGGGGGGAGCTCAAGAAATGCTTAGAAGATTGTATTATTTTCCCAAAAAAAGTGGATTTATACTCCTTGATTTGTTTAAGCTAATAGGATCATTAGGAGGGGATAATCATGCTTAGCAAATTTCTATATATAGAGCCTCAGCCAACACTTGCTAGATCTTTAGTTCATTTGGTAAGTTCCTAGAGAGCAAAAGAGATAGAAGTTGAGAGCTTTCAAGAGAGGTGTATAAAACACTTAGTGTTCTTGAGAGTTTATAAAAAGAAAACACCAAGAGGGCTTAAGAGGTAGTGTTCGACAGCTAGGGAGGGATTATTGGATCTCATACAACTTCATTTCATACTTTGGAAAGGCTAAAAAGAGAGCTCACAAATCCATAGGGTTCAAAAGTTCTTTTTAACCTTAGTTTATAGCTTTATTTGCTCTATATGTAATTTTTATAGTAGAAAATTATTTTCAAAACTCTCTATGCTTAAATCCATACTATATTAGTAGATCTAACATTTAATGGGTTTAACATGAGTATTTGTATGCATTTATGTTGGAAAGTTTGGAGTAAAGCATGAAAACATTTTTTACCAATAAACCATAACCATAAAGGGTGCTTAAAAGTTTTCATTTTGAAACCTACAAATGATTTATGTGATTTTCTTTCTTCAAATGCTAGATATGTAAGTTAAGAACAAAACCTAGATGGAATCATGTAAAAATGATTTAAAATAAGTAAGTTATGATTTTTTGAATAAAATGAACTCACTGTAAAGAACCCTAGCATGAACAACCCACTTTATGCATATTTTTCGTGATCAAAATATGTCCAAAAATTCGATTCAATGATGGAATCATGTAGTTCAAGAAGATACAAATCCAACAAAACCAATTTGAGATCATTTGAATTTGTAAATTTTATTTTATTCAAGTTTGTACAAAGGAAACAAAATCAGGAAAAAAAAAATTAAAGTTTCTAACTACTAGCGCCGCGGCGCCGGATTTTAGTACAAATCGGGGCACTGCAATGTCGGTCCGGTTTTGCAGTTGGACCGATTTTCTTCTGAAAATGAGTCAGGTCGTTTCGGGCAGCTCATGTCCGGGTCTAAAGCGGGTTCTTAAGTAGAATTTTTTTTAATTTAATAAATAATATTATAAATTTTAATTTGAGTAATTATTATATTATTATGTATTTATTAATGATTTAAATTGATTAAAACCTTATTAAATTAATAATGTTAGTAAATGACTAATTATTATTTAACACTAAATAATAATTAAACTAATTATTTATTATTTAAATAATGCTAAATAATAGATAAAGATTATTTATTAAATAATGCTAATTATTTATTATTTATTATTTAAGGATAATTAACTAATTAATTATTATTTAATCAATATTAAATAATACTTAAAGAGGAATTAGGTAATAAACTAATTACTTATTATTTAATTAAGATTAAATAATAAGTAAGAATAATTAATTAATTAATTATTATCTAATTAACATTAAATAATAATTAAAGAAGAATAAAGTTAATAATCTAATTATTCATTATTTAACTAACATTAAATAATAAGTAAGTGTAATTAATTAATTATTATTAAATAATAATTAAAGGGTATTAAGTAATCAACTTATTATTTATTATTAAATAATAAGTAGGAATAGTTAATTAATTAATTATTATTTAATTAAACTTAAATAATAATTAAAAAAGGATTAAAATTAATAAACTAATTATTTGTTTAAGATTATATAATAGGTAAGGATGATTAATTAATTAATTATTATTTATTTAACATTAAATAATAATTAAAGATAATTAAGGTTAGTAAACTTATTGTTTAATCAACATTAAATAATGAGTATGGATAATTAATTAATTATTATTTAATTATGATTAAATAGTAAGTAAAGGGGAATGTTGGTGAAGAAAATATTCAATAACATATAAATAATTAATTATTGTGCACCAATAATTAAGGGTAATTATTATTTGTTATTTAAATAATAATAAATAAGATAATGAAACAATTATAATAAATTATTTAAGAGTTTAAATAATTATATAAGGGATGATTAAAGCTTAATAAGTTAATAGCACTTAAAGAGAAGTAATATTTGACGGTTAAATCATTTACCTAAATACAATTAAGTGTAAATGATATAAAATTATTTGCGATGTGCTATGTGATGATCATCGGTGATTAAATGCTAGGAAAATAGTAAACTTAAATGTTTAAGTGAACGATTATATACAGTACTAATTGATAGGTCGACGTTATCAATGTTAGGTCTTTCAAAATGAGTCTAATTAAACTGAATTAGGAGTACGTCGTGAACAATGCAAGTTCTTTATCTTTACTTAAATTTAAATTGAGCTAGTTTCTTAACTCAAACTCGAATTATTATTTCTAAATAATGTTGATGACAACAATAATTAGTAAATATGTTAATTAAAAGGGTAGAATCCTCTCTATAGGATTTATATTATAATTATTTTTAATTATCTTATTTTGACTAAAAATATTTTTCAAACTCATTGAATTATTATTTTATTAACCTTGATAATTTAATATCAAGTGTTATAAATATTTATTCATAAAGTAACATTTTCTAAGGTAAGGAATCTCCTATTTATTAAATTATTTTCAAATTATATATTATTATCAATACAAGAAGCTTGGCAAAAATAAAAATCTTTTTACAAAAGTACATTTCAACCGAAATGGGATTATTATATCCGAAAATGTTTGTCTTCATCCATCCAGAAAATGAGTTTGGCTTGATGAAAATTATTTGGTCCAAAAAAAATAAAGTGCTTCGTTTTCATACTTTAATCCTAGCATGAATCTTCACTAAAGAAACTTTGAATGCATTAGTTTGAAAAGGTAGTCCACGTGGAGATTGTTATTATTAATGTATTTTAAAATTTTAAATACATATGATGGAGAAATGTAAAGGCAACATTAATGCCTTGTCCATCCGAAAAATGGATGTGATTTTTTTTATCTACCAAACTATGGGCCATCTGAAAATTTAATGTGTTGAAAAAATAAGTTTTTTTAATTTGGTTCAATCTATGTGATGCGTGCATGATCTTGGCCATTTAAATTTCAACAATTGTTGCCCATCCGTTGATTAAAAAAAAGAAGCTAAACAGACCTTTTTACCTCAAGTTTTAAAATTCCATAAATATGATGCTTTTCATTTTTTTTCTTTTTACCAATTCACAAACAAAGAAAAACTTCCAGCTTACAATTTCTCTCTCTAAAAGCTTTCAAGTTCTCTTATACTCGAAATTTATATATTGAAGAGAAAAATTGGTCAAAGTATTTGAGATAAGTTGTTAAATTACATTATTTGATTTATCTCATACTTATTTATATTTATAGATATACAAATATAAATTATACATCTATAAAATCCTAAGTGATTTTTTTATTGATATAGTTCATTTATATAAATACCCTGAAGTAGATCAGTACTTTGATGCCGAAACAATTCGGAGATACACCTTTTGAGTGAATGAGTCATCCAAACGGTCTTTAAAATTCTAAATGGTCTATCAAAAATATTTATATAAATGTTGATTGTGAAACTATAAATTTGGTCAGTACTTAGATAATGAAACAATTCAAAGATACACCTCTTAAGTGAAGGAATCCTTTAAATAGTCTTTAAAATCCTAAGTGGCCATACTGAAGTAATCATATTATATATCAATATATATAGATTCAAGTAAAACAACTTTGTTTGCTATATCAAGTATTATTTAACTCTTTCATTCATTATACTTGATATCTGTCATTACAAGTATTTGAACATAAATTTATTTATTCATAAATACTTGTTGTATAATATAAAAGCTACTTAAACTTTTATATCACGAATATAATTGTTATATTTTTTCTTACACAGAAGCATATCACTCACTATAAAAGTTATTTAAATTTTTATAACCAAACTTAAATATATATTTGCTTATTTAAATAAGCATATTTGAAAAATAATTATTTATTGAAAAATGTTAGTTTCTTGGTTTTATATATCTGTGAGAAAAAGATAGTGATCATTGGACCAAGACCAGAGTCTTAGAGAGGTCAACGGGTTGTTAGGTCTCTAGTGTACTTATGAGATGAGAGACAAACTTCTTGTTTTAAGACCAGATTATAAAGCAGAGTTAGACTTAAGTTACAACTACATATAAGGAATGAGCGGGGAGCTATTGTCCAAGATAAATAATTTTATGTATAATTGAAAATTGATCTATAAAACTTTGTAAAGACTTCTCCGCCTATTGAGAAGAATTTATTACTGATAGTAATAAGATCTCTAGTCGTATAGAGGAGCTTGAGACTGGACGTAGCAACATACACAAGTTGTATGTTGTGAACTAGATAAATCTCTGTGCATTGTGTGATTGAATTTTTATTGTGTTACATATTAATTTCTGACACTGCAAATAAACTAACTAAAAATTTAAAAAGGCCTAAGATAATTTTTAATCAGTAATAATTTATTGAACCCCTCTTCTAGATTATTATTAGACTTTCAAAAAGGCCGATAGTCTTGGGGAAAACTAGTGACATTAGAAAGAGGGTGTTATTAGTTTTTCATGTTATAGCTCATTAGGGGTCATTTTGACATTCAAGCTACTATCAAGAGAATGAATAGATATTTCATTTGGCCTGGCTATACTACAAATATCAAGTAATGGATGTTCATTGAGGGTTTGCCAGAGAAATAAAACTGAGAATGTTCCTTACCCTAGACTGCTACAACCATTAGAGGTTCCTAATACACCCTGGGATAATATTGCGATGGACTTAATTGAGGGTTTTCTTTTATTTGATGGTAAAAATGTTATTCTGGTAGTAATAGACAGATTTTCCACATTTGGCCATTTCATTGGGATTAGAAATCCATTTATAGCTGTGACAATAGCAAAAGTCTTTGTGGAGCAGGTTTATAAACTACATGGATTACCCGGGACAAAGTATTTTTTAGTACATTCTGGAAATTCTTAATTCAACAATTAGGAGTAAAACTATGTATGAGTTCCTACTACCATCCTCAGTCTAATGGGCAAACAAAAAGATTAAACATGTGTTTAGAGTGCTATCTAAGATGTATGTGTAATGAATAACTAAAGAAATGGGCAAATTGGCTTCCTTTAGCACAATGATGGTATAACAGTAACTATCACACAGCCTTGCAATGCTCTCTTTTCAAAGCTTTATTTGGATTTGACCCTCCTCAATTAAACTTTAAACAGTTTGAAAGATCTAAGGCACCAATTGTTGATAACTTCGTCAAGAAAAGAAGTTCAATTATCCAGGAATTGAGAATGAAATGATTGCAAGCTCAAAATAGGATGAAGGTTTATGCAGATAATCACAAAACTGAAAGGCAATTTGAGGTGGGAGATTTTGTATACTTAAAGTTGTAGCCTTACAGACAGACAGACAGTATAGCTTAGCCCAAAGAGCCAATTTTAAGTTATCCCTCAAATTTTATGGTCCCTATGAAATTGTGGAGAAAATTGGGTCAGTAGCTTTTAAATTAAAACTTCCAGCATATTCTCAAATATATGATGTATTTTAGGTATCATTGTTGAATAAAACAATTGGAGATCAAGCTATCATTTGTCCTGCTTTACCTCATACTGCTAAGGATGGTAAGGTTTTGAGCAAGAGGATGGTCAAATACAAAAATATAGCAAAAATAGAATATTTAGTTCAATGGGCAAGAAGTTTGGAGGAGGATCTCAGAAAATGGTTATACAATTTTCAGACTTTGATTTTAATTCTGGTTAATCACAGTTGTTTTATCCTTGTGGACAAGGATAATTTAAAGATATAACAATGTTATGAATTGAACAGAAGGAATAGTGAATACAATTTGGCACAAGGGAGCAATTATGCAGCTGGTAACTATAATTATATAAGCTGAAAAGAAGCTTAATGAGGGGGAACTTAATTGTAATAACCAAAAAATTTATAAATGCTTATATTAATTAAATTAAGGAATTAGTTGAAAGTAATTGTGTGCACCTTTGTGTTTACATGTGATATGAAATTAATAATTCAATTTAAATTAAATTAAAGAATGTGATAAATAAGAAATTGAAGTGATGATGATGGTGAGCTTAAATTATAATTAATTTAAGCCTATATAATATGACTCGTGTGGCATAATTGTTAAAATGGATTAATTAATTAGTTAATTAAATTAATGGTAAAATGGTTAAATAATTAAATGGATAAATGAGAATTAATATTTGAGTCCAATATGAATGTCAAATAATTAATGTGACATGATCCAATAAGTTAAAAAATTAAGATCCAAATAATTAATGTGGCTAGAGTTATAAATTAGCCCAGTGAAAATAAATGATCATGACCCAAAATAAATTAATTAGTTGTCCAATAAAGTTTAATTGGATAAGTCCAATATGTAAAAGGATGGTGTTAGTAATATGTGTGTGTGTGTATATATATAACCCCCCCCCGGTCACCTAAAAAAGCTAAAGTGTTGATTTATTTTTCAAAAGTTGGATCCATATAGGCTATCATGAAGGAGGAGCATGGTTTAAGTCTTAAATGGTGGAAAAGTTGTATAACTTTTCACCTAATTGACCTTTACCATTGAGCATTAACCAAGTAAGTGTATTTTATACATGTATTGATACATGTATATGTACTTAAGTTCCATCTATAAATAGAGGTTTTCAAATCAATTTACAAAGTTGTTTGAAAATTCTAAGTATAGAGAGCTAAAGAAAAAGAGAGAGCTTGTGAATGAAAATAGAAAAATAGGGAGAACTCTTGCACTTTGAGTGAGCTCTAGCAAAGGAAGTAAAGGTGGAGAATTACTTAAGGTTTATCTTAAAGAGAAAGAAAGCCTCAAGGAGATATAATACTTCCTAACTTAAAAAGTTTTATAAGTTATGTTAGTATAATTAGTTGTAGGTAAATATGCATGCTTGGTTGTGAGAGAAATTTCGTGTGGGAATCATTGTGGATTCCAAAGGCATAAGGAATGATTTATGAAGGAGGATATGTGATTTGTATGTGTTTATGTCCGAAGGCATAAGGAAGAATTTATGAAGGAGGATATGTGATTTGTATGTGTTCATGTGTGTTTTAGATTTAAATGAACAACATGTATGCATATGAACTTAAGCCCTTAGTGTACTAGTTGAAAACATGTGATTTGGTTAAAAATGAAACAATATGTATAAGCTATTTACATGATCTAAAAATTGTATGTTGTAGATCTATAAAATACGAAAATATTCCAAGTGGAATGAACAAAAACGGAGCTATAAAGGATTTATAGTGCATTTTCTTGTAAAACATGTCAAATGAAAACTCTAGCTTGAAGAACCAAATAATTTTGATTAAATAAATATGTTTAAAAATAATTTAAAAATTAAAATATTATAGAGTTATGAGTTTGTAACATAACAAATCTAATTTGGACTCATTTGGATATAAAATGAGCAAGTTATGAATAATTGAATAAAAAGGGATATGGGAAAAAAAATCTGGGAGACCTTTTTGCTAAGGGGCGCTACAGCGCCAGCCCAATTTTTCAGTTAACTGGGTTGGTCAAACCCGGGTCACTCGATCCAACCCGACCTGGTCCGGGAAAAAAAAATATATCTATATAATAATAATAATAATATAATTAAATAATTAAATAATAATAATAATAACAAATAAAATAATTAAAAAAATATTCGAGTTAATAATTTTAAACAAATAAAAAAATTATTTTATTTGTGAGTTAATTAAAATAATAATTAAAAATTATTTTAATTGTGAATTAATAAAGGATAAAAAATTAAAATAATATTAAAAATTATTTTAATTGTGAATTAAAGAAGCATAAATAATTAAAATAAGAGTAAAGACTACTATAATTAGTGATTAATCAAATAAAATAATAGCTTGAATTATTTTTTTTGTGGAATAATAAAATGTGAAATAGGAAATAATAATTAAATAATAAACAAATAGAGTGCGAATACTTTATTTGTGAATAATTAAATGATGATTAAGGATAATTAAACAAATAGAATAACACTAAATATTATTTTATTTGTGATGTTTAAGGAATGAATTAAATAAAGGAAATGAGAGATAATAATATTCATGTAAATAATTTTATGTGTGATAATTAAATAATAAAAATAATTTGTGAGTCCTAGTTGTATAGAACTAGTGAGTCAGATCGATAGAAATTGACCGTTAAATGAATATGTTGAACATAGGTTGTTCAAAGGATAAGGAATCAAAGTCGGATAGAGTCGACGATTCAGGCAAATACTTTAACTTGTACTTTTATAAATTTGTACATGAGAATTAATTGATGGGATAATTCTTGTACATTTATAATTGTGAAGATTAAATTATGTACTTTGAAACATGATTTGAAACATCAGTATATTTTTGGACTATTATTCGAACCCTGTTTGCGAACATTGAACGTATCAATTGATCTTAATTGTATTAGGAAGTACATCTATGCCGTTTGTATCGACTAGACCAATGATAAGACCGATTGTTAATCAATCATAATTTTATTGAAAAAGTTATCCAAATCAATTGTCTTGATTTGAACTCTTATGATATACTGAAATGAACAACCCTCATAGAAGAGAAAACCATTTTACATCAGGGAACCAACACGCGCGCAAACAACATGTCTAAGTATTATGTATAACATATAGTACTTGAGGCTAAGCACATATTATACTTGTTTATTATATGAGTTGTCAATAAAATATTGTTAATTCTAGTAGGGTTCACGGTCCATAATGATCTCTCAATTTTAATTATTCATTAACTTGAAATTATCAAATTCTTGATTTTATTTAAATATCCTTTGGCCATAGCGACTCTTTAGTATTGACAATGATTAGGATTGGGAATTGTTGAGACTTCTTTGTTCATTATTCAATTTATTAATTCCTGAGCTATTAATTATTGTTACATCTCATAAGATTATAAAATCTTACACATGAACGTTTACTTTTATTACTTTATACTTGCTGAGCAAACTTGTTACTCATTCTTGCTTTTCTTAAATATTACAGTTAAGACTGAGCAAGACACCGATTCAGGAAAAGACAAAGCTGCGGAGTAGATTTATGTTAGGTCAATGTTATTAGTTATTTGTACTAAGACTTATGGTTTTCGTTAAGTTATATTTAGTAATGATTGCGAAACTTGGGACGCGAATATTTATGTTACATCAATATAAATATTTTTATTATTCCGTATTTAGTTGTTATTAACATGTTGTATGAGTTGTATCGTGAAACACCAGATTCGAGATATATGTATTTGAATTTGGAGGCATCACATTAATGTACACAGCTATTTTCCTTATTCTGTAACTGATTGATTCTTTCTTCTATCAATAAGAGTTCTCATGAATGTCATGAGTTGGGTAATACACTTAGGTGATTGACTTTGGGTGTTATTCTATTTTCTTGCTATTCTAATTACCATTTTCACTAGAATTACCAAATTCTCTCTTAAACCATTACAAAGTTCCTTTAAGGTCAATTGCCTTCGGGCCAAAAGAGTGGTCGTGGCTATTTTTTGGGTTGTGGTATTGGCATTTCTAACCATCATGATTTTTCTTGTGATTCCCTTATTAAGGCTTCATAGTTATACTCTATGGCTCTAGCGTATTGACCTTGTTCTCTTTTTCTTTTTATGCATACATACATATATATATTCTTTTATTCTAATAATAATGTTCACAATCAATTCCTCAAACTAATTTATTTTTTCTTATATTCCGTACTCCCGTATTATTTTATAGTCTTACCACGATTCAATAAACTTCTCGATTAAAGACCCAACTATAAATGCAGGGGGTAAAACCAATTCTTATTGGACAGTCCATTAACAAGAAGATGACAAGCATGAATTTGAGACGAATATCTTTATCCTCAAACATGCATTCCAAATATCCACAACGTTTTTATATGCTGCAGAATTACAATTTTCAGGTTCAGACCAAAAGTAATTCGGTAAAATGAGGAGCAATCCACAGTTTTCTTGGCCCAAATTCTACAAATCAAGCTTGGGCTAACCAATTTCTTGGCCTACCTCTTATGGGCGTTAGCCCATTCCTTTTTCCAGCCCTATGATAACCATAAATAAGTGAAAACTGTGCTATATACCAATGGAAAAGAAAAAATGAGACTAACACAGGACTAATGGACTGTTTGATAAACTAAATAAAATAATTAAGTTTTGTCTGAAGGAATTGGATAAAGAAGAGACTGTATTTGAAATTAAACATGAATGAAAAAAACATGTTTGATAATTCATTTCTTTAAATATATTTGAATGAATGGATTTCCCATTTTAACCTTGCTTAATTATTTGGAACAATTTTACTTAATAGTTATAAATATCCAGCATAACAATTTTATTTAATAATTATAAATATTCAATATAATAAAGAGAATAAATTATATGCAAATGACATGTAAAATTAGACTTTTACACCCTCAAATAATAATATGTCATGTATGAAATTCAGGAAATTTTTTTAAGGGATTTAAAATTCAATATGGTAAATAATAAATACAAAATGTGTCAATACAACTTTTTGATTTTCTTCTAAATTCCCTACCTGGTATGTTATTATTGGAAGGTGTAAAATTCTAATTGTATAGGTCATTCGTAAATAATTTATTCTCATATCTAAATATTGTTTACCTACTGATCCGCTTCAAATCATTAATTTTAGGGTGTTGGAAATAAATTTTGAAAACATATATATATATATATATATATATATATATATATATATATATATATATATATATATATATATATATATATCACACTAAAACTAAGAATATTCAAAAAAAATATGTAATGCATAAATATAATTAACAGTGCCAAAAAATCATATTAAACACCCCATTAAATTTCATCTGAATATGGTACAAAGGGAGTAGTAGTTCATTCACAAGTACCCAGCTTCTTTCTTCGAATAAAAATGACCCACTGACCATGTAGTTTTTGAACTTCAGAAAAAGGGCCGTGGACCATTTATAATGTCCATTTGGGCCACGTTACGAGTTCAGAGAATTGTTTTCAAGAATAATCGAAAAAGAGTGTTTCCAAGTTACAACAAAACTTGTTGTTACTTACTCCTTCTTCTTTTATAACAAGATAAAAACCAGTTATTTTAATTAATTTCGAATCGACTCAATAATTTTTTTAAAAAATTGTCAATTCAGTAGTTTAAGAGCTTTCTTTATATTATTCTAATATTAAACAGGCAATGTTCAATAGAACGAGATTTATTTTATTTTATTTTATTTTGATTTTACTTTTAAATATTTAATGCATCATTTATATATACTACTGCATACATTGTATTCAAACTTTTACTTTCTTTTTTTTTTCTTTTTGATAATATAGAGTTTCTCAATTGCAGTCGGACTAATCTCTCCAGCCCAGATTCGATCACATGATATCTGGATCTACGACTCATCTCGGAGCATCTTTTAAACCACTTCGCCAACTGCTGGGGTTAAACTTTTACTTTTGAACTTACCTAAAATATATATATATATATATATATATATATATATATATATATGATAACATTTTGATTTATAATTTTCATAATTCGTGAATCCAAATAGTATAAAGTTATCTTATTAGAAAAATAAATTAATATGAATATTAAAATTATATTTAATATTTTGCTTAGAAAAAAATACCTGATAAATTAATTTTAAGGTTACCCCTAGTACGGGTTAAAAAAATACACCGTATTAAATTTTAAAATTTTGATCTTAAATGAATACGTGAAAACGTAAAGTTGAAAAAATTATTTTATAATTTTAAGACATAATTATATGATATTCTATGATTACTGAATAACTTCTCATCGACTTGAACATAAAACCATGTTCATGTAAACTCAAGAAATAAATATCCATCAAGTTAAAGGTAATTGAATGCTATACCCTTGTCGGCCAAAAAGCATCGCTTCATCGATGCAATAGGTGTGGTATCGCACTGTTTACATAAAGTCAAATAAAAAAGAGAAAATGTGTAAATCACTTCCTTCTTTATTCTCATAATTGGTCAATAAAAATAATTTAAAATCTCTATTCTCCAAGGAGTTCGACTCTTTTCTTGAAATAGTTAATCTTATAATATAATTAAAATTTTATTGTGTAAAATTGCACAAAATACAAACATTTTGGAACCTAAACACGTTTATCTTGGGTCATTTTGTTAAAATAAATTTGAGACAATAAAAGAATTCATAAACCGACAATTGTTAGGATTGAAATTTCAGAATTTGAGTTTTTATAAGAAATTAAGGTTACGTTTATTTACAAGAATTATAATCCTGGGATTATAATTTGAAAACATGAATTATAATTTCAAAGTTATATTTATTTATAAGAATTATACTTAAGAAAAAATTATTAATCCCAAAAATGTATTGTTTGTTTTTAAATTTAGATTTGGGACCATTAGTCAAATAATTATAAATTAATTTAATAGTTTTGAGATTATAATCCCTGATTGAACAAGATATTAAATAGTCATCAATATTAAGTTATTTTATAATCCCTGAATTAATAGTTTCAAATTTAAATTTAAAAACAAACAAAACAAAAATAAAATTAATAGTGTTATCTTAAGTGTAATTCTTACGAATAAATATAGCATTGAGACTATAATCCTACAAACAAACATAGAGTTTGTTTGATTATCAATGTTGAAAGCGTTTGCGACAATAGCGTTTAGACTATCAAATGTACCGCACCAATTTTAGTGCGTTGCGTTTAAGACCCAAACTGCTACTAAATGAATAATTTTTTTAAGTGTGTTTGAACTTTCAAATGCTTTAAAAATACCAAATGCCAAAAATACTAAGCAATCAAATATACACTAAATATAGTTTCTATACTTTTGAATTTGTATCGAAATTTTTGGATCCTAAAAATTTCAAAATACAAAGTGAGGGAAATGCTTTCTAGAATTTTAAAATCAAAAGAATATTCTAAATGAAGCAAAATAAATTAATCAGAAATAAATTTAAGCATGATCATTATTTTTTTTTCTGAGAATCTACGCTATTAAAGGCACCCTAAGAGAAACTTAGGAGCTAAAATTTGACTTTTTATTACTGTTAAGAGGTAGTCTCAAACTTGTGATTTTGCATAGGGAGAGATTTTTACCACTAAATCATTAACTTTGGTTTAATTTAAACATGATCATTGATCGTTAAGTTAAGTACTAGGTCTGTAAATTTCCTCTTTTTGCTTGACAAAATGTTACTTCCTCCTAGACCTGGCAAAAAGGCTTGAGGCCCTCAGGCCGAACTGAGCTGACCCAAAAAAATAGAACTTTGGGCTTAAAAAATACAGCCAAAAAAAATCTGGGCCGTTTCTGGCTCGGCCCGTTTTGGCCTGGCCTGCGGGCTATTTTTTTTTTTTTTAATTGCTTGACATTGTTGACAAAAAAAAAATATTGATTATATATGTATATATATCGTTCATATCTAGAATTATTTCTCCATTGTTAGTGGATTGTCTTTTCCTAGTTGATTGATTTGGAAGCTTTTACCTGAAGAGGAAAGGTAGTGGTGACACAAGAAAAATAAATTTCTAATATATTTTTCTCAATTGCTCATCTCCTATTAAGTTAGTGGTCAACTTAATTCTTTAAGCTGACACCAGTTGCATAATTTTTATGTGTCCTGTAGACACCCAAATTTTGCACTTCTCTACTAACCCTGGCAGGAGGGCAAAATCGTGACTTGATCCGACATGCGAAAAGGAAGGTGGACCCCAACACGAAGCGACCCCAACGACTTACGGTCAAAGCCGCCACAACGAACAACGAGCATCAGGTTATTTGAGGCAAGGCAAACAGTTGATCCAGAAGAACCTGATTTGATCACAAAAGACGACTAATGGCCACTACGCTTACGATGTTCGGGGGTCTCGCTCCTCGGTGAGCGAGCGACTGCCCAGCTCGCCGGTGAGCTGGGGGGTGGAAGGGGGCGGCGCCCCCTGGAAGCCAAGCACAAAGAGCAGTTTATACATCAGGTAGCAACCTTCCAAAATAATACCGCAAAAATTGGCGAATTAAGACCGCGTGGCACAGAAATCGAGAAAAGCAAGCCGAACAGCCGCGGATGCACCTGCGGCCACCGACAAACGGGACAGTGCGCGACTCGAGGAGACGGCACACGGCAGCCGAGGATTCGGCGCGGGCGGCCACAGCAGGCAGCCGCAGATGCACCTGCGGCTGCCTACTGAACTCTATACAGCGGCCATTTCCACCCGAGAAGAAGAAGAAGAGAAGAAATTAGGGAGTTTTAGAGAGAGAAAGCTCGTGGGAGGAGAGAGAAAGAGTGTTGTTCTTGGTTAGATTTGAGTGAAATATTTGTATTCTCTTGCTAGTTAGTTGAGTGTTCTTGTGGTGTTGTCCGATTTGTGAAATAAGAAGCTTTGATCGACATTTTGCAAGGTGAAAAGGGTTTTCTTTTGATATATTCTTGGTTGTATTAATGTGATAATGTTGTGTTTTGAGTTTGTGTAGCATAGTATGTTGTTATATTGATGATGATCCGTGGGTTAGGGGTCGTTAGCGAGGGTTCCATTGGAACGTAACTTCCTCCTAACGCCCCGAGGACATCCGTACGGTGACATATCATTCGTTGGGTTCATAGATAGTTGTAGTATTGGCTTTGAGATTTGTGATGCATATGATATTGTAATGAGTTAGTATTGTTAGATTGGTCATAGTGTTGATAGTGCAACGATTTGGGTGAATGTGAGCCTAGGGAGGAGATCCTCGTGGTCAAATCCCGATGATGGACAATTTTGGGTGTATGTAATCATTGGATAGGATGCACGATTGTATATATATGTAATATCGGGCCTTAAAGCGATACCAAATCATGGTCGGGTTAAGACCCCGTAATAATAAAGATATGTGATTGTGGGTGTTTGGGGTTGTCTGGATGGCTCACATGCCCATGGATAGCCCCGACACGTTTTGAATGCTTATTTTGATTTACGACACAAAAAGCGATAAAGATCTTCTAAAAAGAATCCAATTAGGATATTAGATTCATGAGGTTTAAAAGTTAAGAGTTTGGGCGAACTTTGATCATTGTTTGACGAATAGGCTCCATTGGATTTTGAAATGTCACAAAAGATGTTTTCGGAAAAAATAAATAAACGTTTTTTATTAAACTTTGTGCATAGGGTTAAAGAGTTTTAGAAGTTGCCTTCATTTTATTTATATTTACTGTTAGAGGGCAATGTATAGTCTCGATTCCTATTTGGCAAACGTTTAAAAACTATTGTTTTTTGAAAATGACATCTAATAAAAAACCTCATCATTTTCAGAATTAAAATCAATCTTTATTATAAAAAACGGAGCCTTGTCATTTGGGTCAAAAGACGTCTAAACGCTTTCCCGACAAAACACATTTGCCATATAAAATCAAGGCAACTTTTATGCAAAATGACACCACAAACATTCATTTAGGCACACACACACGCGCGCACACACACATTTTAGGATTTAAAAGGATAGGAAAACATCGAGATTGCGGTAACCGTGTTTCACAGAAGTCGGGGGGTGCCTAACACCTTCCCCTCACTTAAGCAAGCCCCCGAACTCTATGAATCTCGGTTTGCGGACCAATTAACTCGGAGTCACATATGAGCCAGCGATTACGAAAACAAAATTCAGATGAGTTGGTACATCCATTTCAAATATACCAACTGGCGACTCTGGTCAACTGGCTCATTATAAAATCGACCTTTCGAAACCCCGTCGACACTAAGTCGACCCTTTTCAATAAATCACATCTTAAATCCAAAGGCTAAAATTGGAAAGGGCTTTTAATTATTAAAAAACGAAACGACGAAAATCCCGGCGTCGACATGTCCCATGCATAAAGATATTTTTCTATGAAGGACAATGAAATCCAGACATGAATTAAGTGAAATATTTTCTTTTGTTCTTGGGTTATGTATAAAAGGTAGCTAGTGTGATAAGAGTTTTGATAGCATCAGACTATCAATATTGAATATCATGGTATCTGAGTCCGAACTGTGTTTCAAATTGATCAACTTTAAGTATGCTATATGAATAATCTTTTAGTTTTTGTTTTCAAATTTAGCGCACTCTGCCACTCTTATAAATGTTGATTACTTGTTCTTGAAACAACATTCTTCGTTTGCTTGTGAGGGTATTACGTGTGATTGTCTATGTGGCTGATATAGAGAGGTGAGAGGTTTTGATTTTTGAAACAAGTTTGATTTTAATATAAAATTATTGATTATTTTATTTTATTTATTAATAATATTATATGATTATATAGAAATTATGTGTCATAATTATAAATAATTAGTGTTAGTATTTATTTTAAATTATAAGTCATAATAAATATTTTTTTATAAAAAAATATGTATATATATATATATATATATATATATTCAAATGGCCCGCGGGCCGGCCCGGGCCGCGGACCTAACATTTCTCAGCCCGCAAAAAGTCGGGTCATTTTTAGCCCGACCCGTCAAAAACCCAACCCGTTTGCCAAGTCTATTTCCTCCATTCTAATTTATTAGCCATTTTATGACTTTTTTTTGTCCCAATTTCATGATCATTCTTTCTTATTTAGGATAAAAAAATTATAATTTTTTTTATAATGTCCCTAATTCCTTCTCTTTTTAAGAAAATTTATTACTATAAAAATATTATTTTCTTTTTTTTTCTCTTATTTAATATAAAGGAATAAATATAAATTTTGAGATATATACTTATTATGAAATAATGACATTTTTAATATATGTGTTTTATATTATAACGATTAATAAATTAAACTGAAGAGAGTAATATAAAAATAAAATAAATTAAATTAAATTAAACGAGAGAGGAATTGGTCAATAAAGTGTTGCACCCACTTGAAAGTTAAAGCGAACACGGCGTGTGATGCCAATAAAGTACTACATGGCCTTGTCATAAAATATTGAGACGTGAACAACGTGACAATATTACTCAAGTCAAGTATTCTTCGCTTGGACCCTTGGTATTTGGTGCGGTGCCGACACATTATTCTATATTATAGGCACCTAACCTTTTCCTTCCCACTTGAACATATAATAATAGAGTCCTTCCGATTTGAATCATTAGATTTTTTTATAAATATTTTACGAAAAAATAATTTATTTTTAATAATATTAATATAAAATAACATAATATTCTTACATTTTAATATCCCATTTATTAATATTATAGTACACTATTAAAATAATTATCACCTTTAAGATGTACATAGTTCAAAAATATATTTGATAAATAATACTCTTTTATTTATATAAAAAAAAAATATTTTTATAAGAGAAATTAATATTTTTATAATGTCTCAGTTATATAAGGTGAGACTCATTTGACATTCATGCGAATTTTTTTGTTGTTGTGAAAATAGTAATTTTTTTAATAAAAATATCAATTCCCTTTGTATATGACATTGAAGGAGCATTATCAAAATCAGATCTTCAATATTTTGAGCTTCTTTTCAAAATTATTGTAACTCATTTTAAAATAACAACCAATCACCTATTTTTAACCCACTCCGCACCCCCCCTCCCCAACCCACAACCAACAACCCACAATCTATAATACAAAGACTACCCTACGAATCTTCTTTTATTTTAATGTTTTGCCATATTTATCGGGGTACGAGAAATGATTCCACATTTCCACAAAGTCTTCTTATTGGGGCTAAAATCACCATGGAAACAAATAGTCGCACAATATCCTCATGTCATGTCGGTTATAATATTATGATGACTAGTTGATGAAAGAGAAAATAAACACAAAATTAGTTATGTAAACTAATTATTATCCGATGTTATTACTTTGTAGTAGCAAGTACTTATGTGAAGTAATTATTAGTTGGAGTTCTTTGAGGACTAAGTCCAAGTAATTTAGTAAAAACAATATCTATTTGCATAAAAATAGAAAATTAATATTTTCATACGTTTTTCTTAATATTTTCATATAGTAAAATTCACATTTAGAGTTGTAATGACGGTTTATTATCGCTAAACATCTATAACTGTCAATATAGTAAGATTCACATTTAGAATTATAACGACGGTTTATTATCGCTAAACATCTATAACTGTCGTTATAACTTTAAAATATAAATTTTTCTGTGTAAAAATATTAAAAAAAAGTATAAAAATATCATTTTTTTAAAAATATCCTTATCGCTCTCCTAATTATAGAAACGTTTCGTCAAAATTATAGCAACTCTTATTGGTTCACATGTAGCTGGCAAAAACTTTTGATTCTTAATTTCGGGCCACTGGTCGGGTTTAAATAGGCAACCATTTTATTCAAGAATTTAAAGCATCCATAATCACATCTAATAGTAGTAATATATAGATCCATCATCTTCAATAGAATTAAAAGATTGTAGAATTTTTCCCATTAAATTAATTAGACAAACAATACCCAGATACAGATAGGAAATAGTTAGATCTATTAAGCGGCTCTGACAAAAAGTGAACGCAAAATTGCATCCCAGAACAGAGCTAATTAAAAGACATTAATATGCTGCTTCTAATTAATAATATTAGTAATAATAACCCCAAGAACTTTGCCTAATTGCCTACAATTCGTTATCAAACTTGACGGGAGATTGAGCAGCCAATCCGAGCCACGATTTGCTTTCGGCTGGCTTCGACGGAGCTGCCGCCGATGAAGCATACGGCGCTCGTGCGGTGATCCTATCTTTCCTCTTCTCGAAAAAACGGGCAAGGGAAGCTTTTCTTGCAATTGGGAGATCTGTTATACAAAAAGAAAAAAATTAATTAGTTTTTTTAGTTAGTTCTCCTCAACAATATTCTTTTCAAATTATACAAAATTTGATTTGAAAAATTACCTGAAACAATTGGCTGAGGAGGCCGCTGAGCGCGCTCTTGGATTGTACTGTTACTGAAATTTGGCTCAACATTTGGTGGAGAGGGAATCAAATTGGAAGGCTGATCAATTGGTTTTTGGGTCAAATTATTATTGGGAATTGGGGTGTTTCCCTTGCTAGCTAAGAGCATGATTTCCTTGGCTTTTTCAGCCGGAAAGTCATTGAACACGATGACTTGACCGCCGTAAAATATGGTCATTTGAGCAGCTTCCGGCTGTGATTTGGCAGGAACTTCTTCATTGGAAACGACGGAACCAAAGCCCTGAACAGGCTTTTCAGCCACCGGAAACAGATTCATGGTGGTTGCTGCAGCTGTTTGTGGAGTCGCGGGACGGCGGAAAGGTTCGGGCATGCCTGCATACCAGAAAACATGAATCAAAATTAATAAGATTTTGTGTTTAAAACCTACATATTCTTAAACAGATCTACCGGAAAACATCTTTTTAGATTTAGATTAACTGATATCATTATCGAAAAACTTAAAAATATAAAAAAAACTAACACATCAAAACACAAATTTAATTTCTAGGTTTTTCAAGGAAAATCACAAAATCGACTGATGAATAAACATACCGTTGGATTCGAAACCGCAGCTAATCCCGAGGCTGAGATCACCGAGCGTCCCCTTCTCTTTCAAGTATTGGCTCAAAAGATTACAAGTCTGGGAGAAGTTGGACTTATCCGCCAGCGCTCTCGCCGTCCTCTGACCGGAAAACCTACCGGAATCCGCTATCACCGACGAGCTCGACATACTTTCGCTGGGTTATTGTGGAGTTTGCCACACTAAATACACAACTCAAAGAGAAATGGAATGAATTGAAGGAAACGTTGAGGCCCTCAAATCTGACAGGAGAATAAAATTCTATCTTGATTGTTATATAGAGGATAAAGATGGAGAGATGAGTTTATGGTAGAGGGTTAAAGCACGAGGAATATATGGGGATGTTGGCTGCCAACGCCTGTCCGGCTCTTTTATTATTATTATATTATTATTATTATTATTATTATTATTGTTATTTTAAAATTCAAATCCGATGGCCCTGTTTTTCGTTGCTTGTTTATGTGAAAAGTATTTCAAACACGTGGTTATTTACCTCCACTCAACTCAGGCAAAGCGTCAGGTGGGTCGCGGATACATCATTGCGTGTCTACACACTCTCAATCTTAACGTAGCACGGCCTCCGTTAATTGTAGCGTACCATCACAATGATGGTATTCCATTCTCATTTTTGAATTTTCCATTCAAAAATAATTTTATATTAAATTCGAATTGCAATTAAAGTGACATTGTTTTTTTAAAACCTATCCAGGGCCTGGCCTAGAGGAGAACCGGATAACGGAAAATAGGATAAATTTACAAAAAATTATACTTGTTAATCTTCTGAAATAACATGTGACTTTATTTTTTATTATATTTTATTTTATATATACACATACATCGATATTTAATATTATATAAAATTTTCATATATAACAACAACAAAACAATCTCATTTAAGGATGAAAGTAGATTTAAGTGACTCAAAATTTGGTTCGAAATCGATTAAAAAAATTCAGGCGAGATTAAGATTTGATATCTAAAAGAGTTGAATTCAAATTCATATTATTATTCAAATATTTATACGAGTTAAATTTGAACAGTGTATTATACTCTAATTTAGAGTATCGAATTTTTTTTGACTTGTTAATTCCTACTCGATACAAATTTATTAATTTTTACTCGTATACTTAATTGATTTAATAGATAGTATTCAAAAATTAAAAGAGTTTTTATTTTTTTCGTATATGTTCATCTAGTTTGAAGACTTTCAATTTAAATTATTTCAAAATTGGAGAATCAATTCACAACATAATATACTTTTCTCCCGCATTCAGAATTACAAAAGTCAATAAGTATCTCAAATGCTCGTAAGTAATTCGATTACAAAATAAGTCTAGTTGAATCACACTTAAATACAATAAAATAAATTGAATTCAAATTTATATAAAAAAATTATGAATTATTTTCAAACTCAATTATAAATTTTAACACTCTTAAAAAAATTTGATTTAAATTTAAGCAACATGTTCTTCAAACTCAATTCGGAATCATTTTCACGCCTACTATTTTTCTTTATGAATCATGATGCGTCGTGAGAATGCAAGCATAATTTGCGCCCCACACAACAGCACATTAATTGGCGAATTCAATGAAGTGTGGACTGAGTAAAACTAATTTGATTAATAGTTTAACTTGAGGTGATTAATGTGACGGATATATTAGTACATGTATCGCATAATTTATTCAATGCAAGCTATAAATACAAAGCCTGTAGATCCAAATATAAGAAATTAATTTATTTATGTTTATAAGTATTTTTAATATTTTTACAAATTGTCTCTCCTCACGTATTGGTTTTACTCACTCCACCTGTACATGAGAAATATATTTACGCGATGTTAAAAGTATTTATAAAAATAGGATGCAAACTCGAAATTAGGAGTGTTCAAATTTTTTGATATAACTGATTTTTTTAGTATATCGAGTCGGTCTGAATTAGTCGATTATGTACAAAAAAGACCGATCCAATCAGATTCGATACTGATTAATGATTTCGGAGATTCGGTATTTATAGAACCGTACCGATTATACTGATTTCCTAATTTTATTATTATTATTAATAAATAATAATAATAATAATAATAATAATAATAATAATAATAATAATAATAATAATAATAATTTTCGGTATATATTCGATAAAAATCGATACTTAATCGGTACCGAACTGACTTACCGGTTCGGGTATATCGGTTCAACTGATACATGTATCGATACTAAGATTTGGATAATTTTGGTACCGATCTGATTTGAAATGGTAAAAACCCATTGAACACCCATACTCGAAATTAGACTGTAAAAAATAGTTTCATATATGTATTATAAAGGAAAAGTAGTTTTTTTTTTTAATTTCTCAGTACACTTTATAATCTCAATTATATTCTCTCTTTTTAACTCAAAAAATTATAATTTTATAATTATTAATGTAATTTAAGAATTACTTATGTAATTGCCGATTTAGTCTTTTAAATAAAATTCACTTATAATTTTTAAAATAAACTTTCAATTATCTAATTACTTCCATATTTCTCTCTCAAAATTACTCTCATTTTTACTCTTATTTGTCCACTTATCTATTTTGTTTTTATCATTATCCCAAATTTATGCCATTACTTACTTTTGTATCTTATTACTTTTAATTATTAATAATTAAAAATAATTAATGTCCATGTGACTAGTATCTATATATTAAGGGAGAGCATTTTTGCACTCTTTGGCATCTCCCAAAATTCGGTCCTTAGGTTTAATTTTTTGCATATTTTACCCTCAAAATTAAATAATATTTATATTATAGAAGGGGGGATTGAACCCACACCCTTTACTTTTGCAAATGGGTGGTGATACCATCAGGGCAAATGGGTTGGTGGTTCTTTTAAAATAAATTTTAAAATAAAATACATACAAAACATAAACGTGTGTCTTATACGCTTTGCGTGTGCATGCATTCTACTGACTATTAAGGGGGAGCAAATTGGGATAGTTATTTTGTACTCTTAATTTCAACTTTCATTATTAATCTCTTAATTTTTCTCACTCATTAATTTTATTTTTAATATTTTTGGTTTACCTACACAATTATGTGTCGTCGATTATAAATGTAACATGATGTGTAGGATTGAACAAGAAATTGATTGGGTCTCGAAATCGCACTAAAAATCGTACAAATTGCACTAATTAAAATCACAGCAACGATTCTGGCGTATGTGGTGGTTTTAGTTGGGTTGAAAAATCAAATTTGCGATTTACGTTTAGTTTTTGGGCAAAAATGCGCATAGAAAAACTGTATCGCACTATTTTTTTTCTCGTTGTTTGACCATTTTCAACATAGACCTTATCAAGAAGTATTATTATAGAAGCAACTCTTCAATTAATCTATTTGAAATTATCCCTCATGTAATTATTTTTGTGTAGAGTTTTCATATGTGAATAGAAAATTTTAATTAATTAACTTGGAATTATTCTTCATGTAACTTCTATTTTTTTTTTGTTTAGATAAAATATTATAAGTAAGGTTGTGTGTGTTATCAAAGTGACATTTAATATTGTGTGATGTTAAATTATTAATTTAAATTATATAAAATTTAATTTTTTTTAATTAATTTTAAAATCGAAATCGCACCAAATGGTTCAAAACTGCACCGCACTAATTACAAGCGATTTCATATGCGATTTTGAATTTATCAAATCACACTTAAACGATTTTATGTACAGTTTAAATTTTAAATCGTACTAAATTGCACTATACTTAGTCCTAATGATGTGTGCAAATATAAACCTTAATATCTGCCTTTGGATAGCACCTAACTTTTCAAGCTATGTTAGGGGCTAAGTTTTGTATCAAAATGATGACGTAATAAAAATATTAAGAATATAAATTTGAATGATAAAATTATAAAATTACTTGGGAAAAATGAAAATACAATATAGTGCCTACAAAAGTACATTTACAATTAAATTCCAAAACATTTCAAAAATTTTTATCAAATGTTTTTAGTTTATTTTATTAAATTTTATTTTACTTCAAACATTTCTCTCAACTTTTATCATCCATGCACATGATAATTTTTTTAAAAATATTTTACAAATTAATTTAAAAAATAAAAATAAAATTTCAGGAGTAACTTATTTTTACAAAAAAAAAAAAGAAAAAAAAAAGAGAGGAGGGAGAGTCTTTGTGGGCCACTCGAAGCACGTTTCTTTTCTGGAAGAAAGGTAATATATTCATTGTATTGGATGCGCTATAAAATAATGAGGCGTATTAAAGAAAAAGAAACCGGCAAGAGCACGTTCCTTCATAACCAACTAAAAGGGGACACGTGTACGACAATTCCGCGTGACCCATGCTATAAGCAACGCGGAGGTTGCCCAAGAAGGTGGGGACCACCACGTATTACTAACAATGCAAAATTGTTTTCTTATTATTAAATTATACAAATATTAAATTTTTTTGATTGTCCTTGCTAAGCATATAGTTTGTTCCAATTGACCTCATCATTTGATCCGAATAGTTAAAAAAATAATATTATATGATACTCCTCCCTTTTTAAAATAATTTTTTTTCAAATTATAAAATTAATATTAATTTTTTAAAAATTAATTTTAAAATTTAAACAATTTCAAACTTAATATTGACATGAATTTATTTAATTTATATCAATACAATTACAAATATCATAGATTACTTAAAAAATACGATTAATTATAAAATTTATTATTTTTAAAACTTAAATAAATCATATTAATTTTAAATTTAAAAATATCTCAAATACATTTTTAAAAAGTCAATATTAATATTATGATTTAGAACAGAGAGAGTATAATATTATTAAAGTAAAATTAAAATAATAAAATTTAAAATTAATATAAATTCATTTAGTTTTAATTGATACATCGGTGAATATTATAAACTTTTTTTTTATAAAAAAAAGTATGATTAAATTATAAGATTTATTATTTTTTTATAAATCATATCAATGTTGAGTTTAGAAATATCTTAATATTAATTTTTAAAAATTAATAATGATGTTATAATTAACACAGATGGAGTATTTAATTTTAAATAATTTGAAATTTTGTTTACTAAAATTATTCACAATTGCCTTTAAATGTCATTTAAACTCGGAAGAAAGAATGAGCCTCCAGAGGGAAGGGATGTTTCAAAGGTTGGTTGCCCCCTCTGTTAAATGCGTCATCTTCTTCCGATCATTCATATATAGAGCCTATGATTTCATTTTCCAGATTTTGTGTGAATGTGTGAACTCAGCTGCTGCTGTTGCTGTACTACTATATATATATATATATATACTCCCTCCTTTACCAAATGTATATGCTCTTTTCATTTGTACTTGAATTTTTTTAACTAAATATTATATATAATTTTTTTTTCTGATTAAGCACTCAAGTTATCTGCTAAGTATACTGTGATATTTACTATACACAATTAATTTGTTCTAAATTATAAAATTATTATTAATTTTTAAAAGTTAGGACTTTTAAAAGTCAAGTTGACATAATCTTATATTCAAAATTAATATGATTAATTAATAATTATAAAATAATAAATTTTATAATTAGTAATATTTTTCAATTAATTTACAATATATCTCGATGTATTTTCTAAAATTAAACAAATTTATGATAATTTTAAATTTAAAAATATTTTAAATTAACTTCAAAAAAATAATAATTATCTTATATTTTAGAATAGCAGATTATTATAATTTAAAAAAGTATTTAATTAATATTCCTTTAAGTAAGTTGCGTGTGTTAAAAGTACAATTAAAATGTTTATGCCGACAAGTTCGAGTAACTTTTGTGTCATTCATGTAAAATTTCCTCCTAGTCTTAGACATACTTTCCTCTCTTTTTTTTTCTACAAAAAAGTATGTCTCTATATTTTTAAATATAAGGAGCAGGGATAAACAAATAATCAAATTGCTCTCAAAATTGCACAAAAACAACACAAACTGCATTAATTAAAATCGCACTAACAATTCTGACATAAGTGACAATTTTAGGTGGAGTGAAAAATCGTAAATACGTTTTAAATTTTGTTTCTAGGCAAAACTGCATGCAAATAAACCGCATTGCACCATACTTTGTTTGAGTGTTTTTTTTAATAAAAATTATATGGCCAAAACTGTAAGACCCCGAATTTTATGAAATACAAAATTTAATTTTTCTTCATATATATTTTTTTTGAAACAGTAAGTGGTTAAATCGATCAAGTTAAAAGTTAAGGATGTTATCTGCAAATTTTATTTTGTCGGACAATATTCGTTTTGTCGGGGAATATTCGTTTGGTCGGGGAATATTCGTGTCGTACGACGGCGCCGAAATAACAAATTATTGGTGGACCCCACAACGGAATATTTGTCGGATATAGAAAACGACAGAAATAACCTTTTTAAATAAAAATAGTCAACGGAACTGTTAAAATACCGGCGATAAAAGAATAGTAGCATACGGTAGTTTTTGGTATTTTCTGTAGCACACGGTACTCTACAGTAACACACGGTATTGCATAGTGTCTCATATTATTGGTCTGATAATTGACACCGTAACTGTTACGCATCATTTCATCGATAATTGTCACTGCATAATATTTTATATTATCAATTCAATAATTGTTGTTACACAGTATTTTGCATTATTGATTTAATAATTGTCATTACACTGTATTTTATATCATTGAGTCAATAATTGTTGCTGCACTGTTTTTAAAATTATTGAACCTAATAATTGTCACAGTAACATATGCACAGTAATTCACATTATTGAATCAATAATTGTCATTACACAGTAACGTATGCTTTCTTTTACATTATTGTTATCTCTATTATGATGTTATTTAAACAGTTGTATTTCATTAATTTATTGACTTGATATCTAAGAGCTAACTATACTGTATTTATAACAATTAGTCATAATAATTGAATTGATAAAGTTATTTGTTTATAATATAAAGTTAGGTGATTATTAGGTGATATGAAATGAATGGTGTAGATTAAAGTGTGAATTATTGTTGAATAATTGAATTGATTTGTTTATAATATAAAGTTAGGTGATTATTAGGTAATATGAAATGAATGGTGTAGATTAAAGATAATATAAAATTTGAAATGGATGGTGTAGATTAAAAGATGATCTTTAAATGAATGGTTTAGATTAAAGGAATGATAAGATTTTTGGCTATAAATAGAAGCCTTAACTTAAGGATTTTTCATAAACTTCCTTACTTGTTCTTTCTTTCTCTCTCTAAATACTTCTTGTGAAAGTTTTCTCTAAGTGTGCTTAAGTCATCTTGAGTATTTGTGAATATCTATAAGTGTACGTGTACCGTTCAAGTTAATCAACCTCATCCAGTCACGTGTTAAAGTAAGGGATTATCATTATTTGATTCTCGAAAATAATATTGTTTCTTTCTTACTCATAAGATGTGCCATTTATTTCCATGTATTAAATTGTGGGAATAACCTTACGGCGCGGATTATCGCCTGTTTGGTGAATAACTCTTTGTACTCAAATTCTATTAAATTATGGGAATAACCTTACGGCGCGGATTATCGCCTGTTGGTGAATAACCTTTCGTATTCATTCATTATTAATCTTTGAGAATAACCTTACGGCGCGGATGACCGCCTGTTTGGTGAATAACTCTTTGTACTCAAATTGTGGGAATAACTTACGGCGCGGATTATCGCCTGTTGGTGAATAACCCCTTTGTATTAATTTTCTTCACCTTTTGTTAATCAAACCTGCTACGGTAAGGGATATTATTTTCTTTCATACTCCTAAATCGAAATTTATTATGGAACTATTGCTTCTATAATTCCTGAAAATATTATATGTTCCATAATAGATGAACTTCATTATTTCAACTGAACCTTCCTATTTACGTGAACCTTTCTATTGAACTGTAACCGTTATTCTGAACTGTGGATCTTGAATATCATTTTTAAATTTCACTCCACATCCTGTTGACAATTTGGACATTATTTGAATCTGCACAAAGTAAACTTCTGATACTTATTGTTTATCCTGTTTCTTCTGTTCATCATTTGTATCACTGTTATTTGTACTAATCATCAAGAATCAAGCTGTGGTGAATATTTGTGGCCGGGGGCACAGATGTGATATATTTGTTGAACAGATGATAGGTTAAAGACGATATAATAGGTTAAAGGCGATACATCTGTTCGGTGTCTTTTATGGCACATGGTGAATGTTCTCTTTGGCCCGTAGTGCAAAGATGAACTGTTGATTGGTATGATTATGACCAAAGGCTGAATCTGGTATAATCATGACCGTTGGTGCTATATTGAATATCTTTGGCCCGTAGTGCAAAGATGAACTGTTGATGTGCATGATTATGATCAGGAACTGTGAATTTATATTATCATGACTAATGGTATTTCAGATGATAAAAGTTGATGATGTTTTTACGAAAAAGAGAAGCGAGTGGACATTATAGTCTGCATTATTCTTCTAATAGATTGCTCATTCCGCTGCTATTATTGATCTAAACATTGTTTAAGAATTTAACTGCAGTTTTTGATATAAAACTTGTAGTCTATTGTATTCTATTAAGAACTCAACTGTTGAAGGCCAATGATAATTTATTAGTAATTATCTTAGTCATGATATTTCTTACTGGGCTATTTGAGCTCACCCTTTCTTTTGTTCCATTGTTTTTCAACAGGAGATGAAAACATAACAGGGTCTAGCCGGGGAATGAAGTGAGGGTCCGAGGAATAGTTATCATAGTCTTCACGTTTTGTAAAATTGTGTGGCAATAATAGTGAAGACTTAGTTGTGTATTATTATACACTGTATTGTTGTACGTTGTGCTTTGTTGTAATAATTTTGTTGTAGTCTTTTGACGACTCAAGTTTGGGCTGTGTGGGCCCAGATTTGGGGGCGTCACAGTTGGCATCAGAGCTTAGGGATATGGTCTTTAAAGGAGATCTGGGGTTAGAACTAGGAGGGGAGAGACGAATAGAATCAATCACTAGTGTGTCCTACCTAAATTAGATTTTTTTTATCTAATGAATCGATTTGAATGTAGGAACATGAAGAGATGAGTCAATTTGTTTGAACTAACAATTATTTTGTGACAACAGTTTAGTATGGCATCTGGAAATCAAGAGGTTAACTATGGAATGCCTGAAGCGAATGTAGCCGAGAATCAAGAGGCCCCAAACAATCCTCCTGCCAACTCAGGAAATAATGTTCCTGATAACATGATGAACGATGGATTCTTTAGGAATTTCATGCAGTTCATACAGAATCAAGCAAGAGGAAATCCAGTCAATAATAACGGTAGAAACGCTGGTAATTTGAGGATGGTCACTGTCAAGCAATTTAAAGAATTGGGACCACCTGAATTCCACGGGAAGCCTGACCCACTCAAAGCGGAGGCATGGCTGAAGCAGACGACAAAAATACTTGATGTCTTACAATGCGCTGATGATCAGAAGGTGCCATTTGCCACTTTTATGTTACGAGGTGAGGCGGACCATTGGTGGGAAGCGGTAAAACGTATCCAACCTTCAGCACTCGAAATGTCTTGGACAGAATTCGAAGAACTGTTTAACAAGAAGTATTTCCCAGAAAGCATCCGCCATATGAAAGAGGTGAAATTCATTAAGCTGGAGCAGGGAAACATGACAGTCTCCCAATATGAAGCCAAGTTTGCCGAGTTATCTCGCTTTGCCACCCATCTTGTGGATGACGAAGCACGAATGAGTCGGATGTTCCTAAGAGGTTTGAGATTCAAAATTCGTCAACAACTTAGCTCTCATAAATTTAATTTGTATTCAGATGTTGTGGATAGGGCTCAAAGGGTGGAGCAAACAGATGAAACATTGCAGCCAAGAGTTAATGAGCAACATAGAGAAAGGAATGACAACAACCACAGGAACGAGAACCATCGAGTAGGTAACCAACACTTCGGTGGTAATTCCACATCAAATAACAGAAGAGGAGAATCCAGTGGGAACAATTTCAAAAGAAAGAGATTCCATAATAATTATGGAAGGGCACCAGCACCAGTACCCGCACCAGCACTGACCCCAGTTTTAAGGGGAGAAGATCGACCACCAGTGAGATGCTATAGGTGTGGTCAGGAAGGTCACATCAGCCCAAACTGTACACAGCAGTCCAAAAAGTGCTACAGTTGTGGGAAAGAGGGTCATCTTGCGCGGTTTTGTCCTGCCACAAAATCAAGTCCAGCTGCAATGATGATACCAAAAGCTAGCGCGGATAAGGGAAAATCTGTAGTTCAAGGGAGAGCTTTTGTTGTGACATCCCAAATGGCGCGAAACTCGAACGAGGTGATAACCGGTAAGCTATTCATAAATTCTCGTGAAGTCTACGCTTTGTTAGATACTGGCTCTACCCATTCTTTTATCTCACCTGCATGTGCTCAGCGTTTAAACTTAACTCCTGAAAACTTGGACTTTGACTTATCAGTTGAAACCCCATTAGGAGAAATGACCATTACATCTACTGTCTATAAATCTTGCCTAGTTCAAATCAACAACCTCACATTACCTGTTGACCTTATTTCTTTGGAGATGCGTGAATTTGATGTGATTTTAGGCATTGATTGGTTGACTACCCATCATGCTAAAATTGATTGTTTTCATAAGATTATTAGTTTTCATATTCCCAATCAACCTGTCATGCAAATTCAAGCAACTAAACCATTGAAATCTATAACTGTTATTTCTAGCCATAAAGCCATTCGTTTATTGAAAAACGGATGTCAAGCCTTTTTAGCTCATGTCACTGATTTGAACAAAAATACATCAAACTTGAATGATATTCCCATTGTTAATGAGTTTCCTGAAGAACTTCCTGGCTTACCCCCAAACCGTGAAATTGAATTTTATATTGATCTTGAACCCGGTACCAAGCCCATTTCCAAAGCTCCATACCGAATGGCTCCCATTGAACTTCCAGAGTTAAAAAACCAACTACAGGAATTGTTGGATACCGGTTTCATTCGTCCGAGTGCATCACCTTGGGGTGCTCCTGTTCTATTTGTAAAGAAGAAAGACGGGAGTATGAGATTGTGCATTGACTACCGAGAATTGAACCATGTCACCATCAAAAACAGGTACCTGTTACCTCGGATTGATGACATGTTTGATCAATTGCAAGGCGCTCAACATTTCTCAAAGATTGATCTCCGTTCTGGATATCATCAGTTAAAGGTTAAAGCTGAGGACATTCCAAAGACTGCTTTCAGAACTCGTTATGGGCATTATGAGTTCTTAGTCATGCCTTTTGGACTAACTAATGCTCCTGCAGCTTTCATGGACATGATGAACCGGATATTCAAGGAACATTTGGATCATTTTGTGGTTGTCTTTATTGATGACATCCTCATATACTCCAAGAGTCGCGAGGATCATGAACAACACCTGAGATTGATACTCCAAAAGCTCCGTGAAAACAAATTATATGCCAAGTTAAAGAAATGTGAGTTCTGGCTTGAGGAGGTCACGTTTCTTGGGCATGTGATTTCTAGTCAAGGAATATCAGTCGATCCTGCGAAGATTGAAACGGTACTAAATTGGGAACAACCCAAGACAGTAACCGAAGTCCGAAGTTTTCTGGGTCTAGCTGGTTATTATCGGAAATTCGTAAAAGGATTTTCTCGAATCGCCACTCCATTAACGCAGCTTACTCGGAAAAGCATAAAATTCATATGGAGCGAGGAATGCGAGAAAAGTTTCCAAGAACTCAAGAGGAGACTGGTTTCAGCTCCTGTTCTGACCATACCATCAGGATCAGGAGAATTTGTTATCTACAGCGATGCTTCTGGCAAAGGTCTAGGCTGTGTCCTTATGCAACATGGAAAGGTTATAGCCTATGCCTCTCGACAACTCAAAGATTATGAGAAAAATTATCCTACTCATGATCTAGAGTTGACAGCAGTCGTTTTCGCGTTGAAGATCTGGAGACACTACTTGTACGGAGAAAAAGTGGATATATATACGGATCATAAAAGTCTCAAGTATTTCTTCACCCAGAAGGAACTCAACATGCGACAACGACGTTGGCTTGAGCTGTTGAAGGATTATGACCACACAATCCAGTATCACCCAGGAAAGGCGAACGTTGTAGCTGACGCTTTGAGCATAAAATCTTATGCGAGTACAAGTGCACTGTTGACAACACAAAAGTGTATTTTGTACGACTTGCAAAAGATGGAGATAGATCTAAAGACACCAGGGACCCACTCAAAGATTGCTCACGTGCGAGTAGAACCAGCTTTAATCGATAAAATTAAAGCTGCTCAAGCTACCGATCCGAAACTGATAAACATGATAAAGAAAGTACAAGAAGGTGCCATTCCCGAAGCAAGAATCGACGAGAAAGGAATACTTCGAGTCAACTCTCGACTCTGTGTTCCTAACGATCCTGAATTAAAGCATAAAATCATGATGGAGGCACACAACACGCCGTTTGCAATCCACCCAGGGGATACCAAGATGTATCGAGATCTTCGACATACATTTTGGTGGAACAATATGAAAAGGGAGATTGCAGAGTTTATCTCAAGGTGCCTAACTTGTCAACGTGTCAAGGCAGAGCATCAAGTACCTAAGGGTCCATTACAACCACTTGAGGTTCCCGAATGGAAGTGGGAACACATCAATATGGATTTCGTGATGGGTCTTCCCAAAGTTTCTCAAGGCTTAGATGCAATTTGGGTCATCGTAGATAGATTGACCAAATCCGCTCATTTCTTGCCTATACGAGAAAACTTTTCACTTGAACGTCTTGCCGGTATGTACATAAATGGGATCGTGAGATTGCATGGCATGCCAGTTTCCATAGTTTCTGATCGAGATCCTAGATTCACTTCACGTTTTTGGATCAGTTTACAAAAAGCTATGGGCACTGAACTACGTTTTAGTTCTGCATACCATCCTCAAACGGACGGACAATCGGAAAGGACGATCCAGACCCTCGAAGATCTTTTGAGACTTTGTGTATTAGACTTCAAAGGAAGTTGGGATAAGTACTTGCCATTGGTGGAATTTTCTTACAACAACAGTTACCAAGCAAGCATAGGCATGGCTCCATTCGAGGCTTTGTATAGAAGGAAGTGTCGCTCTCCAATATGTTGAAATGAGGTAGGAGAAGCAAAATTGTTGGGACCCGAGTTGGTACGCTTGACGACCGAAAAGATCCAAATGATCCGACAACGAATACAGACCGTACAAGAACGACAAAAGAGTTATGCTGATCTTCATCGGAGAGACGAAAGCTTCAACGTCGGAGATCATGTATTCTTACGTGTTTCTCCATGGAAAGGGGTTACGAGATTCGGAAAGAGAGGAAAGCCCGTTTGAAATCCTCGATCGAATAGGAACTGTAGCCTACAGACTAGCCTTACCACCAAGTATGTCTCGCATCCATAACGTTTTTCACATATCTATGTTACGTAAATATGTGAAGGACCCAAACCACGTCATTGAGTTAGAACCAGACGTTATAGCAGAGGATTTAACATACGAGGAGGTACCTGTTAAGATCCTAGATAAGAAGGAGCAGATCCTACGCTCAAAGGTTATACCTCAAGTCAAGGTTTTATGGAGGAACCAAGATACTGAGGAAATGACCTGGGAGCTAGAATCTGAGATGAAATCTAAGTACCCTTACCTCTTCGATATGTCAGGTACGTCAATTTCGGGGACGAAATTTCATAAGGAGGGGAGGTTGTAAGACCCCGAATTTTATGAAATACAAAATTTAATTTTTCTTCATATATATTTTTTTTGAAACAGTAAGTGGTTAAATCGATCAAGTTAAAAGTTAAGGATGTTATCTGCAAATTTTATTTTGTCGGACAATATTCGCTTTGTCGGGGAATATTCGTTTGGTCGGGGAATATTCGTGTCGTACGACGGCGCCGAAATAACAAATTATTGGTGGACCCCACAACGGAATATTTGTCGGATATAGAAAACGACAGAAATAACCTTTTTAAATAAAAATAGTCAACGGAACTGTTAAAATACCGGCGATAAAAGAATAGTAGCATACGGTAGTTTTTGGTATTTTCTGTAGCACACGGTACTCTACAGTAACACACGGTATTGCATAGTGTCTCATATTATTGGTCTGATAATTGACACCGTAACTGTTACGCATCATTTCATCGATAATTGTCACTGCATAATATTTTATATTATCAATTCAATAATTGTTGTTACACAGTATTTTGCATTATTGATTTAATAATTGTCATTACACTGTATTTTATATCATTGAGTCAATAATTGTTGCTGCACTGTTTTTAAAATTATTGAACCTAATAATTGTCACAGTAACATATGCACAGTAATTCACATTATTGAATCAATAATTGTCATTACACAGTAACGTATGCTTTCTTTTACATTATTGTTATCTCTATTATGATGTTATTTAAACAGTTGTATTTCATTAATTTATTGACTTGATATCTAAGAGCTAACTATACTGTATTTATAACAATTAGTCATAATAATTGAATTGATAAAGTTATTTGTTTATAATAAAAAGTTAGGTGATTATTAGGTGATATGAAATGAATGGTGTAGATTAAAGTGTGAATTATTGTTGAATAATTGAATTGATTTGTTTATAATATAAAGTTAGGTGATTATTAGGTAATATGAAATGAATGGTGTAGATTAAAGATAATATAAAATTTGAAATGGATGGTGTAGATTAAAAGATGATCTTTAAATGAATGATTTAGATTAAAGGAATGATAAGATTTTTGGCTATAAATAGAAGCCTTAACTTAAGGATTTTTCATAAACTTCCTTACTTGTTCTTTCTTTCTCTCTCTAAATACTTCTTGTGAAAGTTTTCTCTAAGTGTGCTTAAGTCATCTTGAGTATTTGTGAATATCTATAAGTGTACGTGTACCGTTCAAGTTAATCAACCTCATCCAGTCACGTGTTAAAGTAAGGGATTATCATTATTTGATTCTCGAAAATAATATTGTTTCTTTCTTACTCATAAGATGTGCCATTTATTTCCATGTATTAAATTGTGGGAATAACCTTACGGCGCGGATTATCGCCTGTTTGGTGAATAACTCTTTGTACTCAAATTCTATTAAATTATGGGAATAACCTTACGGCGCGGATTATCGCCTGTTGGTGAATAACCTTTCGTATTCATTCATTATTAATCTTTGAGAATAACCTTACGGCGCGGATGACCGCCTGTTTGGTGAATAACTCTTTGTACTCAAATTGTGGGAATAACTTACGGCGCGGATTATCGCCTGTTGGTGAATAACTCCTTTGTATTAATTTCCTTCACCTTTTGTTAATCAAACCTGCTACGGTAAGGGATATTATTTTCTTTCATACTCCTAAATCGAAATTTATTATGGAACTATTGCTTCTATAATTCCTGAAAATATTATATGTTCCATAATAGATGAACTTCATTATTTCAACTGAACCTTCCTATTTACGTGAACCTTTCTATTGAACTGTAACCGTTATTCTGAACTGTGGATCTTGAATATCATTTTTAAATTTCACTCCACATCCTGTTGACAATTTGGACATTATTTGAATCTGCACAAAGTAAACTTCTGATACTTATTGTTTATCCTGTTTCTTCTGTTCATCATTTGTATCACTGTTATTTGTACTAATCATCAAGAATCAAGCTGTGGTGAATATTTGTGGCCGGGGGCACAGATGTGATATATTTGTTGAACAGATGATAGGTTAAAGGCGATATAATAGGTTAAAGGCGATACATCTGTTCGGTGTCTTTTATGGCACGTGGTGAATGTTCTCTTTGGCCCGTAGTGCAAAGATGAACTGTTGATTGGTATGATTATGACCAAAGGCTGAATCTGGTATAATCATGACCGTTGGTGCTATATTGAATATCTTTGGCCCGTAGTGCAAAGATGAACTGTTGATGTGCATGATTATGATCAGGAACTGTGAATTTATATTATCATGAGTAATGGTATTTCAGATGATAAAAGTTGATGATGTTTTTACGAAAAAGAGAAGCGAGTGGACATTATAGTTTGCATTATTCTTCTAATAGATTGCTCATTCCGCTGCTATTATTGATCTAAACATTGTTTAAGAATTTAACTGCAGTTTTTGATATAAAACTTGTAGTCTATTGTATTCTATCAAGAACTCAACTGTTGAAGGCTAATGATAATTTATTCGTCATTATCTTAGTCATGATATTTCTTACTGGGCTATTTGAGATCACCCTTTCTTTTGTTCCATTGTTTTTCAACAGGAGATGAAAACATAACAGGGTCTAGCCGGGGAATGAAGTGAGGGTCCGAGGAATAGTTATCATAGTCTTCACGTTTTGTAAAATAGTGTGGCAATAATAGTGAAGACTTAGTTGTGTATTATTATACACTGTATTGTTGTACGTTGTGCTTTGTTGTAATAATTTTGTTGTAGTCTTTTAACGACTCAAGTTTGGGCTGTGTGGGCCCAGATTTGGGGGCGTCACAAAAACTATGTCGTTTTGGCCATTTATATATATATATACTAATAATTACCCGTGCCTAAAGGCACGACGTAACAAAAAATTAGATTAAAATTCGAAAAATACTATATTACTTAAAGAAGTTTTACAATCTAAAATAACTTACAATCACACATAACAATTATCATAATTCACAACACCACCACAATAATTATTATTATTGTTATTATTATTATTATTTTTGTTTTTGTTGTTGTTGTTGTTATTATTATTATTGTTGTTGTTGTTGTTATTATAATAATAATAATAATAATAATAATAATAATTATTATTATTATTATTATTAACATTATTATTATTATTATTATTATTATTATTATTATTATTATTATTATTATTATTATTATTATTATTATTGTTATTATCATTATCATTATCATTATCATTATCATTATCATTATCATTATCATTATCATTATTATTATCATCATTATTATTATTATTATTATTATTATTATTATTATTATTATTATTGTTGTTGTTGTTGACGCCAAATTTTGGACGTGGGCCGAAATCACTAGGTCGGCCAGCCCAAAACGCGTCATCAATGAAGAGCCTAAATTATACTGGAATGAAAGATGTTTGATCAAGTAATTATTGAAAATAATAACACAATAATTTACGTGGAAACCCAATACGGGAAAAATCACGGGTGGCATGCTAGAAATCCACTAAAAAGATATTTAAAGTGTTACAATATTCTCACAAGGAAAATACTCCTTTGTACGTGGACCGATGTATACTGATATACATCGATATATAGTGATTTGTAACGAGACACAACAATATTTCTTCATACACTCGGCGTATATCACTACCCTTCGATGTTTACCGACATATATGAATGGTGCTTGTGTGTTCACGTTGTACACCACTATAACTCTGTGTATATCGGTGTGTGTCGGAGAGTGACCAAAAGGGAGTAATCTGGTCTAATATTTGGTGTAATGGAGAAGATGATATATTCTCTCTCTCTTTCTTCCTCCCCATGATGTGTGTCTCTGTCTCTTGATGGTGTTGCGTGGTCACACTGCTCATGATGTCCCTTCTTTCTCTCTCATGTTTTGTATATAAAGTATCTCCCTGACCGCGTCTTCCCAAATCTACTAAATAATGTGAAGATATTTCTTGGTAATACCCTACCACCCAAAATCCTATAAAGTGAATCTGTTCCTTATCTCACCACTAACTCAAATTTATAAAATATTAATGATGAGTCATCACCTCAAATATTTATACCCCAACATTGCCTCCCACTCTCCTGTTATAAAAACTTATAATAGGAGAGTAATACAAAAAGTCCGTCATACCCATCGACTGCCAATACAACCACACAAATTTCTGAACCCGCCGAACAAATTACGAAGTGAACTTACCGAGTCGAATTAAACTATTGAACAAAAATTGTTGAACCAATCCAAAACTGTGGAACCATCCCAAACTGTTGAACTCAAACGAGTGAACTAAGCTCTTCGTTGAAGGTACCAAATCCATCACACATACTGTTAAACCCGGCCAAACCTGTTACCGTGTGACGCCCCCAAATCTAGGCCTATATAGCCCAATTTGAGACGCCATAAAATACATAAACTTTAATACAAATAGTACATAGAACAGAAATGCAAAACTCAATAATACACAACTAAGTCTTCACTATTATTTTCACACTATATACAACATGTGAAGACTACAATAGCTATCACTCGGACCGTCACTCCATTCCCCCGCTAGACCCGGCTACTCTATCTTTTTCTGAAAAACAATGGAACAAAAGAAAGGGTGAGCTCAAATAGCCCAGTAAGAAATATCATGACTAAGATAACGACAAATAAATTATCATTAGCCTTCAACAGATGAGTTCTTAATTGAATATAATAGACAATAAGCTTTGTATCAATAATAGCAGCGGAATGAGCAATCTATTAGAAGAATAATGCAGACTATATTGTCCACTCGCTTCAATTTTTAGGAAAAACATCATCAACTTTTATCATCTTAAACACCGCTGATCATGATAATATAAATTTTCAGTTCCTGATTTTAATCATGCCAGTCAATAGTTCATCTTTGCATTACGAGCCAAAGATATTCAAATATAACCCAACAGTAATGATTATACCAGTTTTCAGCCTTTGGTCATAATCATAGCAACAACAGTTCATCTTTGCCCCAGGCCAAAGAGAATATTCACCACGTGCCCTAAAAGACACAATAATTATATCGCCTTTATCCTATCAACGGTGCCCTAGGCCACAGATATTCACAACAACATGGTTCTTGATGATTAGAATAACAACCGTGATATAGATGATGAATCAGAAGAAACAGTATGATCAATAAATATCGAAGGTTTATGACTTTACTTTGTGCAGATTCAAATAATGTCCAAATTGCCAACATGATGTGGACTAAAATTCAAGAATGATATTTAAGATCCACAGTTCAGAATAACAGTTAAGGTTCAATAGAAAGATTTATAAAAATAGGAAGGTTCAGTTGAAATGATATTAGATGAAGCGCAAACTATTAAAGAATATATAATCATTTCAGGAAACTTTACCAACAAGAGACAAATAAGAAATGAATACGAAGAGTAATTCACCAAACATGCGGTAGTCCGCGTAGTCAGGTTATTTTCAGAGATTAATAAGGAATGAATACGAAAGGTTATTCACCAAACATGCGGTAGTCCGCGTAGTCAGGTTATTTCCACAAATTAATAAAAATTGAATACGAAGAGTCATTCACCAAACAGGCGGTAATCCGCGCAGTAAGATTATTCTCAGAGATTAATAAGGAATGAATACGAAAGGTTATTCACCAACAGGCGGTAATCCGCGCCGTAAGGTTATTCCCACAATTTAATACATGGAAATAAAGGACACATCTTATGAGTAAGAAAGAAACGATATTATTTTCGAGAATCAAATATTGATATACCCTTACAATAGTAAGTTTGAATAATGGAAGATGAAAAAGATGGTATCCCTTACCTTAACACGTGACTAGATATGAACTCGTACACTTACAGATCTTTACAAATACTCAAGATGACTTTAGCACACTCAAAGAGAACTTATACAAAGAAATATTTGGAGAGTGAAAGAAAGAATAAGCAAGGAAGTTTTTATGAAAAATCCTTAAGTTAAGGCCTTTATTTATAGCAAAAATCTTATCATCACCAAGATTTCCTAATTTAATCCAAACCGTATATTTCAAGATCATGTTTAATCCATACCACTCATTTCATCTTTCAAGATTTCCTTAATCTAAACCATTCATTTAAAGATCATCTTTTAATCTATACCATTCAATTTACTTTATATATAAAACAACTAACTTTAAATAAATCAATTAACTTTATATATAAAAACAAACAACTTTACATAATTTATCATAATAAAAATAAATAACTTTATATAATCTATCATAATAAAAATAAATAACTTTATTAATTCAATTATTCAACAATAATTCACAATTATTCATTATTATAATTAATTGTTGTAAATGCAGTGTAGTTGGCTTTTCGAGTTAGATAAACAGAATACAACAGTTTAATCAATATCACAAAAGAGATAACAATAATGCTAAAAATAGATAAGAAAATAACACGTTATTGTGTAGTGACAATTATTGATTCAGTAATGTGAATTATTGTGCATATGCTACTGTGACAATTATCAACTCAATAATATGAATTATTATGTATATGACAATTATTGGTTCAATAAAGTCAATATAGTACAATAACCACTTTATCAGTTTAATAATATGAAACACTGTGTAATACCGTGTGCTACTGTGTAATACCGTGTGCTACTGTGCAATACCGTGTGCTACTATGTAATACCGTATGTTACTATTCCTTTACCACCGGATATTTTAACAGTTCAAGATGATTATACCGTTAACTATATTTATTTAAAAAGGTTACGTATGTCGCTTTCTATATCCGACAATAAGTCGTTGTGGGGGTCCACCATTATTTTGTTATTTCGGCGCCGTCGTACGAATCGAATATTCTCCGACAAAACGAATATTCTCCGACCAAACGAATATTGTCCGACATAATAAAATTTACACATAACATCCTTATTAATTTAACCACCTACTATTTCAGGAAAAATATATATGAAGAAAAATTAAATTTTGTATTTCATAAAATTCGGGGTCTTACAACCTCCCCTCCTTATGAAATTTTGTCCCCGAAATTGACGTACCTGGCATTTCGAAGAGATAAGGATACATAGATTTCATCTCAGATTCTAGCTCCCAGGTCATTTCCTCAGTATCTTGGTTTCTCCATAAAACCTTAACTTGAGGTATAACCTTTGAGTGTAGGATCTGCTCCTTCTTTTCTAAGATCTTGACAGGTACCTCCTCGTACGTTAAATCATCGGTTATAACGTCCGGTTCTAACTCAATGACGTGGTTTGGGTCCCTCACATATTTACGTAACATAGATATGTGAAAAACGTTATAGATGTGAGACATACTTGGTGGTAGGGCTAGTCTGTAGGCTACGGTTCCTACTTGATCGAGAATTTCAAATGGGCCAATAAATCGAGGGTTGAGCTTTCCTCTCTTTCCGAATCTCGTAACTCCTTTCCATGGAGAAACACGTAAGAATACATGATCTCCGACGTTGAATCTCTCATCTCTCCAATGAAGATCAGCATAATTCTTTTGTCGTTCTTGCGCGGTCTGTATTTGTTGTTGGATCATTTGGATCTTTTCTATTGTCAAGCGTACCAACTCGGGTCCCAACAATTTTGCTTCTCCTACTTCATTCCAACATACTGGAGAGCGACACTTTCGTCCATACAAAGCCTCAAATGGAGCCATGCCTATGCTTGCTTGGTAACTGTTGTTGTAGGAGAATTCAACCAATGACAAGTACTTGTCCCAACTTCCTTTGAAGTCTAGCACGCAAAGTCTCAAAAGATCTTCGAGAGTCTGAATCGTCCTTTTAGATTGTCCGTCTGTTTGAGGATGGTATACAGAACTAAATCATAGCTCGGTGCCCATAGCTTTTTGTAGACTGATCCAAAAGCGTGAAGTGAATCTAGGATCTCGATCAGAAACTATGGAAACTGGCATGCCATGCAATCTTACAATATCATTTACGTACATACCGGCCAGACGCTCGAGTGAAAATTTTTCTCTTATACGCAAGAAATGAGCAGACTTGGTCAATCTATCTACGATGACCCAAATCGCATCAAAACTTTGAGAAACTTTGGGAAGACCCGTCACGAAGTCCATAGTGATGTGTTCCCACTTCTATTCTGGAATTTCGAGTGATTGCAATGGACCTTTAGGCACTTGATGCTCTGCCTTGACACGTTGACAAGTTAAGCACCTTGAGATGAACTCTGCAATCTCCCTCTTCATATTGTTCCACCAAAATGTATGTCGAAGATCACGATACATTTTAGTACTTCCCAGGTGAATTGCAAACGGTGTGTTATGTGCCTCCATCATGATTTTATGTTTCAATTCAAGGTCGTTAGGAACACAGAGTCGAGAGTTGAGTCGAAGTATTCCTTTCTCGTCGATTCTTGCTTCTGGAATAGTACCTTCTTGTACTTTCTTCATCATACTCATCATTTCTGGATCAGTAGCTTGAGCAGCTTTAATTTTATCAATTAAAGCTGGTTCTACTTGTACGTGCGCAATCTTCATGTGGGTCCCTGGTGGCTTTAATTCTATCTCCATCTTTTGTAAATCGTACAAAATACATTTTTGCGTAGTCAACATTACACTTGTACTTGCATAAGATTTTCTGCTTAAAGCATCAACTACAACGTTTGCTTTTCCTGGGTGGTACTAGATGGTGTGGTCGTAATCCTTTAATAGCTCAAGCCAACGTCGTTGCCGCATGTTGAGTTCCTTCTGGGTGAAGAAATACTTGAGGCTTTTGTGATCCGTGAAGATTTCCACTTTCTCCCCGTACAAGTAGTGCCTCCAGATTTTCAATGCGAAAATAACTGCTGCCAACTCTAAATCATGAGTAGGATAATTTTTCTCATAATCTTTGAATTGTCGAGAGGCATAGGCTATAACTTTTCCATGTTGCATAAGTACACAGCCTAGACCTTTGCCTGAAGCATCGCTGTAGATAACAAATTCCCCCGATCCTGATGGTATAGTCAGAACAGGAGCTGAAATAAGTCTCTTCTTAAGTTCTTGAAAACTCTTCTCGCATTCCTCATTCCATATGAATTTTGTGCTTTTCCGAGTCAGCTGAGTTAATGGAGTGGCGATTCGAGAAAATCCTTCTACGAATCTCCGATAATAACCAACTAAACCCAGAAAACTTCGGACTTCAGTTACTGACCGAGGTTGCTCCCAACTTAATATTGCTTCAATCTTTGCAGGATCAACTGATATTCCCTGACTGAAAATCACATGCCCAAGGAACGTGACTTCCTTAAGCCAAAACTCACACTTCTTCAACTTGGCATACAACTTGTTCTCACGTAGCTTTTAGAGTATTAATCTCAGGTGTTGTTCATGATCCTCACGACTCTTGGAGTATATAAGAATGTCATCAATAAAGACAACTACAAAATGATCCAAATATTCTTTGAATATCTGGTTCATCATGTCCATGAAAGCTGCAGGAGCATTTGTTAGTCCAAAAGGCATGACTAAGAACTCATAATGTCCGTAGCGGGTTCTGAAAGCAGTCTTTGGAATGTCATCAGTTTTAACTTTTAACTGATGATATCCAGAGCGGAGATCAATCTTTGAGAAATGTTGATCACCCTGCAATTGATCAAACATGTCATCAATTCGAGGTAACGGGTACCTGTTTTTGATGGTGACATGATTCAACTCTCGGTAGTCAATACACAATCTCATACTCCCGTCCTTCTTCTTGACAAAAAGAACAGGGGCACCCCAAGGCGATGCACTCGGACGAATGAAACCAGTATCTAACAATTCCTGTAGTTGGACCTTTAGCTCTTGAAGTTCAACAGGAGCCATTCGGTATGGGGCTTTGGAAATAGGTTTGGTATCGGGTTCAAGATCAATACAGAATTCAATTTCCCGATTTGGAGGTAAGCCAGGAAGTTCATCGGGAAAAATATCAGAAAACTCATTAACAATAGGAATATCTTTCAAGTTTGACACATCTTTGTTCAAGTCAGTAACATGAGCTAAAAATGCTTGACATCCATTTTTCAATAAACGAGTGGCTTTATGGCTAGAAATGACAGTTATGGATTTCAATGGTTTGATGGTTTGAATTTGTATGACAGGTTGATTAGGAATATGAAAACTAATGATCTTTTGAAAGCAATCAATTTTAGCATGATGATTATTCAACCAATCAATTCCTAAAATCACATCAAATTCATGCATTTCCAATGAGATAAGGTCAACGGGTAATATAAGGCTATTGATTTGAACTAAGCAAGATTTATATACCGTAGATGTAATGACTATTGCTCCTAATGGGGTTTCAACTGATAAGTCAAAGTCCAAATTGCCAGGAGTTAAGTTTAATCGTTGAGCACACGTAGGTGAGACAAAAGAATGGGTAAAACCAATATCTTACAGGGCATAGACTTCATGAGAATTTATGAATAGCTTACCGGTTATCACCTCGTTCGGGTTTCGTGCCATTTGGGACGTCACAACAAAAGCTCTCCCTTGAACTACAGATTTTCCCTTATTTGTGCTAGCTTTTGGTACCATCATTGCAGCTGGATTTGATTTTGAAATAGGACAAAATCGAGCCATATGACCTTCTTTTCCGCAACTGTAGCACAACTTGGACTGTTGAGTACAGCTTGGGCTGATGTGGGCCTCCTGACCACACTTGTAACATCTTACCGGTGGTCGATCTCCTCCCCTTGGTACTGGTGCCGGTGCTCTTCCATAATCATTATGAAATCTCTTTCTCTTGAAATTATTTCCACTGGATTCTCCTATTCTATTATTTGATGCGTGATTACTACCGAAGTGCTAGTTACCTCCCTTATGGTTCTCGTTCCTGTGGTTGTCATTTCTCTCTCTACGCTGATCATTGACTCTTGGCTGCAATTTTTCATCTGTTTGCTCTACCCTTTGAGCCCTGTCGACAACATCTGAATACAAGGTCAATTTATGAGAGCTAAGCTGTTGACGAATTTCAAATCTCAAATCTCGTAAGAACATCCGACTCATCCGTGCTACGTCATCCACTAGATGAGTCGCGAAACGAGATAGTTCGGCAAACTTAGCTTCATATTGTGAAACAGACATATTTCCTTGCTCTAGTTTTATGAACTCCACCTCTTTCATATGGCGGATGCTTTCTGGAAAATACTTTTCGTTGAACAGCTCTTTGAATTCCAGCCAAGACATTTCGAGAGCCGAATGATGGATACGTTTTACTGCCTCCCACCAATGGTCTGCCTCCCCTCGAAACATAAAGGTGGCGAATGACACATTCTGATCATCTGCACATCGCAGAACATCAAGGATTTTTGTCGTTTGATTTAACCATGCCTCCGCTTTGAGTGGTTTAGGCTTCCCGAAAAATTCAGGTGGTCCCAACTCTTTAAATTGTTTAACGGTGACAATCCTTGAATTTTCAGCGTTTCCATCGTTACGACCTCCCCTTGGCTGATTTTGGATAAATTGCATGAAGTTTCTAAAAAAACCATTCTGATTTGCATGATCACCAGCATTATTTTCTGAAGCTGCAGGAGGATTGTTTGTAGCTTCCTGATTCTCACCTACGTTCGCCTCGGGCAGTGGATAATTCATTCCCTGATTTTCAGAAGTCATTCTTAACTGCGGTCATCAGATAAAGGTTAGTTAAACAAACTGACTCGTCACTTCTTGTCCCCACATTCAAGCCAACTTATTAGATAACAAAATTTTATGTAGGACATACTAATGACGTAATCTATTCGTCTCTCTCCTCCTATTTCTACCCCAGATCTCCATTAAAGATCATATCCCTAAGCTCGAATACCAAATGTGACGCCCCCAAATCTAGGCCTACATAGCCCAATTTGAGACGCCATAAAATACATAAACTTTAATACAAATAGTACACAGAAGAGAAATGCAAAACTCAATAATACACAACTAAGTCTTCACTATTATTTTCACACTATATACAACATGTGAAGACTACAATAGCTATCACTCGGACCGTCACTCCATTCCCCCGCTAGACCCGGCTACTCTCTCTTTTTCTGAAAAACAATGGAACAAAAGAAAGGGTGAGCTCAAATAGCCCAGTAAGAAATATCATGACTAAGATAACGACAAATAAATTATCATTAGCCTTCAACAGATGAGTTCTTAATTGAATATAATAGACAATAAGCTTTGTATCAATAATAACAGCGGAATGAGCAATCTATTAGAAGAATAATGCAGACTATATTGTCCACTCGCTTCAATTTTTAGGAAAAACATCATCAACTTTTATCATCTTAAACACCGCTGGTCATGATAATATAAATTTTCAGTTCCTGATTTTAATCATGCCAGTCAATAGTTCATCTTTGCATTACGAGCCAAAGATATTCAAATATAACCCAACGGTAATGATTATACCAGTTTTCAGCCTTTGATCATAATCATACCAACAACAGTTCATCTTTGCCCCAGGCCAAAGAGAATATTCACCACGTGCCCTAAAAGACACAATAATTATATCGCCTTTATCCTATCAACGGTGCCCTAGGCCACAGATATTCACAACAACATGGTTCTTGATGATTAGAATAACAACCGTGATATAGATGATGAATCAGAAGAAACAGTATGATCAATAAATATCGAAGGTTTATGACTTTACTTTGTGCAGATTCAAATAATATCCAAATTGCCAACATGATGCGGACTAAAATTCAAGAATGATATTTAAGATCCACTGTTCAGAATAACAGTTAAGGTTCAATAGAAAGATTTATAAAAATAGGAAGGTTCAGTTGAAATGATATTAGATGAAGCGCAAACTATTAAAGAATATATAATCATTTCAGGAAACTTTACCAACAAGAGACAAATAAGAAATGAATACGAAGAGTAATTCACCAAACATGCGGTAGTCCGCGTAGTCAGGTTATTCTCAGAGATTAATAAGGAATGAATACGAAAGGTTATTCACCAAACATGCGGTAGTCCGCGTAGTCAGGTTATTTCCACAAATTAATAAAAATTGAATACGAAGAGTCATTCACCAAACAGGCGGTAATCCGCGCAGTAAGATTATTCTCAGAGATTAATAAGGAATGAATACGAAAGGTTATTCACCAACAGGCGGTAATCCGCGCCGTAAGGTTATTCCCACAATTTAATACATGGAAATAAAGGACACATCTTATGAGTAAGAAAGAAACGATATTATTTTCGAGAATCAAATATTGATATACCCTTACAATAGTAAGTTTGAATAATGGAAGATGAAAAAGATGGTATCCCTTACCTTAACACGTGACTAGATATGAACTCGTACACTTACAGATCTTTACAAATACTCAAGATGACTTTAGCACACTCAAAGAGAACTTATACAAAGAAATATTTGGAGAGTGAAAGAAAGAATAAGCAAGGAAGTTTTTATGAAAAATCCTTAAGTTAAGGCCTTTATTTATAGCAAAAATCTTATCATCACCAAGATTTCCTAATTTAATCCAAACCGTATATTTCAAGATCATGTTTAATCCATACCACTCATTTCATCTTTCAAGATTTCCTTAATCTAAACCATTCATTTAAAGATCATCTTTTAATCTATACCATTCAATTTACTTTATATATAAAACAACTAACTTTAAATAAATCAATTAACTTTATATATAAAAACAAACAACTTTACATAATTTATCATAATAAAAACAAATAACTTTATATAATCTATCATAATAAAAATAAATAACTTTATTAATTCAATTATTCAACAATAATTCACAATTATTCATTATTATAATTAATTGTTGTAAATGCAGTGTAGTTGGCTTTTCGAGTTAGATAAACAGAATACAACAGTTTAATCAATATCATAAAAGAGATAACAATAATGCTAAAAATAGATAAGAAAATAACACGTTATTGTGTAGTGACAATTATTGATTCAGTAATGTGAATTATTGTGCATATGCTACTGTGACAATTATCAACTCAATAATATGAATTATTATGTATATGACAATTATTGGTTCAATAAAGTCAATATAGTACAATAACCACTTTATCAGTTTAATAATATGAAACACTGTGTAATACCGTGTGCTACTGTGCAATACCGTGTGCTACTATGTAATACCGTATGTTACTATTCCTTTACCACCGGATATTTTAACAGTTCAAGATGATTATACCGTTGACTATATTTATTTAAAAAGGTTACGTATGTCGCTTTCTATATCCGACAATAAGTCGTTGTGGGGGTCCACCATTATTTTGTTATTTCGGCGCCGTCGTACGAATCGAATATTCCCCGACAAAACGAATATTCTCCGACCAAACGAATATTGTCCGACATAATAAAATTTACACATAACATCCTTAACTTTTAACCTTATTAATTTAACCACCTACTATTTCAGGAAAAATATATATGAAGAAAAATTAAATTTTGTATTTCATAAAATTCGGGGTCTTACAACCTCCCCTCCTTATGAAATTTTGTCCCCGAAATTGACGTACCTGGCATTTCGAAGAGATAAGGATACGTAGATTTCATCTCAGATTCTAGCTCGCAGGTCATTTCCTCAGTATCTTGGTTTCTCCATAAAACCTTAACTTGAGGTATAACCTTTGAGCGTAGGATCTGCTCCTTCTTATCTAAGATCTTGACAGGTACCTCCTCGTACGTTAAATCATCGGCTATTACATCCTGTACTAACTCAATGACGTGGTTTGGGTCCTTCACATATTTACGTAACCTTTCATTGGTGGACCCCACAACGGAATATTTGTCGGATATAGAAAACGACAGAAGTAACCTTTTAAAATAAAAATAGTCAACGATGTTATCATTTTTAACTGTTAAAATACCGGTGATAAAAGAATAGTAGCATACAGTAATTCATGATATTTTACTGTAGCACACGGTATTCTACAGTAGCACACAGTATTGCACAGTGTCTCATATTATTGATCTGATAATATGGTCATTGCACATTATTCATTAATAATTGTTGTTGCACAGTATTTTGCATTATTGATTCAATAATTGTCATAACACTGTATTTCATATCATTGAATTAATAATTGTTGGTGCACTATATTTTAAAATTATTGAACCAAATAATTGTCACAGTAGCAAATACACAGTAATTTATATTATTAAATTAATAATAATCTGTAATGTGTTTCTTGCATTATTGTTGTCGTATTATTTTTGTGACGACCCCGAATCCGAGTCCCCCGAACCTCGAACTCGGTTCAACACGAATACAACATTTTTCTTATTGTTCATGAATTACAACAATACTATAATTGCTAAATAATCATTTATTTATAATTTTACAACATCTCTTTCTATTCCAGAATCGAAATCTTTATACATTCCTAGTATGTGTCAATATCATACATGATACGACATTCTATTACAATCAATTTGAGTATTCAATACTCATATAACATACCAACTAAGTCTTATGCTACATAATCATTTACCTGTCCAATTCGGACTGATATCTACAATAGATATTTAGATCTTCAATGGAAGTAATATATTTTCCTGTTCCTTGTTCTTTATCGAGAACTTTAGGTAACTAGCCTTATCTGAAAATGTTGGTTTAGGCAAGAGTGAGCAGGACGGCTCAGCAAGTTCAACAGCTACACATAACACATTACATGCTTCACATAAAATTTACAATTTATACTAACATCATGTTTTTCATGCATTTCAGTTTATGACATACTGCTCATGCATATCATGCCTCGCATTTAATCTATGTTTCATGTCTAACCTCTATCATGACATATAGTTCAATGCAGAACAATTGTCTTAAATCAACTACCGCATATCAACAGTTCAAATCAACTTATTGCACAAAGGCACATTAAAACATCTTTGCACATAACCACGTATGAGCACATCTCAGTTTAATAACAAACTTATAATTCATGCACATAATACAACACGTTCTGAAAAACTTGCCTGGACTTGTATAACCAACTTACGTTAATCTTTGACGTTCCTTGCACCACCTACACGGTATGTGAGATCAACGGTGCACAATATCAGTCAAAGTTTGACTCAATACTAAATCTTATTTTAAAGATATTTATTTCTTCTTATCATCCCCTTTATTTAATAAGGTTAATTTCATATTTTAGTCTCTCTTTGACTTGACTCAGTGTTTCATATTCAACAGCATAAATCTTTTGTTCGAAACTATGCAATTCTGACATTTATTAATGTCACTGCATTAAAACTTGGACCCTATATTTATTTAGGTCGATCCACCAATTAATCACTAATGGACCATACCCTTGGTTTAACTTAATCACATCATTTATCTCGATACTTATCATAATATTACCCACCTTGGATAATATTTTAAATTTTACTATCAATTAGTAATAACTTATAATGTTATTTAATTGTTAAATAACACTTTAAATAATCATTACTATTATTAATTTATTTTTAATAATAGTTTACCTTAATCATTATGATTAATCTTTTAATAATAATTTAATTGTTTGCTAATATTATTACCCTTTAATAATATTTTAATTGACTTCTCATTATTATCAATCATTTTAATAATAATTTAATTGTTCATCAATATTATCAATCATTTAATAATATTTGAAATCCTCACGTATCATTAGTAATTATTTAATAACGATTCAACCCTTAACTATTATTACCCAATAGTTAATTACTTGTTAAACAATATTATTAATTCTTTAATAATATTCTAAATCTTTATTTATCATTATTATTTATTTAATAATGATTTAACTCTTAACTATTATTATTTAATAGTTAATTAAATGCTAAATAATATTATTAATCCTTTAATAATATTTTAAATTAATTACATATCATTATTAATTATTGAATAATGATTTAATTCTTAACTATTATCATTTAATAGTTAGTCAATAATATTATCAATATATTTTAATTACTTAATAATCTTCTTTCGATTAAGTAATAATTTATTCAACTTAATTACCATTTAATTATTATTTAATATGAATTAAATAATAATTAATTAACTAATTATCCGAACTCATTATTTAATATTAATTAAATAATAATTAATTAATTAATTAACCTTACTTATTATTTAATATTAATTAAATAATAAATAATTAGTTTATTAACCTTAATTATCCTTTAATTATTATTTAATATTAATTAAATAATAATTAATTACTTAATTAACCTTACTTATTATTTAATATTAATTAAATAATAAATAATTAGCTTTCTAACTTTAATATTCTTTAATTATTATTTAATATTAATTTAAATAATAATTAATTATTTATTTAACTTTACTTATTATTTAAGTGCAATTAAATAATAAATAACTAACTTATTCATCTTAACATCCTTTAATTATTATTTAATATTCATTAAATCATAATTAATTAATTACACAACTTCATATATTATTTAATATTTATTAAATAATATTTAATTAGATTATTAGCCTATTTATACACTAATAAATAGCTAATATATAGTGAATCACTCCAATAATTTCAAATTTTATTTTATAACACTTAACTAGCATGCCAATAGGTCAAATATTATTTTTCTGAAATTAAAAATAATTTTCCCATAATTATTAGCAATTTAGTAAGCTTTAATCCATCATTAATTCTAATAAATACCAAATTACAAAAAAATTCGGATTTTAAATTTTGATAATTTTCTTTATAAAATTATAAGCATTTTCGCTTTTGGAACCAACCCAAGAACCGGCCTAAAAATGCCCGAACCGGCCCTACCTAGAAATCATGAAAAACCAAAAAAAAAACCGAACCGGCCGGTTTTTTTAAAAAAATAGGCAGATTACTTTTATGCTTTTTCAGACTTGGGGTCTTCGACGGGAACTTGAATAAAATGAAATCCACAAGTCCGATTGAGGCCTATTTGGTATCGATGGATTCGTAACTTCCCGAACTACATATTTCTGTCATCAAACATCAAATTTGGATTTGTTTTGGTCACAGAAATTGGCTCTAAACCGGACTATTGTGCACAGCCCTAAAACAGTGGGTGTGTTTTGGTTGAAAAATCATAACTTGCTCATTTTAAATCGGATCGAAGTGATTCCACTTGGAGAATCTTCATATCCCACACATCTAACACTAGAAATTTACGGATCATGCCCAGAAATTTCGGGAGTGGCTGCCATGATTTTGGTTACTTGGTTTTCGTCGGTAAAAACTTATTTGATGATTTTGATGAAATCTTTCCACATAAATACACCCAAAAATTCATATTAAACCCATGTAACCCTAGATATATCAATCTATCATGTTTCTACCTTTTTAGATTTTGAAAATTAGTTTTCTACCAAAGAAATTACATAGTACCCAAAGAACAATACCAAGCTAGAATGTTTTATACCTTTTGTTGATTATCCTCTTTGTTAGAACTTTGAAAAGGCTTGGATGATCAATCTTCTTACATAGATAGCTTCCTCTTGATGAGACCTCCATCTTTAAACCTTGCTCCAAGATCATCCAACCATCAATGCTCACAAGATCTAACTTTCTTTTTCTTTTTCTCTAGAGTTCTCTCTCTTTTCTCTATTGAAATTTTTGTAAAATGGCTAACCAACACAATGAATTGGTGAAGCACTATATTTATAGTACTTCCTTAATCTCCATTAGCTCCTACTAATCAACCAACACTTGGACATTTAAGGCTTAAACTCATGCTTACTATAGCTTGGATGGACAAGATGATTGACAAGGATGAATGACTCCTATCAAGGTTGCTTGGAAGCAACTTTTAGAGTGTAAAACAAGCAAAATAAAGCCACCCTCAACATTTTCATGTGGGGCCCCCTCCAAAATTCGGGATTTGCCAATAAATTACACCAATTTGGCTTTATTTTTATATCTTATATCATTATATAAGTATCAATATATATATATATATATATATATACCAATGCATATATATTGACCATAACTTTGACTACCATTTGGGCTCCACATTGGATCAATTTAATATTTCTATTGGGCTCGTCAATTAAATTTGTTTGGGCTCAATTTAATTACTACATTGGGCTAATATTAAATACCCTATGTTACATTTAATTAAACAAGCATTGAGCTTGGTTAATTATTACATAAATCCATGTTCAAATTAAATTATATGGACTACTAGGTTAAATTAATTTGACCTAGTTTAATACCTCAATTGGACTTATAATATAATCCAATTAGATTTGCTATAATTAATTCCACCACATTGGGTTACTTAATTAACCTATCCACGGTTAATTCTTAACCCCACATTTATTTATCTAGCAATTAACCAATGATTGGTTAATGCTATCTCTCTTGTCAACCAACTAGGGTTATTCAATTAACTAGACACTAGTTAATTCTCTACACTCAATCAATACTTGAAATGCTTCTCCCAACCATTGACCATCATTTGACTTTTAATGGTTTGGGCTACATAACTTACTTTTTATTGGCTCTCTTATTTAATTACCCATTTCATGCAAATATCTTCATATTGGGCTTACATCTATAACAACTTATTAATTAAGTAAATTACTTAATTAATTAACTTCTTAATATTGTCCTTCTAGGCAATATTCCACTTCCCTACTTGTTACTCATAACCTTAATTCATAACTTATATAATTAATTCAATTAATTATATTACATGACTTTTCTTTTTAATCCATACTAACTAATTAATTTATTAGTTTTATTAAGTATTTAATTTACTTCACACATCATCTTGTTTGACTAACAAACTCAACTCTAGGTATATATATATATATATATATATATATATATATATATATATATATTCACTTTCACTTCTCAATTGAATTTATTTCCTTAATAAATTCTCTACATACATCAATACAATATTCTCACATTTAATTTCTAACAAATAAATTATGTTAAAAAAAAATGTTTACCCATTTTTTACACATCTTACTTCTCAAATTCTAGGTTTTAAACCTGAACATTTAATAAAATCAATTAAGATATTATTTAAAATCTTGAAAATATCTGGGATATTACAATTTTATTATATAAGTGGGAACCACAGAAAAAAAATAAAAAAGAATAAAAAAAAATTAAATTATTATTTTATGTGAATAGTATGTGGACCCACTGTGGGACCTACATGAAATATGTAAAATATGATTTTGGTTGCTGAGAGTTGGTGGAGGCTGTACAGCCTCTGTTGAAAATTTTCAGCTGGCGTGCTCACCTACCACTACATAGTAATCTCTTTTCTCCTATAAATAACGTGTTTAGTTGAATAGAAAAATCACACCTAAAACATAAATTTTTTTTATAAGTATTTTATGAGTTTTCTCTGATAATAGTAAAGTTATCTTGAGTGTTTGAAAACCAAAAGGAGTGCATAATTTTTTCAAATAAGTGTTTTATTAAAGTGTAATAATTTTATAAATACCTATTTCACACGGTATTCACAAATCTTCCTTTAGAAGACTCTTCTTTGAGAAGATTTATTTTTAAAAAAGCTTTCTTTGGAAGATTTATTTTGAAATATTATGTCAAAAATTATTTTTAAAGTTATTATTTTACACTACAAAAATTTATATTATATAAATAATTTTGATAGTTCATAATATATGAGTTATCATACATCTTGAAATTTATATGTGGTATTTACTAATTATATTATAAATATATAGGTTGATCAACCTCATTATTATCAATATCCAGTCATGTGATAAGGTAAGGGGTATCATTCTTTTCATCATCATAAATGGTATTATTTTCTTACTTGTAAGGGATACCATCTTTTTCATCTGCCATTATTCAAACTTACTATAGTAAGGAATATCATTTCTTTTATACTCTTAAACTTACTATGGTAAGTATTGCTCGGTAAAACTTCTGAAATAATTATAATTTTCTTAACAGTTTGTGCTTCATTTAATATCATTTCAATTGCTCATTCCTATTTACGTGAATCTTTCTATTGAATTGTAACCGTTATTCTGAACTGTGGATCTTGAATATCATTTTTGAATTTCACTCCACATCGTGTTGACAATTTAGATATTATTTGAATCTGCATAAAGTAAAATTATAAACTTCCGATATTTATTGTTTATCCTGTTTCTTCTGTTCATTATTAGTATCTCTGTTATTATTCTAATAATCAAGAATCAAATTGTTGTTGATATTTGTGGCCTGGGGCACAGATTGAATAAAGGTGTTGATAAGTTAAAGGCGATATATTTGATGATGTGTCTTTTAAGGCACGTGGTGACTATTCTCCTTGGCCTGGGGCAAGGATGAACTGTTGTTTGGTATGATTATGACCAAATGTTGAATACTGGTATAATAATGACCGTTGGTGTTATATTGAATATCTTTGGCCCGTAGTGCAAAGATGAATTGTTGATTTGCATGATTATGACCAAGAATTGTGAGTTTATATTATCATGGTCAGTGGTGTTTCAGATGATAAAAGTTGATGATGCTTTTTCTAAAAAGAGAAGCGAGTGGACATCATGGTCCATATGATTTTCCTAATGATTGTTATTCTACTGTAGATGTTGATCTGAACCTTTTTTAAAAACTTAATTGCAGTGGTTGAATTAAAACTTGTTGTTTAAATTATTCTATCAAAAAACTCAACTGTTGAAGGCTAATGATAATTTATTTGTCATTATCTTAGTCGTGATATTCTTTACTGGGCTATTTGAGCTCACTCTTTCCTTTTATTCCATTATTTTTCAATAGGAGATGATAGAGTAGCTGAGTCTAGTCGGGGAATGGAGTGATGGTCCGAGTTATAGCTGTATTAGTCTTCATGAGTTGTATAATAGCGTGACAATAATAATGAATACATAGTTGTGTATTTTTTTGAATACTGTACGGTGATACGTTGTACGTTGTATTGTAATAGTTGTTATGTATTTTGACAACTCAAGTTTGGGCCCAGATTTGGGGGTGTCACAATAAATCTTTTATCCCTCCTAAATTAATAGTAGTCGCATAAGAAAGATTCTAGTTATTGGCTTGTAGAAAAATTTTAAAATTTGATTTTTCTTGCTTCCGTTGCGCTTATATAATTTGTTGTATAGAATTATGGGTCTTGAAAATCAATTCCAAAAATTATGTTTTGGAACAAGAAAAAAAAATAAAATCTCGACTACTACAGTAATTGGGAATGGGAATGACAATTTGGTAATTTCTGTGTATAATGGCAATTTCGTAATTAAAATGCACGGTGGCAGTTTCGTAATTAAAACGCACGGTGTTAGTTTTGTAATTTTTGACGTGACGGCAATTCTATAATTAAAATGGCGCAGTGGCAGTTTCGTAATTTCTGAACTTCAATGGCAGTTTCGTAAATAACGAAATTTCAGGATTTTCAATGGCATTTTTGTAATTTTGAGCATATTTTTAAAATTAAAAAAAATAAGTAGTTTATTTTGGGTGATTTTAAAAATCCAAAAATATAATAAAAATAAATATTTTATTTTAAATGATTTTATAATTAAAATAAAAAGATTTATTTTAAGCATGAAATTGAATTTCATTCAACTTTAAATTGCCCATTAAATGATACTGATATATATATGGAATAATTCATTTAATTTATGAGATGAATATTATTTATTGATATATATGTTGATATATATGATAATAAATGAGATTGATTATGGACTATTGACTAATATGATTGGATTTATTTTATGTGGATGCATTGAATGAATGAGTTTTAATAAATGGGGTCTGCGTACCTCGTCTTTTCTAATTTTTCTGATGTAAAATTGTATGTCCCTCCTATGTACTTCCCCTTGACCGTTGATCAAGGTTTTTATTTTATGAAAAATAGTTTGTAATAGGATTAGTTGGAATTATTTTGAAGAATTAGAGCCGAAGAGCAAGGAACGCATAAAGACCCGATTGTAACGGAGCCCGGGTTAAATGTAACAGTTACATTTATGTATTTATTCTTGCACCTTAGATTTAACCATTTGGTTTATTTGGTGGCTCGAATAAACCAAACTAGAATAAAAGTCCATAATCAATTCACGTTTCGTATGTTAATTAATATGACGGGTATTTTATATATATGTGTGTATGCGCGCTAAACAAGATGAAACAATTAATGTTAACAAACCCCTCATGATGTAGAATAAATATTATTTATAAAATAAATTAAAATGTTTAATTCATGAATTAAAGGAGTTTAATTTAATTAAATAAAATTAGAATGATTATAATTTACTTATTCTACTACTCATAATATTAAGTTGTAACGTTTAAAGATATTAATAAAATATCGAACGTCGCCTTCTAGAATGATAAAACGATAGAGTATCAAATAGTCAATATACGTTTGTTGTGCACACACAAGGCTTATATCGATTATTTGAGATGTTATTTTATCACATTTGATGCTTATAAAGGAATTAAATATTACTGTTTTGTTGTACAAACAAAAGGACAATATTTTTCTTTTTACTTATATGGAAGTGCTAGGTCGGACTTAACTTAGATAATTTTGATTTGGCTGTGCACACACAGGATCATAATAATTTAAGAGGCAAAATACAAAGGAGTTACATGTTGATGTAATTGACAAGGAGTTGTCTACCTATTGAATAAACTATAATTTGTTATGCACGCACATAACTATACTTATGTCGATAAGATCTTTTTCTCACTAGCAGATCTTTAACTAAATTTGCCAAACTATATAAAGATGGTAATATAGTTTGATGAAAATAGTGGAATACACAATTTTAAATAAAGATCTAATTTATTTTGGTAATTAATAAAATGATTGCATGATAATGTTGTTATTAATTCACTTAAAGAATATTGCTATGTTTAATTCACTAACACTGCGTAACATATTGGATACTAACTATTAATCGAACCGAATTGTTTGGATTGATTAAACAAATTTAAGAATAGTTCTCAATGCTGAAAAGCTAGCAAATGTCCTTAATTTGCCTATTCCTACAAACATTGCAGACTAAGCCTTAGAGGAAGAGATTGATATTTTAAAAGGCAAGGTGATGCAAATGTGGCTCAATGCATCATGCTCGCATCCATAAGTATCGAGTTACAGTGTCAACACGAGAAAATAGATGCACCTACTATATTACTGCACATTTAATAGTTGTATGGTGAACAAAGTAGGTCAACTAGATATAAGATATCTAAGGATATTTTTTGATCTATAATAATCAATGGCAATACAGTAAAAGACACATGTCCTAAAGATGATCAATTAGATTGATCAATTAGGACAACATGTTTTGTCAGGGATGGAGAGTTGAGTTAAGATTCGATCTTGCAGTTACTCACTGACTCCTATTCATAATTTATTGTGAACTTCAAACATTAATAAGCTAGATATCAATTTAACTGATTTTCTTACTATGTTGAAGACTATTGAGAGTCACTCTCTTTTTAAGAAAAACCAACTCTTACTCGTAGATGAATCTTCTAAGCGGAGGAAGATGGCCAAAGGTATTTTTGAGGAGTCAGAAAAAGTAGAAGGCAAAAGAAAGACAATAATTAAAGGACATAAATAAAAGTGATCCCGAGGGCAAATGAGTTTGCTTTCATTACGATAAGTTGGGACACTAGAAGAACAACTGCAAGAGAGTTGTAGTACCTAAGCAGAAGAAGCTTAGAGAAACTTCTACTGCAGATATAGATTTGCTCATAATGAAATAGAACTTTCTATAAGTCAAGTTCTACTTAGGTATTAGATACCGGCTAATGCTCTCACATATGCAAGTCGTTGTAGACACTAAGCAGAAGTAGAAAGCTAAACAAATGATAAGTAATCCTATGTGTGAGGAATGACGCAAAGGTTATTGCATTAACCATAAGAACTTATAGTTTAGTATAGTCTATGGACTTTGTATACTTGACTTATATGAAAAATATTCTAATTTGAACAAACTAAAGGCAAAGAGATGATATGAATCATCCTTTCATGGAACACTGTTAACTCGGTCACGTTAATAAAACATGACCAAACAAGATTGTATCAAGATAGACTTTTATAGCCTTTTGATTATGAATCAAATAAAATTTATGAATCTTGTATCATGGACAATATGATTAAATCTCCATTTAGTGGACATAGAGAGCGAGTTACAGAGTTGTTAGAGATGGTATACACAGTCATGTGTAGGACCTATGATAATAATTGCAAGAGGAGGGTATTCATTCATTACTTTCACTGATGATTCTAGATTTCGATATATGTATTTGATGAAATACAAATCCAAATCGTTTGAAACGTTCAAAGAATTCAAAAGTGAAGTATAGAAACTCAAGACCAAAAGTATTAAAATTCTTCGATTAGATCGAGAAGGGAATACTTAAGCGGTAAGTTTCTAGATCATCTCAAACAAAATAGTATTATCACAGAATGGACATGGTGATGATCCATAATGAGTATTACCGATCTTCCAGTATCCTTCTAGGGTTATGCCTTAGAAATGATCGCATATCTACTAAACAAGGTACCTTCAAATTCCATCCCTCATACTTCATATGAGTTATGGATAGGGAGGAAACCAAGTCTTAAGTATGTTAATATTTGGATTGTCTAGCTTATGTCAAAAGGTTTGACAGTGATAAGCTTGTAACAAGATATGATAAGTGTAAACTTGTGGGATATCTTAAAGATAGTTTAGGGTATCACTTCTATAATCCGATTAATTAAAAGGTGTTTGTTGAAACATGCTGCCTTATAGAAGAAGAAATTTTTTAAAAGGTTAGTGGGAGTAGAATATATCTTGAAGAAATTCAAGAACCACAAAACAGTACAGATCAAGTGAAGGAATCTGTACAAGAAGATAAACCTATTATACCACAATCAAGTCGTAAATCTAGTATAGTACCGAAGATTCCTGAAAGGTATGGATTCATCACAGATGATGATGATGATGATGTACGCTTCATAATGGATGATGATCTAGTTATATACGATAAGGCATGAGTATTAGATACTCAAGAGAAATAACTTATGACCATAAAATCCTAAATGAGTCTTTGGAGAAAGACTTATGCAGATCGCAAGGTGGAAACCTATAAGACCTGACTAGTGGTAAAAAGATTTCAAACAAGGTTAATGAGTTGACTATGATAAAAAATTTCATTAGTGAAAATGCATATATCCATTCAGATTTTACTTGCAGTTGCAGCTGACTATACAAAATGATGTATGTATGATACAACCAAGATGATTTGTCTTCATAGAGATGGAGTAAATTAAGTATGCAAGCTACAATGATCTAATTATGGATTGAAACAAATATCTCGAAGTTGGAACTTCCGTTTTGATGAGACAATCAAAATAGTTTGATTTTATTAAAGACAAGGATGAACCAAGTGTGTACAAAGGTTAGTGGGAGTACTATGACATTCATAGTATTATATGTTGATATACTACCGATAAAGAATGACATACCGATGCTACAATCAGTAAAGATGTGGTTGTCTAAAAACTTCTTCTTTAAGGACTTGGGAGAAGTATCTTACCATTCTATTCAGGATAAAGGTCTAAAGAGATAGATCATAAAGGATGCTCGGCTTGACCCAAGGAATGTACATTGATTCGTTGATATGTACTAGACCTTATATTATTTATGTATGATAAGCAGATATTAGTTCAATTATGGGGAAGAATATTATAAAAGAGTTTCTAATGATGGGTCTGATTTAAAGCTAGAGGGCTTAACAGACTCAAGTTTGTTCAGACAAACCAAGATAACAACATATCCGTTTCAGGTAATATGATTACCGTGAACGGCGTTGCAGTGAGTTGAAAAAATTTCAAACAGTAAGGAGTTGCTGATTTAGTGATAAAGACATAGTAAATAACTATAAGTGAAGCTGCAAATGTGATTGTTTGGTTCAACAAGTTTATTACAGAACTTATAATGGTTCCTAACATTAAAGGAGTTTAATTCGCCAATGAACCTAGGTCTCATCTGAAATCCAAACATGTGTTGCCGCATTTTCATATGATTTGATGAATCATTGAAAAGGAGACGACACCATAAAGATAATAGACTTTTAGTACATCATTACAAATCCATTAACTAAAGCATTTACTAAGTAGTTTGTACGCCACTTAGAGAATAATGGTATGGGGATGCCAAAGGGCGATTGACTTTAGTGCAAGTAGGAGATTGAAAGTAGTATCCCTTCAAGCCAATCATATTTGATGTGATATGCATATACTTATAATCTTATTCGTTTATTAATAAAAGTATCAAGACATTTCTTTATTCATGATTAATTAGCTAAATTAATTAAATGGATAAACACATAGTTTTCGAGCAATGCTTTTAGAGCCATGATGAGAATCATGCTAATGAGATCTAAATTCAAGATAGCTCAAAACTAAAATTATTCTCAATCATTGGATCACTAAAAAGAGAATTAGTAGATCCGGATAGATTGGTGCATATTATGCTTGCTCTTACGAAGATGATGATTGATCTCATAATCATTTGTATAGAGAAACTAAATGAAGTATGTAGGTGTTTATTAGAGAATAAGTTTACTGAACATGACTCGCTCAATGAACACCTAATGGAGTTTTACTTGTTTGTCAATAGGAGTTCCTTATGTGATAGTCATATAAGTGATCCTTAGACTTGAGATCATTATAGTATCTTGTGTGTACTAAGTTATACTTTAACATATTCCTTAAGGCTTGTTGGTACATCAAAGGATATGCTTGAGTATAATAAGGTACACATGAAGATAGGTGAATGATCAAAAAAAAATCTACCATTTTCAGTAAAGGGAGAGAATACCCTATGCGATTCAATAAGTGACAACTCGAAAATCCCTGACCAGGGTTAAATGGAATTAGAAAGGAGTTTCTAATTTACATTAACTAGAGTTCTGTATTTGTGAATTGAAATGCATATGATCAAATCAAATAAGACTTGACAGAAATGCCATGTCTTATAGTTGATTGGGACATTGTATGGTACAAGGATCGAATTGTATGGTAACTATTCACTGAAAGGTTCTTTTACGATCAAATGTTGAAATCTATATTATCTAGAATGTCGATTAATCGCCAAGGGGGCTTACCCTTATTGTGGAATAATTATTTATTCTAAATTAAAGAGTTAATTTGTAATAAATAAATTATAATTATTTTAATTTATTTATTATACAATCGGTTTAATATAGAGAACCTAAAGGGTCATACCGTAAAGGAGTAATATTTATTTTAGAAGTGGATGATATAATCGTAATAATAAATTAAGTATATTTAATTATAATATGGTGATAGAATAAATTAAGTAGCTTAATATTTATAGTTTAGTATTTTAGAAATACTAATTATAAATTAATAAGAGGAGTCTTATTATTATTATTACTATTATTATTATTACTAGTATTATTATTTAGTTCCTAAATGGTTTAAGAATTAATTAATAAGTAGTAGTATTATTGTAAATAATTAAGTTCTTAAATGGTTTAAAAATTATAATTATAATAATTAATTAAGTTACTAAATAATTTAGTAATTAATTAATAAGAAGTACTCTCATTATTAAATAATTAAGTTCCTAAATATATTAAAAATTATAATTAATTAATTTAGTTTATAATTGAATTAGGAATTAAATTAAAACTCTAATCCTAAATAGTTTAAGAGGGTTGATTATATCTATAAATAAGATGAGTTTTATCATAGATTAAGGTTACATACTCTTTCACAAGAATAGAGAAAATACTTTATAATTCTCTATATCTAACGAGTTAGAGAGAGAGGGAGAATTATGGCTAGCCACCAATGGTTTAGAGAAATCAAAAATTCACTTCTTTAATTCATAGATCTCTTGGTAAATCACCTTTAGAGGCTTCATACTTAGGGAGCTAACATTGATCCGTGGAATTTAATCGGTGAATTTGAAGAAGAATGTGAATGATTAAAGGGAGTTGAACTTGTATCCGTGGAAGTTTGGTTCTACAAAGGTATAAATCTTTTATCATTCCTTAATTAATAATAGTCACATAAGAAAGTTCCTGATTATTGGTTTGTAGAAAAATTTTAAAATCTGATTTTTCTTGCTTTCGTTGCGCTTATATAATTTAATTGTATGTATGCCATGTTTTTGCCAACCAACAGATTTAACGTATGAGGATGTACTTGTAAAGATCTTAGATAAGAAGGAGCAGATCTTTCGCTTGAAGGTTATAACTCAAGTCAAGATTTTATGGATAAACCAAGATACCGAGAAAATGACTTGGGAGCTTGAATATGAAATGAAGTTTAAGTATCCTTACCTCTTTGAAATGACAGGTACGTCAATTTTGAGGATGAAATTTCATAAAGAAGGGAGGTTGTAAGGCCTCGACTTTTTATGGAATAAAGTAAAATTTTTCTTCTAGTAAGTGGTTAATTTGACAAAAGTTAAAGTTAAGAATATTTTATGCAAATTATTTTTTGTCGGAGAATATTCGTTTTGTCGGAGAATATTTGTTACGTCAAAGAATATTTGAACTGTATCACGGTACTGAAATAACCAATTATTAGTGAATTCCACAACAGAATATTTGTCGGATATAAAAAACGACAACATTAATCTTTTTAAATAAAAAATGTCAATGGTACTATCACTTTTAACTGTTAAAATACTAGTGGTAAAGGAATAGTAGAACAGGGTATTGCACAGTAGTACATGGTATTGCACAGTACCATACGATATTGTACAATAGCATACGGTATTGCACAATGTTTCATATTATTGAACTGATAAAATGGTTATTATACAATATTGACTTTATTGAACCAATAATTATCACACGTAAAATTATTTATATTATTGAACTGATAATTGTCACAGTAGCGTATGCACTGTAATTCATATTATTGAATTAATAATTGTCATTACACAGTAACGTATTTTTTTTTGTATTATTATTATCACTATTGTGATGTTGATTTAACTGTTGTATTCCATTATTAGTTGGTATTTCTGCTAGTATTGTGAGTCTCTAACTCAGAAATTAAATTAGCTTGCATTTATAATAATTGGTTATAATAATGAGTAATTATGAATAATTGGTAAATTATTGTTGAATAATTAAATTTATAAAGTTATTTATTTTATATAATTTATATAATTTATATAAAGTTCATTGTTTTATATATAAAGTTAATTATTTTATATATAAAGTTAATTAATTTATTTAAAATTAGTTGTTTTATATATAAAACTAGTTATTTTATTAAACGAAAAATATAGATTAAACAAAATCTAAAATGAATGGTATAGATTAAAGCTAATATAATAATTATAGAATTTGAAATGAAAGGAGTACATTAAAGATGATCTTTAAATGAATGATTTAGATTAAATAAATCTTAAAAGATGAAATATGTGGTATATGAATTAAACATTATTTTTAAATATACGATTTGGATTAAATTAGAAAATCTTGAATTATGATAAGATTTTTGGCTATAAATAGAGACATTAACTTAAGAATTTTTATTAACTTCCTTACTTATTCTTTCTTTCACTCTCTAAATATAATTTGTGTAAGTTGTCTCTAAGTGTGCTTAAGCTATCGCGTGTATTTGTGAAGATCTGTAAGAGTATAAGTATTGTTCAAGTAAGTTTTTATAAAAGTTATATAAGTATCCACACACATTACACGGTGTTTATAAATATTCTTTTAGAAAACTCTCCCTTTAGAAGATTTATGTTAAAAAAATCCATTTGGAAGATTTTCTTTTAAAATATTATTTTCTTTCAAAAAGTATATTGAAGTTATTCTACTTTATTCTATCAAATCACTTTTGATGATTTCATATGAATTGGTATACACCTCAAAATTTATATGTGATAGTTACTAATTTAATTATATATATATATATATATATATATATATATATATATATATATATATATATAGACTGATCAATCTCATTTTTATCAATATCTAGTCACGTGTTAAGGTAAGAGATATTATTTTATTTTATACTCTTAAATTTACTATGACAAGTATTATTCGGTAAAAATTCATGAAATGATTATAATTTTCTTAATAATTTGTGCTTCATTTAATATCATTTCATTTGAACCTTCCTATTTACTTGAACCTCTCTATTGAGCTTTAAACTATGAATCTTGAATATCATTTTTGAATTTGATTTCACATAATGTTGATAATTTGGACATTATTTGGCTCTGGACAAAGTTAGATTGTAAATTTTCGATACCCTTTGTTTATCCTGTTATTCTATTTCTTCTGTTCATTGTTTATATCACTGTTATTTATCATCAAGAATCGAGTTATTGTGAATATCTTTGGCCTGTGTGCAAAGATAATATAATTAATGAATATTGTGGCCTGAGGCATAAATGATAAGATAAAGACGATATAATTGTTGAATGTCTTTTAGGGTACGTAGTGAGTTCTCTTTGGCCTGAGGTAAAGAAGAACTGTTGTTTGACATGATCATGACCAGTGGTGTTTCAGGTGATAAAAATGTGATGCTGATTTTTCTTAAAAAGAGAAGCTAGTAGACATCATATTCTATATGATTCTTCTAATGGACTGTTCATTTTACTGCTATTATTGATCTAAAACTTGTTGTTTATTATATTATATCAAGAACTCAACTATTGAAAAATAATGATAATTTATTCATTGCTATCTTAGTCATGATATTTTTTTTACTGTGCTATTTGAGCTCACCTTTTTTTTTATTCCATTATTATTCTAAATATGAGAATGTGGCTGGGACTAGCAGAGAATTGAGTGATAGTCTGAGTCTGTAGTTAGTAGTCTTCACCATTTTATAAAATAGAGTGACAATAATAGTGAAAACTTAGTTGTGTATTATTGAGCTCTGTATTATATATTGTTTTGTAATAGTGTTGTATATTTTTTTGGTGACTCAAATTGGGATGTGTAGGCCAAATTTGGGGGCGTCTCAGTTTTGGATTTGTCAAATCGCAATTAAGCGATTTCATGTATTGTTTGGGATTCAAACCATACCAAATCACACCATACTCACCCCTAATAGGGAGGATCTATTAGTAATACTAGGAGATATCCCCAAAGTTTTTTCTTACATTCTTCTATTGTCTGTTTTTTTTTTTCTTATGTTTTTTTAAAATTTTTTTATGATATTTTATTTGTCCTATTTGTTTTTCAATTGATGGAGTCTTCTTTTCTTAGTTTGAAAATTTCTCATTTTACGGAGCATTTTTTTAGGTTTATAATCTCTTTGTGGAGGAGATTTGATTTGCATTAATTGGTAAAAACGATAGATCTGTTCAGATTTTGGTGTGGAGTGGAGTTATCAAGATGTTTTGTTTTTATGTTGAAGAACTACTCAAGTCTGACTATATATATATATATTTTTAATAGAAAATATCAATATGTTCTAGAATTTCGAATTTTAATTTGGGTTGAAATATTCACCTCGACTCTAGTGTTTTTGTAATTTAATTTATTTATCAATAAGAATTATTTGTTATTCTTATTCTAGGGTTTTGTCAAAAAGACATTGGTAGGCAACAAGATAGCAAAATAAATACTCAATCCCATATAAAATATAAGAATTATTTATTTTTCAGTAAGTTAATTTAAACCACTATACATACATTTATTATTTATTAACTATAATTATGAATATCATAACTCATTTAAAAATATTAGGAGTAATAATTACAAGATTCGTTATTTTTAATTTTTCTTTTTGATGTATCCCATCATATCAAAGTCAAAATACCTCTCATGTTTGGACACAAAGCAAGCAAATACAGTCTCTTATTTAATATTGATAATGATTTTTCCTTGGAGATATTTTTTATTTATTAGCAATCAATCTAATCATAAATTACTATTATGTGATGTAGAGTTGCAATATAAATTCCAAAAAAACAATCACCCACCAACCTCAAATATCTTTAAATCTAGATTTTTTTTGCACCATGTACTATTTTTAAAAAGTAGGATGACAATAGATATCATGTGAAGTTGGAAACTTGTGTTTTAATTAATAAAATATATTTTGTGTGGAAGTGAAGATAGGCCATGACCTTCATGTGTGTATGATATACTCTTATTATTTCAAGTATTTGTGTGGTGTGGAGATAGATGGGTCACGGGTTAGTTGAGTGGTTAGTGATGATTTGCCGTGTATTTTCAGCCTTTTTCTTGTCTCCCCGTGATTTTTGTGCCCACATTCACGTCTTTGTACTTTAATTGTTTTTTTATTTATTTTAAATTTACAGTATTATAATATAGTAAATTTAGAAATATATTTCAATTCTAAAAGTGTAGGGATGTAATAAATTTAAAGATGCAGGAGAAATCCGAGAGGGAAACTATGGAAGAAGTTAAGAGAAATATACATTTTAATATTCTTTTCAATCCTAGAAGTCTAGGGAGGAGCTTGAAAAAGAGATTAGGAGAAAAACTAAGAAGAAATCTAAGAAAAATATATATTTTAATTTTTTGAAGCGTCCTTGATTAATTTTTAACTTTCTACCTTTCTCAGTAGGTTTTCACCTTTAATCGTTGTATTTTAATTTGTTAAATCATTATTTCAAAACATAGAAACTCATCCATTAAAGGATCCAATTTCCAAATATTAAGAAAATAAAGTACATAAATTATTGAAAACAATCACTTTAAACTAAAAATATGCATGTTCTAAATTTATATTATAAATCATGGGTTCTAATTTCTCCACAAGAACAATCAATTTAACGTTTTCACTTGTAAAAGTATTAATTTTTTATAAATAAAATAATTTTAACATAATAAAAGACACTAAAGCCGAATCAACAAGGTCTTAGCTTATAATAGTTAAGATTAAGATCTAACATTTATTAGTTTTTTGGTTCAATTCTAACCTTTTTGAAGTTTGTACTTTTCTCTTCATGTGAGACTTTCTTCTTCTTCTCTTCTTCTTGTGTGGTTTTCTTTTTTCTTTATTCTGAGATTTGTATTCGCGCCTATAGAGCGTAAAATTTATCTTGATGTTAATTATGTAATTTATTTATATTCTGTACCGATAACGCATGTATTTATTAAATCACACATAAATTTGTTTGACCTAGTCCTATTCTTAATATGTACTACAATGGTATACAGTAGTTGGATACTTGGGGTGTCACAGTACGGAGTTTGAAATGGTCTCACTAAAACCACTGCAGGGAAAAACCTTGAATCTAATGAGCCATGAACAAAGAATAAGCCTGTATCAAAAATAAGTAAAAATAATTTTAATTACACTTCTCATCGTCCACCATTTCCCTTTCAGTTTCTAACAAAAGAAAAAAAAGAAAAGAAGTAGGAAAACGAGAAATACATTGGGTAGGGTAACGTTTATGGCTGTGGTCAACTTAGCTCCAGTGTCAATTTCATTACAAATATGTAGTTATCAAACTGATTTATGACATATGACTAACATAAAAATCACATGGTGGTCCGTTCCAGAATACTCCATAAGAATCTATGGTTGTACGTTGACATATATTGAATATACGACGAAGTTCTTACTTTCCTAAAAATTTCTAACAACTTTCAATAAATATTTATTTATGGAGATTTTTTTTTATATAATACCATCTTCGTTTCAAAATTAAAAATACAATTAAATTTTTAAGATATATGTTAAATTTTAAAATTAATATAATTCATAATGTAGGATTAAATACATATATGTTATCACTTGTTTACACAAAATTAGAACAAAGTACATACCTCTTAAAGCGTATCAGCCTTTTATGTGAAAAAACTCGTACTGTCAAAAGTCAAACCAAAATCCAAACAACGTCTTTAAATTACAATCTTTGCGATATGAGAACGGAGAATTAAACCACAATCCGTAACAAAATAAGAATTCAATAGTTATGTTGGGAACTCTCTATTTTTGGCTTAACTCATTATATGAGCACTGATAATTGAATTATTCAAATATGATCAGAGTGGTAGTTTTTTTTGGGCGTAGTGGTTTAACTCACTCCCTAAAAAACCTCCAAAAAGTTAGTCGAACGTTATAAAAAATAAATAATGTTACTTGACCAAGTCTGACCAACAACCAAATGGGTCGGACCCTTTATGGGCGCCCCATTTAAATACCCAAAATTCAACATCTCTCATTCGCTCATGGCGGGGACGACGTAATCATCACATTAACCAAAAAATAACTCAAACCAAAATATCTTAAATCCTTTATTATTGGATCGTGCGACTGTTGAGTTCACCTGCAATGCGGGAGCTCTATATCAAACCTATTAGGGTCAACATAGAGACATCTATCCTTTTAAATAAAACAGTACATGAGCTCTCACGCCAAACTCAATAAGTCCACGTAGAGACTACAACCCATAAACTCATTGTACCCTAGACACATTTGAATTTCACTAGATTAAGTATCTCTAATCCATTAGAGAGTCATACTTAACCACCTTTGGGCCCAAGTCCATTTCGTATCTCACTTATTACTATATCGCTATCAAGGCGCTATAGTTGTCGACAATAAGTGCAGAACAAGGTAAATCAAATTGTCTTCCTTTTACCCTAACACTACTTAGATATGAATCAGATGCTTTCCCATAATCGGTCCTTAAAGTCTCATCAATCCTGATATTAGGAATCGAAACCAAAGTAGCAACACTAAACTATGTATTTGCAATATAGTCAAAGATATGATTACAAAGAGCACTTGATGTGGGAACAATGATCTTGACCTATAGGATTCACACGGTAAGGAAACAGGGATTCATTCTCTCACCTCCTTTACATAGTCGCTAAGCACATATAACAATCTTACAACATACTATTCTATAGTCTTGTTATGTGGACCTTAGTCTAGCCACTCCTAGAGTGTCTAAGTCGAACATTTCAAACTGCTGGCTTATCAAAGCGTCACATTTGAAATTTTGCATTCGGTTATCATGTCACAGCAGACAATCTCATCTATATGAGCATATGTCCTATGGTCATGTGGTACGGATCTTAGTTCAGTCGTTTCACAAGTGCTTAACTCAAATTTTCAAATTACTCGCTTTCCTAACTCTGAACTTTATATCCGGCTTTTAGTTTAGGTTAATATAGATGGTGGGGCTGTAACGTCCCCAAATCTGGGACCTTTAGACCTCAGGTCTGGTACGTCACGATCCAACTTCTTTCCTTCACCTTTACAACATTCAACCATAATATAATAAATAAAATCTCGCTTTTGCACCAACAATGTACAACATTTCTCTTCATTCTAGAATTCGCAACCTTTACAAAAATCAAACACAACTTCAGATCATCATGATCAATTCTATAACACCTCAAATTATTTACATTATAATACAATCTCTTACATTGCTTATAAATTTCTCATTTCGAAATCCAAGGTCAATTTTTCTTCTCTATATTATTCTTTGATAACTCATCATTAACATGTAGTGTTAGCATTCCTCTAGCTTAATTAGAGGCTACACAACCAGTTTTGTAAACCCTGTAGCAAATTTCAAGTATAATAATTTCAAAAGGTTTGCGTCGATATATGAATTTATTTCTAACGCAATGATTCATCACCATTAGCTCAAACCGTATGTACTTTGATTTAATATTTGTTTTTTGACCTTTAGAATTCTCGTCTTAGCTGCAAAAGGTTATTTAAAGTAAGAATGAACAACTACGTTGCCAATCAAGTTCAACAAATATTAACATTACACATAAATCACATTTCATTCGTGTTTCAATCTTTTCATGCTTCGCATTCATATATGCAACATATTTCTCATGCCTTATATTATTTATGCTCAATAATATTCATGAACATGCATCTTTATATGCCTCAAATATGTAACTCATAGAGTTTATATAGAATAACTATTTAAATCATCAGATAATTATCAACAATAAGTATCATGTCACTGCACATTGTATATCTAAGAACAAATTCACACAATTTCATATGTCACATAACATTAGCACATAACAGATAACGATAAAATCTGAAAAAATTGCCTGTACTGATGTTTTACCACTAAGTCACCTCTGGTATCCTTTTACACGACCTACATGGTATATAAGAATCGGTAATGCCTCATTAGTCTAAGCTTGACTCTTATTAAAAATTCTTTCTTAAATTTTATCATTTCTTTGTATCGTCTTTATGCTGTTAACAGCGGCGTACCAATGAGTTATCCTCATAACCCTTAACCACTTCGATCTAAACGTTCATCATATTAATTTATTCTTCTAGTTCTATTAAATCATTTCCAATTAACTTTAAAGAAACTCATGTATTGGTTCAATCTAACCACACACCTTATTAGTACTCATATTATTCATTTTAATCCTTTCGTGCATGTACACATCATAGTTGGAATCTACTTGATTAAAATTAGAAATTAATTATTATTATTTTTTTAAATTTGTACACTACATCAGGGGGTAGGTTTTTGACCTAAAGACTGTGCCGGGGCGCAGTCTGGCTGAGAGAACTACGCTGGGGGCGCATTCCTTCTACTACAGATTTCGGATTTCTTTGATCCTTTAGCTGGCTTTAACAATTTTTAACTTGATCATTACATCTCCAATTTACTTCATTTAAAACCCAAATGTAGACCTTACTACATAGTATTTTACAAAAATCTAACTTGGCTCAAACAAATTTGTTAAGACCCGCAAATAAAGGTCCGAAAAATTGTGTTTCATGTATTTTTTCATTTTCTAGGTTTTCTCCCAAAAATTCTAAAAATGAATTTTTTATTTCTTTTTTCATTCCAATCACTTGGAACATGTCTAAAACTCTTAAATACACTTTATTCAATTTATGGTTCTACAAAACAACCAAAATGGCCAAATTTAATGTTCAACATCAACTATTTGGAAAAATAAAATCTCAAAATGGATTTTCACATAATAAAATTCTTCGTGCTAGGTTTTGTAAACTTTAAATAGTTTGAAAAACATCATTTATACATATATACATGGATTACTCTTAGTAAGTACCTTGAAGTCCAAAGTTTAGCAAAAATAGCTCATTAACCTTACGCGCATTCTTTAATCTAGCTTTTAATCTTAATCTTGAATGATTTCTTATATATTTAGTATGTTTAATACATAATCACCAATATATATCACCATCCTTTTTCACCAGGTCCACCATGATCCACAACAATTCCATCAACCTCCCACAACCAATATTTTTAAATATATGAACATATATAGATATGGAAATAGTTTTAGGGTTTTAAAATTATACCTTCTAATGATCATTCTCTTGCTAGGTGATTGACCAACTTAGCTTGATTCCTCCATCCTCTATAACCTTCCATGAATTTCCAAGCTCTCTTTCTCTCTCTCATATTTTATAAAATACAAATTGCCAAAATTCTTAAAAAACTCTTAATAGTCCCCTATTTATAGAACATTTTGGACCATGGGCGAAATGGTCTTTAGCCATTGCTAGAGAAGGGAAAAATAGTGCTTGCATATGTTCTCAAGGGCATAATAGTCATATCACATTTTCCATAAGGATAAAATAGTTTTTTTTGTCATTGAGGGTATAATGGTCATTAACCATTACTAGTGAGGGGCAACTTGGTCAATTCACCATTACTAGGAAGCTTCCTTAAGGGTATTTTAGTCAGTAGACATCTTTTTCTAGGGGTAAAATATTCATTTCCTTAATTTTGAATATCCATTGATTATTAATCATTACTTATTGATTATTACCTATTGGTCATTATCCACCATTGGATTACGTATCAGTTATTACCTATTCTTGGATTACCCATTAGTTATTATCAATTCTTGGGCATTCTAGTCAATTCACACAATTTCATACATTTAACTCAAGTATGATTACTCCTTAACCATACTCATACATAATTCTCCCAACACATTAACTTATACATATCCCCATGTACGTAAGCTCAACCACACTACACATGGTTATCTTAATTAAAATTCACAACATTGTTGTTTAAGGCCATCGCTCAAACTTCATTAATTTAATATTATAATTTAAATCACCTCCCGTATGATTGATTTAGTTAATCATTCCTCTTAGCTTTTCTGTTGCTCATTAGGCACCTTAAACTAATTAAATTGTGTAGTTTGCTTCATCATTAAATTCGCATTTCTCATCACGAAATTATATAAATCCTCTTTATATATACGCATCCTTTACACACAGGAATTCTCGAAGAACATTCCTTATTTATTATTACATCATTATGCTGATCACCTTAATCATTACACCATCTTCTTCATTTCTGAATTCTTTTCCCGAATTTATTATTATCGTACAATGTAGTTTTATTTACATCCTGCCTCACATAATTCTCTCCCACCAAATAATTTCATCAAATTATTCTATCATAGGTATTATATCACTACCTCTTTCATCTATTTCTATCCAGTTCACGGACAAAAATTTATTATCAGTCTAAGTCTTATCAGACTTGTTCCTGCTCTTGACTACTTGTTTATATTCAGGCATCAACATCTTTGCATCTCTCATTTCTATGAGATTATCTTTTCTCTACAATCATTTCAAGATTGTAAATAATTCTTTAATTATTTCCTTCAATCATTATATATAACCATTTCGTTCAATTATACCTCCCTCGTAACCTTTCCGACCCCAATCTCCCAAAGAGATGAGATCTTCTTAACTATTGAAGCTGAACTTCCCAAAAATATACTACCCGAAGAAAATCCCCAAAGTCGAACTCTTGCGAATATACTCCTTAAAGTCACAACCGAATCTAAATCGTCCCGATTTCATTTCCTGAAGCTGTCGAAGAGACTCTTTGATAATTGGATTTTATATCTATTTAGTTATTATTTTTAGACTTAATTATTTGTGAGTTTTTAAGTATTTTTAGTAATTTAGGTGCTTTATTTAATTTTATTCATTATTATTATTTTTAGTAATTTTATGTTATTTTTAATCATTTTATATTTTATTTTATAGGAATTAAAAGTGGAATGACAATTTTGTAATTTTCGCGAATGGCATAACTGTAAATAAAGGGGCAGTGACAATCTCGTAAATATCCAGTAAGGGTGACAAGCGCGCTATGCGCATGAGGAGTAAATAGCAGTACAAGGAAACGACGCCATTTGGCGTGTTGGGCATGCACAGAACCTGCACCATGCGCGGACGATCAGAATCAACAAGTTTTTGGTGTCGTTGCCGGGGAATTAATTTAATAATTATTTGCCAATATTAATTTCAATCAATTTAGTTTTAATTTAAACCCTTTTATTTTATTTTACTTTTTATTTTTATTTTTACTTCCTTTTTAGGTTAAATGAAAGATGAGGATCGAAAATTGTTGCGAGACTATGTGATGCCACAAGTCACTGAAAACCAATCTAGCATCCACAGGCCTGCAATTAATGCCACAAGTTTTGAGATCAAGCCAGGCACGATACAGATGATCCAAAATTCAGTGCAGTTTGTGGGTTTGCCCAATGATGATCCGAATGATCATCGCATGAGCTTTTTAGAGATATGTGATACCTTCAAGTATGATGGAGTTTCGGATGACGCTGTAAGACTTCGCTCGTTCCCTTTCACACTTAGGGACAAGGCGAAGAGTTGGTTGCATTCACTTCCACCGAGGTCTATCACTACTTGGAACAACTTGGCTCAAAGTTCTTAGCAAAGTTCTTTTCACCAGCCAAGACTACAGAAATGAGGAACGACATCACTTAATTCATGCAGTTTGATTCAGAATCGTTGTATGAGGCATGTGAGCACTTCAAAGAGTTATTGTGGAGATGTCCACACCACAGAATACGTAAGTGGCTTTAAGTTTAAACATTTTACAGTGGGTTATTCAGTACAACGAGGATTATTATTGATGCAGCTGTGGGTGGTGCTTTGATGACGAAGAATTTAGATGAGGCTTATGACTTGTTGGAAACTATGGCAGCAAATGATTACCAATGGCCTTCTACAAGATTGAATCAACCAAAGGTAGTTGGGAGAATTGAGAATGATGCAGTTTCTACAATGGCTGAGCAAATGGCAACACTAATAAAGATGGTAGAAACACTTGCGAAGACTGGGAAGCCTAATCAACCTGTGGCAATAACTTGTGATCTATGTGCTGGAAACCATTCAGTTAATCAATGCCCAATCAATGTAGAATCAGTCTAATTTATGGCGAACTACAATCAGCAGTAGCAGCCCAGTAATTCAAATTACTATCATCCCGGGTTGAGGAATCCTTCCAATTAGCTATGGAACAATAATCAAGCTCAATCATATGCTCCTAGACTATTATATACTTCGGGTTTTCAGAATCAACCTCCTTTAAAGCCAAAAAAGCAGTCGAATATAGATGAGGTGTTTTCTCAGTTCATGATGCAAACGGCGAATTTCATAACTCAGACGGAGAATTACATGTCACAGAATGAGGTTCGAATGACTAATATAGAATCATCAGTACGGATCATCGAGAACCTAATGGGACAGCTTGCTAGTACTATAAATAGTCAATCCCAAAGTGCTTTGCCAAGTGATACAGTGACAAATTCGAGAAGGGAATGCAATGAGCAATGCAATGCTGTGACCTTACGAAGTGGTAAGGAGTTACATGAGGTTGATGAAGGAAATTTGAAGAAGGCACATCCGGATATGCAAGATGATAGTGAGGTTGAAAAGGAAATTGGGACGCATGAGGTAGGGAAAAAGAAGGCGGTGGAGAATCCGAAACAGAATTAGATTGTGCCACCAGTACCTTTCCCGCAAATACTTCAAAAGAACAAGTTTGATAAGCAATTTTCAAAGTTTTTGGAGGTGTTCAAGAAATTACATATTAACATCCCGTTTGCAAATGTATTAGAGCAGATGCCTAGCTACTTAAAGTTCATGAAGGAGATTTTGTCAAAGAAGAAGAAGTTAGGGGACTATGAGACAGTGACTCTAACAGAGGAGTGCAACACCATATTGCAAAAGAAGCTACCACCAAAGCTAAAAGATCCGGGTAGTTTCACTATTCCATGCACCATTGGGAGCCAGCTCTTTAATCGATGCTTATGTGATTTGGGAGCTAACATAAACTTAATGCCTCTATCAGTTTATAAGAAGCTTGGTTTGAAGGAAGTGAAGCCTACCCATGTCACCTTACAGTTGGCGGATCAGTCATTTACTTATCCAAAGGGCATTGTTGAAGATGTTATTGTAAAAGTGAATAAGTTTATCTTCCTCGCAGATTTTATTGTGCTAGATTTTGAGGAGGATAAAAATATACCGATTATTCTTGGGTGTCCATTTTTAGCTACAGGGGGGGGGGGCCTGTGCAAAAAGGCAAGCTAACTATGAGAGTTCAAGATGAAGAGGTGACCTTCAAGGTGTTTAATGCAATGAAATTTCCAAGTGGTCAAGAAGCGTGCTTTTGGGTTGATGCTGTGGGATTGAAAGGTCAATTTTATTAGAGGAAGAATGATGAACGCAAGTTTGGGGGTCTCAAGGGACAGTTAAGCGAATGATCAAGGCATGGCTTCCAAGACGATTCATCAAGTATAAATTCGATCCGAGTTAGAGAAAAGGGGGTAATCAGGCTAAAACTTTAAAACAAGCACTTATTGGGAGGCAACCCAAGTTTTAGTTTTTATTTTTATTTTTATTTTAGTAGATTTAATTGTAGTTAATTTTAGTTTTTTAGTTAATAGGTTTTTATATTTTTGTTTTGTTTCAGGTTTATTCTATGCAATCCAGACTTAGCAGATGAGGAGAAAAAATCTACATATACAGGGGGAGTCCTTTGTTCTTAATTTTCTTTTATTTTATACATTGAGGACAATGTCTGTTTTAAGTTTGGGGGTGTGGGTAAATTTTGAAAGAATTTTAAAAAAAAATTAGGTTTTATTTTAGTTTAAATTTTGGAATTTTATGGGTGTATTCACTGCAAACCCTCATGAAACACAACTCGTCCACTTGGGGTAACCATGAGGTTTAAAGGCTTATTGCACATGCTAAGTGCAATCATATTTCCTATGAAAATAGGGTAACTTAGTTTTAGGTTGAGTCACTTGGGCAATGAGTTATGTGAATTAATTTTTTGGGTCAATGATAAAATTTTGATTTTGATTTAATTAACTTTTGAAAAATTGATAAATTTTTGTTAGTCTAATTTTTTTCTATTCGTTAGTTATTATTTTATTTAAGATCCTTTAAATTTTTAAGCATATATCTATTTGTGTTGAGTTAGTTTTAGCTTAGAGAAAGTTTATCTAATTGATTGCTTATGATAGATGTTGACGCCTGGTTTTGTCCGGCTGTCCTGCTGGCCGTTCGGATAAGTTACCTGCACAAAAGTCCTAACGGCTTGGGCCGTTGGTGGACTCCTCCGGTGTAAGAGTTAGTGAAGGTTTTAAGAAAAGTCAACAATGGAGGTCCAAGTATTTAGTATAGTAGTAAAGTATATGTGTGCGTAACCCTTTCCTCCATCATTGACTGGGTATTTATAGTGCATACCTGACTCTTACCGATTCCTTTTAGGATTGTCCCTCAACGTGGTGTAGTTTGAATAGGAAGGTAATCTCCTAAACCATCTAAGAACCTGACTCCTATTCTAATGCGGATTAGATATAGTAAATAGCCACAGTCCAGATTGGTTAGGGACCTATCCCAAGCCTATTGGACCTAGGAGTCCTCATAAGAATTCGCCAAGCTAATGGTCCGTTGGGCCTAGCCCATCATATATTTACCAGACCAGGCTTAGCGAAATATTCATCCTATCATTGCCCCCCACTCCCTTAGTACATAAATGTGCTAGGGGAGTAGAATGAATTACCCCAAAAGTATATATAAATGCACCGATCAAAAGGGAAATAACTCTTCGGGAATCCAGGTGCAGGAACACAGAAGATGTTTAGACCGAAGGCAAACCCTCCTTGAACTTTACAAGAATTCTGGGACAACGTATCAGAGGAAGAAAGCTCCATCGGGAGCCCGGAGGCATCATACCGATGGGGAAAGGTTCATCGGGAGCCCGGAGGCCTCAAACCGATGGGAAAGCTCCATCGGGAGCCCGGAGGCATCATACCGATGGGAAAGGTTCATTGGGAGGCCGGAGGCCTCAAACCGATGGGAAAGCTCCATCGGGAGCCCGGGGGCATCAGACCGATGGGAAAAGTTCTTGCAAAGCGACCCTGGGCCCTTATGAACGAAATTTCAAACGTTGGGTCAACCGCAATAACCAGGCCCAAATCTTTGCTAAGCCCACCGTGCTCAGCCCAATAATCTACTCTACCATTTCAGTTTCTGTCCGTTTGAATTTCGAAATAGTGCCAAGACAGTTGGACTCGTGCACGCGGGAATGGGCATTTATTACGCCACTGTAAAAGCCTGATAAAACACCCCATCCGTTAGATCAATTGCATCCAGACCGTTAAACACGGCATATAAGATAAGGGAAGTCGAACAATCGCCGTCTCTACTGGAAGCAGTTAACTCTAAAGAAAAGACGTCTGAGAGAAAAATACTCCCATCTATCACTTCGATTGCTTTGTTCCAGCTTTGCTCCTACCTGCCCACCACTCCATCAATCTCATTTCTGCATCAAGTAAGTTCTTCACACTCTATTCCCATATTTTCACAATGGTTAAAAGTACACAAGACACGAGAGCACAGGCTTCATCTTCCCGGGTTGAAGACGAGGTCACGGTCGCCGAAATAGGGATCCCAGAGGGCCAACCGTGGAAGCCAGTAATTATTGAGAGGATGAGGGATACTTCACTCTCCTATACAGAGTGGCGAACACCCCCTCTTCCATCCGTAACCACCACTTCGATTTAGCCCATACAAAATTTTATATTCCTGAAACGTATGAAATTAAGAGACCCGGGGCTGGTGAGAGGATGTATTATCAGTTAGAGGGGGGATGGATTCCGATCCATCGCCAGATTATGATATACGGGGTCCGATTCCCACTTCGCCCATTCGTTCTTGAATTATTACACACGACGGGGCTCAGCTTAAACCAGTTATCCCCCAATTCTTACATTCATATAAACAGCTTTATTGCCTTCTGTGCTTCCGAATCGACCCTCCCCGCCTTAGACTTCTTCTTTCAGTTCTTTTCCATCACCAATAATAAGGAAAAGGGCTTCTATCAAGTAATAAAGAACCCTGGACGAGATACCCTAATGGACACCCCCTCCAGTAATAAGGGATGGCACGGGGACTGGTTCTTCATTAAGGGACCGGACACTGAGATGGTCGGACCTTGGGCTGACCCGAACAAAGACCAGCTGAATCCGAAGAGGATCACCCGAAAACGGTCGGAGGAGTTCGAGGTCTTGTATTCCAAGAGACCATCCATGAAGTGGAACCGGGATCTCCTCAATGATCAAGATTGGTTGTATTCATTCGGTCGTAAGTCTTCCGTCTAACTTGTTTCTTTTATTCCAATTGTGTTCAAGATACTCATTTCTCTGTTCTGACTATGTTGTAGTGGTCGATCAAGGAAAGCACCCCGACAATGAGGCCGTACTTGAAGCGGCCGGGGCTCCAAGGGGTAAACTAAGTGCTGCTGAAAAGCTAAAGGCAAGTCGCAGTTTGAGGGTCACAAAGTCAAAAGACCCGACCCCAGTTGCTGTCACTCCAGAAGTTGCCCCGGGAGCTCTCGGAAGGGATGATATCGCCAAGTCAACGGGCGGGGAAGCGGCTGCTGCTGAGGATTCAGGGTCTAGCAGACCGAAGATTAAGAGGAGAAGACTAGTACTGAAGTCCTCCCTGGAGCCCCGAACCGAACAGGTTCCACTCCCTCCCAAGGCCCCAACCGATATCTCCGCCGAGCTGGGCGCCCTTAAACAGCCGGAGGAGTCAACCGTTCTTCCTCCCCAAGCTAAGGAAAAAGAAACTGCCGAAGGTGCAGAGCCTTCGAACAAAAGAGACAGTCCTTCTGACCCCCCTGTAAGTACCGAGGGTACAAGGACCGAGGAGGTACCGAACACCAACGCCTTGGGATCCTCGATGATTCCATTCGCTGCCGCTGATACCGAGGGAGCAGATCTAAACACACTGATGGAGATGTTGTTCTCCTTTCATGCAAAGGTAAAGGTCTGCTTGTGATTTTACTTGTTGAATATTGACGAAAACTCCCCCTTATTCATCATCGGTTAACCACCACTTTATTAGGGAAACGCAATTCTCCTGAAGGTGTCTGACGAGCAGAAAGTGCTCGAGAGGGAGCGTGCTGAAGCGGTGAGAAATCACCAAAAGATTTGAGAGCAACTGATTCACCAACACGACGCCTTCCGCATTATGAAGAATGATTATGAGGGAGCTCGGAAGACTAGAATCGAAAAAGAAAAGGAAATCAGTCGACTCGAATCTCAAATATTGGATGCTGAGAAGCATATGAGGCAAGTCTTTGAGCAAGCCGAGACGGATAAGACCCAATTCGAGAAGATCCGTCAAGAGCTCGAGTTCCAGGTCCGATCCCAACAAGAGCAACTTGATCAATCAAGAGACCTCCTCAACCTTCAAACAGATCGGATGAAAAATCTGAAGGACAATATTGAGCAGATCGTCGAAGGTTGGGCATCGAAAGAGGCTGATTGGTTGAAAGGGCCGATAGCTGCCGCCTCCCCGAGTGTCCTGACTCCGGAGCTTCGTCAAAAAGTAATAGAGGAATATAAAGCTTCGGATGATTTTCAAACGGACATCTATGCCTCCATCGTGAACGAGTTCAGCGATGGATTTGAGTATGCTCGGGAGCTTGTCAGGGGAAAGGGTCACGATCCCGATCAGCTAGGGATTGTATTTCCCGAAGACTGATTTCTTCTGTGAAAGACTTGTCATCATCATTTTTTTTTTTTAAGACTGTGTTAGTTCCAACTTTTACTTTGGGACTTTGCTTGTAATTGAATGACTTACCTTCATCGTTTATTTTATTACCCTTTTCTCATGAGTTATATTTTATCGTCTGCATGTATAACTGTTTACTTATACTGCTGTACCCCCCTCTAGCCTGATCGGGCAAAGACCTGATGAGGCTAGAAGATAAATTTGAAAGTGTGTATCAAAACAGAAATACAGAAATACGATGTAAAAAATATTCTCATTAATATCGAAAAAGATAATCCTATCGGCTAAAATGCAGTCTCAAAATTTGACTAAGTACACATCCAAAGTAACCCGACTACTGATAATACCTTCGAAGCCGAACGGCATGCCAAGTATTTGGAACATTCTTTCCATTCATGCCCCGGAGCTTGTAAGTCCCGGCTCGTAAGACTTCGATTACCAGGTACGGACCTTCCCATGTAGGCATCAATTTCCCAGTTTCTTGAGGTGTAGACGCCTCGGCTTGCCGAAGGATTAGGTCGCCTATTTGGAATGTTCTGTTCTTCACATTTTTGTTGAAGTGTCGGGCAGTTCGCTGCTGATATGTAGCAAGCCTAAGGACCACCACGTCACGTTCTTCTTCTAATAAGTCGAGGTTCTGTCGAAGTCCTTCGCTATTGAGAATTTCGTCGAAGTTAAGGACTCGGGATGAAGGTATCCCGATCTCAATAGGTATCAGGGCTTCGGAGCCATAAGCTAGCTTAAAGGGTGTTTCCCCCATGGTAGTTCGAGGAGTTGTTCTGTAGGCCCAGAGAACATGTAATAGTTCTTCGGGCCATGATCCTTTCGCATCCTCCAATCTTCTCTTTATACCATGGAGAAGTGTCCTGTTGGTAACTTCTACCTGGCCATTTGCCTGTGGGTGGGCTACCGAAGTCCGACGATGTTGGATATTAAGCTCGAGTAGGAATCCTTCGAATATTTTGCCGACAAACTGAAGGCCGTTATCCGAAACCAGAATCATCGGAATCCCGAACCGGTAGACTACCTGCTCTTTAAAGAATTGGAGACATGTGTGTTCGGTGATTTTGGCGAGCGGCTTAGCTTCTACCCATTTAGTGAAGTAATCAATAGCGACGACCACAAATTTGACCTGTCCTTTACCCTGTGGGAGCGGGCCTAAGATGTCTATTCCCCAGACCGCAAAAGGTATTGGAGAAAGTATCGGAGAAAGATCTTCGGGGGGTTGATGTGGGACAGATGCAAAGATTTGACACTTGTGACATTTTTTGACGAAGTCTTTGGCATCCTCGAGCATGGTCGGCCAAAAATATCCTTGTCGTAAAATTTTATGGGCAAGTGCCTTTGCTCCCACATGGTCCCCGCATATACCTTCATGGACTTCTCGGAGAGTGTAATTAGATTCCCTTGGGTCGAGGCACCGAAGCAGTGGGGATGAATAAGATCTTCGGTATAGCTGATCATTCATGATACAGTACTTGGTGGATTTGTACCTTATCCTTCGGGCCATGGACTTGTCTTTAGGCAATTCACCGGTCAGAAGGAATTGAATGATCGGGGTCATCCAAGATTCCGCCTGTTCAATATCCATTACTGTTTGAACCAAGGTGCTCGGATGCTGAAGATTTTCTAAATATACTGCTCCGTCCAGTTCCCCTTGATCGGTGGTTGCCAACTTGGAAAGGGCATCGACCATTGTATTTTCCGATCTGACTATTCCTATGATCTGGTATTTCGGGAAGAATGTCAACAATGACCGAACTAATTGGAGATAGGCCTGTAAATGAACTTCTTTTGCCTCATATTCTCCCAACACTTGTTTCACCACCAGTTGGGAGTCGCTGTATACTGCCAAGTTCTTTACCTCCAGGCTTCGGGCTAGCTTCAGCCCTGCCACCAGTGCTTCATATTCGGCAATGTTATTAGTGGCTATGAACCCAAATCGTATAGATTGTTGTATTTTGAAACCTTCGGGAGAAGTGAGGATGATGCCGGCCCCACTCTTCGTCCCAGTAGCGGATCCGTCCACGAACAGAGTCCATACAATGTCTTCGGGTGTTGATGTCAGTTTATCACAGTCGGGTTCCTTGTCCTCTAGATCATTACGGAATGAGCACTCGATGATAAAGTCAATGAGTGCTTGTGCTTTGATTGCTGTCCGAGGGCGAAATTCTATATTAAACTGGCTCAGCTCGATGGCCCATGCTGCAAGCCTTCCCGAAGATTCGGGCCTATAAAGGATCTTCCGTAATGGCTGGTCAGTGAGGACGATAATAGTCCGCCCCTGGAAGTAATGTCTGAGTTTCCGACTGGAGATAACCAGTGCGTAAGCCAACTTTTCTAAATTTGGGTACCTTGTTTCAGCATCCCGAAGAACATGGCTTACGTAATAGACTGGTTTTTGCCCTTGTGGATCTTCTCTGATCAAAGCTGACCCGACTGCCAATGATGTGGCAGAGAGGTATATTTGTAGATCCTCCTCGGGCAGTGCTTTACTCAGAATCGGAGGTGAAGAGATATATCTCTTAATCTGTTCAAAAGCCTCCTGACAATCTTCGGTCCAATGAAAAGTTTTCTGATTCTGGGCTCCCTTCAAAGTTCCGAAGAATGGGAGACATTTCTCTGCTAGTCGCGCCACGAACCGCCGAAGAGCTGCCAGCCTCCCTGTTAACCGTTGAATTTCTTTGAAGTTCTTCGGTGGTTGCATTTCAAGGATAGCCGATATCTTTTCGGGATTTGCCTCAATCCCTCTTTGGCTAACCATATATCCCAAAAATTTACCTGACCCGAGGCCGAATGTGCACTTAGTTGGGTTAAGTCTCATGTTGTGCATTCTGACATTCGCAAAGCATTCTTTCAGGTCGGCTAGATGATCTTCTTCCCTCATGCTTCGAACAATCATATCATCAACATAGACTTCCATATTTCTCCCGATCTGGCCGCTGAACACTTTGTTCATCATTCTCTGATAGGTGGCCCCCGCATTGATTAATCCGAAGGACATCACTTTGTACGCGTAGATGGCTCGGTGAGTCATAAAGGATGTCTTAGGGATATCGCTTTCATGCATGGCAATTTGATTGTATCCCGAGAAAGCATCCAGGAAGCTCATTACAGTATGACCCGAAGTGGAATCAATCAGTTGATCAATATTCGGGAGAGGGTAGTAATCTTTCGGACACGCTTTATTCAGATCTGTATAATCCACGCACATCCTCCACTTCCCATTATGCTTTTTAACCAGTACCACATTCGCGAGCCATTCTGGATAATTGATCTCAAAGATGAAGTCAGCAGCCAGAAGTTTATCGATTTCGTCATCAATTACTTGTTGTCTTTCGGGAGCTATGTTCTTTCGCTTTTGCTTAACAGGTTTTGAGTTCGGCTTTACACTCAGCTGGTGCACGGCCACAGTCTTATCAATGCCTGGCATGTCGGCTGGGACCCAAGCAAAGATGTCCGAGTATTGTTGTAAAAGGGCCACCAACCGTGCTCTGGTTTTTTCCTGAAGGCCTGTCCCAATCTGTACTGTCCTCTCGTCATCTTCTTGAAATAACGGAACCTAAACCGTATCTTCGGCAGGTGTTGCTATTGGTTCAGTGCATCCCTCAGTGAAAGGTTCGAGCTCAATCTTCATGGTGGCTTTCTGTTTGCTGTCGATGATAGGGGATGCCTGAATGGTCTGTAGATAACATCTTCGGGAAAGATCTTGGTCGCCGACTGATTCCCCGATCCCATTCTTTGTTGGGAATTTCATTTTTAAATGCGGGATAGAGGTAACGGCTTTCAAGGCTGACAGAGTCGTTCTTCCAAAGATGGCGTTGTAGTTACTTTCCACCTGGACTACATAGAAACGGACCATGATGGAGGCTTGCTTTGGGGCAGTCCCGAAAATCACAGGCAATTCGATCGTCCCTGCTATACGGACCGGGTTATTCCCGAAGCCATATAAGGGGGACTCATTACAGATTTCCAGCTTCCTTCCTCCCAAGTCCAGCCGATTGTATGCTTGGCTATAGAGTACGTCGACTGAACTCCCATTATCAACAAGCATCCTCTTCATATCCATGGTACCGACCTGAGCTGTGACGACCACTGCGTCCTGATGCGGAATAACCATTCCCGACGAGTAATCATCGTCGGAGAAAGTGATGGGGTCGGTCTTGATATCCTGGGGTTTACCGGACACTTGATGGACTTCTCTACCGAAGGCTTTCCTCTTTCGGTTAGACAGAACGGTGATCGATCCTCCGGAGATGACATCAACCACTCCTCTTACCTCGGAAGCGGGTGGAGGTGGTTCCAGGCGATCGAAGGCTGATTGTCGATGAGAATCGGCGATGTAACAGTCGAGGTTACCCTTCCGTATTTGTTTTTCTAGGAAGTCTTTGAGCTGGTAACACTCCTCGGTATCATGTCCTTTTGCTTCATGGTAGGTGCAATATTTATCCCCGTTCTTTTGCCTTGCGAAAACCCGAATCTTCGGGGGTTTTTCGTAGAAGGGTTCGTTTTTTATCGCCTTCACGATGTTACTTTTGTTTGTATTCAGGGGTGTGTAATCCTTGTCGGCACCCCCTCTATCCCTCAGGGGATGGTTCTTTTGCTGTCGATCTCGGCTAGAATCCCTTCGGTCATTCCCCTTTTTGCCGGAGCCATTGGATTTCTTCTCGGCACTTTCGTCTTCGGGGTTTCTCTGGTGAAACTCACCTGTGTTTTTCGAAGAGCCCCGAAGATTGGCGAGAGCCTCTTCCAATTCTACAAACTTGTCTACTTTTTCATAAGTTTCTGATAGGGTTTCTGGAGCTTTTGAGATGAGTTCCTCGATCAACCTGCTGGATTTGTCAACGTTTAATCCCATAGTTAAAAATTGGATTACCTGCTTTGGATCGATTCCGTTGATTTCAGACACAGCTTCCCGAAATCTTTTGACATACTGCCGAAGAGTCTCATTCGGCTTCTGTTTTACTTGTAGTAGAGAGGTCATCATTCTGGCCCGTCTTTTATTGCTCCCGAAGCGGGTATGAAATTGTTCCTGTAGTTCTTCCCATGACTTAATAGACCCGTTCGGGAGAGAGGTGACCCATTCTCTAGCTGTCTTCTTTAGAGTAGATAAAAATAGGTGGCACATCGCCACTGCATCATGACCATGGAAGTGCATGGCTTGCTCGAACGAGTAGGTGTGATCATGCGGGTCTCCCGTTCCGTCATACATCTCCAAATTGGGTACTTTTCGACTTCGATCGATTTTGGCTTCCTCCAAATCCTTTGAGAACGGGGAGAACCGGGCCTTCTTGGACCTATAGTACTTGTCCGAAGCCTTCTTAGGTGAGGATTCTCCAGTATGGCTCCCATGGCTGCGTCTGTCCTCCCTATCCCTTTTGGAGGGTGATCTGGCTCGGTTCCTCAAATCCGCAGTCCAGATCGACTTGGAGCGGGTCAATTCCTTTTCTCGGGGTTGGGGGCCACCTCTACGGCGTTCCGTGTGTCTGTCTTCCCGTCTGCCCCGGTGGTCTGAGCGGGAGGCCTAGCCTCTCTGGCTCGAGAGATTGTCCCCTGTTTCGATTAATTCCTCGTATTGCTTGTCAAGCTCTTTCTGCTGGATATCTAGAGCCTTTTTCCTGTCGAGGATTATTTGGAGGCGACGTTCTTTCTCAGCCGCCGTCTCCCGGCGAGACAGGGAGGGTGTTGGTCGCCGTGAATAACTTTGCGAGTGTGAAGTTTCCATATCAATGTTGATTGATGGAAGTTTTACTTGGTAGCCCCTCCTTCTAGCGCCAATGTTGACGCCTGGTTTTGTCCGGCTGTCCTGCTGGCCGTCCGGATAAGTTACCTGCACAAAAGTCCTAACGGCTTGGGCCGTTGGTGGACTCCTCTGGTGTAAGAGTTAGTGAAAGTTTTAAGAAAAGTCAACAATGGAGGTCCAAGTATTTAGTATAGTAGTAAAGTATATGTGTGCGTAACCCTTTCCTCCATCATTGACTGGGTATTTATAGTGCATACCTGACTCTTACCGATTCCTTTTAGGATTGTCCCTCAACGTGGTGTAGTTTGAATAGGAAGGTAATCTCCTAAACCATCTAAGAACCTGACTCCTATTCTAATTCGGATTAGATATAGTAAATAGCCACAGTCCAGATTGGTTAGGGACCTATCCCAAGCCTATTGGACCTAGGAGTCCTCATAAGAATTCGCCAAGCTAATGGTCCGTTGGGCCTAGCCCATCATATATTTACCAGACCAGGCTTAGCGAAATATTCATCCTATCAATAGATATTTATGAACTCTATATCTTATTTGATCATAATTGAAAGCGAAATATTAGGCAAATTATAATTTAGGAGATATGATTTAGGTGATTTTTCTAGGATTATTTAATATCGAGTTTTCCAAGTTAAAATGAAAAGAGAACAAAAAATGTGGTTAGCTGAGATGAAGTGTAAAATGCAGCCACTCATAAGCACATGCAAAAACGAGATGGAGTGTAAAACGCACTCGTATTGAAAAAAGAAAAGAAAAGTGAGATGAAACATAAAATGCACTCACTTATGAAAGAAGAGAAAGAGAATGGAACCAAAAGAAGAAAACTAAAAAAGGATGGCCACCTACTTTAGTTAAATATTTGAAAAATTATGTGGTTAATGCAAATAATGATCCTAGTATGTTTAATGCATTGAAACCTTTTGATCTTCTAGTTATATTTTGCGTGTTTATTAGCTGAAAGATATGTAAAAGTAAGGTTATAGATTTTTGATTTGGAATTCTTTTATTGTGTAAAATATTTTATGAGACATATAATTGCATGAACTTATTTGAGTTTTAATTAGTTTGATACATTTGGATTCACACACACACGAAGGATCTTGGGTAAAGTAAGATTAATAAATATGTTAAAATTTTAGATTTTGCATAATTTTCTTTAAGTTATCATTTAAAAAATCTTTGAGGCTAAAGTTAAAAATTCATATTGATTTATTGCTTGAGTTGTTTAGTTAGTAGAGTCTTAGTTTTTATTTTTATTTTGCTTGAGGGCAAGAAAAAATTAAGTTTGAAGATATTTGATAATTAGATTTTATATCTATTTATTTAATATTTTTAGACTTAATTATTTGTGAGTTTTTAAGTATTTTTAGTAATTTAAGCGTTTTATTTATTTTTATGCATTATTATTGTTTTTAGTATTTTTATATTATTTTTTATTTATTTTTAATCATTTTATATTTTATTTTGTAGGAATTAAAAGTGGAATGACAATTTTGTAATTTTCGCGAATGGCATAACTGTAAATAAAGGGTGGTGGCAATCTCGTAAATATGCAATAAGGGCGATAAGCGCGCCATGCGCTTGAGGAGTAAATAGCAGTACAAGGAAACGACGCAATTTGGCGTGTTGGGCGTCCACAGAACCTGCGCCATGCGCGGACGATCAGAATTAGCAACACCCTTCACCATTGCCGAACTTCCAAAAATTCACTTCCACAATCAAACCCTATAACGTCTTAGCTCACCTGTTGATCCTTCATTCCAAAGTCATTTCTTCTTCATTTTTCCCTTCCACATTTTCTTACGCTCCTACTCTTTCGTAGAAAATTTCTACTTACACCGCACATATTAAACTATATAGCTTTTTCCTAAATCATAATTTTGATTAAAATGCTTAATCATTTTTCTCTTCAAATTCTATGTTTTGCAACTTAACCTTATTTTTATCTCAAATAACTATCCTTCAATTACATATATGAGGATTTTCATATTTTACCATCACATTGATGATTTGAATTTCACATTTACTAGTTTCGTAAATATTCAGGATATCACATTCACTCATCTTTAAAAAAATTTCTTCTCGAAATTTACAGCGTACTTAGCTCTACTCATTTTATTCACCAAATTAGGCTTTTAACTCAATCTTCCTTTACTCGAATACATACTATACTATTTTCTTCTCTAAGGATTTACTCTTCTATCATTACACTCATAAACACTGTTTTAAAACCTGGACCGGACTAGCGATTCGACTGAAACCGGTTGACACGCCAGTCCGGTTTAGCCCAGAAATATCGGTTTTCATCGACCTGGTCAAAATTCGGTTGACTACTGGTCCAACCGGTAAAACCAGTTAGTTGACCCGGTTGACCTTGTTTTAAAGTTTTTTTTTGTACAAAAATATATTTATTTTTTAAATTAGATATTTTTACTAATATTATAATATTATTTCACTACATTTTAGCTTATAAAAAATTAGATGTTTTAAAAATTTATTAATTATTAATAATATTTTTTTTTTATGTATTTATGACATCACTAGTTCAATAACGGTTCGACTACTAGTTGGACTAGTGACCCATCCACTCGGTACCCTTTCTGGTTCGATGACTGGCCCGGGTCTAAAAATATTGTTCATAAAGACTCTCCTCTAGGTGATTCATACCTTCTACATATTCATTTCCCAGAATATTGGAATATCTTTATGGAGTCTTCACAATTGTTCAATAATGGTGAAGCAGTATGGATAACTAGGAAACGAGAAGATTCTTTTAAGAAAAAAATTTCACGTTATGCTGAGTGGTCATAAAGACCATGAACCGAGTCCATTGGTGACTAGCCATATAGTAGTACTTAGGTGATCAGCTTATCGTACTTTTTGCATTGTGCACAACGACTTTACTCAGGGTTGAATTTTCTGAATTTACCAACCCATACATTACTGATATCAGTCTGCCACCACTCTTGACCGCCCTCTCGTGGGTTCTTTATACATGGCTGATATATCCCCCTTTTTAGGGCTGTTTACCTCTACTTAGCATGACCAATTGTAACCTCGTTCATAGAACTTACTATGCATCATGAGTTCATGAACTTACCACAATAATATGAGTTCTGGAATCACCCATGAACTTACCATACAACTGTGGGTTCAAAAACTTACCACATTACTATGATTCAGTAGCTTACCATAACTGTATTTCAATTCAAGAGTCGGCATTTCTCACTAAAGATGTCTAGCCGAAACAAATGACTTAGACTATCATTATGAATTACGAACTTCAAATAATTGAAAATCACTTTTATGACTTCATGCTATTGCACCATTATAACGGTATGTTAGGATTCAATCATTCGTCGGACTTCATGATACTGTACCATGGCAACAGTGTGTTAGGATTCTATCATAGATCCTATCAACACCGTTTTAAGGGTGCATTGATCATTTTAAATAAATAAATTTAATTTTTAAAAATAAATAAATTTTTCTAGCCGAACCAATTAACATAAACTCTTTTTTAAATGTTTCAAAATGGTTTGAAAAATATTTTTTTGTTTTTATCATATTACACAGGTAATGATATGTCAACTTCACAACCAGATTACCGAGCATTGATGATAAGATAAAAAAATCATTTATATTTTGAAAGTCAGACACGTGCGAAAATAACATGATTTTAAGAATTTTGAAATCTAGCATAGCTAGAGAATTTGGAATATCCTAAACCTTAAATATTTCCAATTTTCCTACTCATCAATTTTTCAGCTTAATAAATCTATTCAATCATCTTAAATTTGAATTTATGGCCTTCTTCTAGCTTCTATCCCACACTGTTCATTAAACAAACAATATGAGTTTAGGAACTTGTCATAAAAATATGAGTTTTGAAGCTTGTCCTAACAATATGTAGTCTAAGAATGAACCAAAGACTATCCATACGCAAAGGGGCTAAAAAATATACCACACGTTTATGAGTCACGATCTTACCATAAGTGAGAGTTTTATGAACGCGCACCTAATCTTAATATCCTCAATTTATTAGATACACATATGAGAAAAAAATAAACTTCTCACCGTACATAGGTTTCAACAATTATCAATATAGGAAGTTAAGTGGTCGTCAAACCAATGACAAATCCCCTGCTCATACAAGGAATTGGTCGACTCAACCACTAATCGATATAGGAAGCTAAGTGGTTGTTAAACCAATCACAAATCCTCTGTCCATACAAGGAATTGTTCATCTTAGCCACTATATCAATATAGGAAGCTAAGTGGTTATTAAACCAATTACAATCCCCTGCCCATATAAGGAATTATTCAGCTTAGCTACTAACATAAGTCCTTAGTTGAAAGCAACAACTCTCTCACTTATTCTTTGCTTATTATGAATTTTCTTAATTCACACGTCTATCATATGTAACTCTTCATGAGTTCATCTGCAAGTATCTTCTGTAGATCAATTTACAATCTCATAGCACTCTTTTTGCTTTTAAAAATCTTACCATAAGATATCTGCTATCATTTCTTTTCATTTGCATTATTTGTATTAAGTAATTCATAACCCTTTTTCCATTCATTCCTCATATATCTTTTCAAAATCCACTTCTGGATGTACTCCTATATTTTCTTTTAATCTTATTCATATCTTTCAGCTCTTCTTTGCTTAAATACAAATTTTTTAAATTCATCTCTTATCGCTTGAACTCTATCCTAGTTTGTTTCTCACCATCTCTTTTATCATCTCTACAATTATAGCCTAAGATAATCTTACCTAAGGTTTATAACCTACAACTCTAATACCAATCGTAAGGTCCCCAAATTCGGGTCATCTAAACCTCAAGTCTGTTACGTCACGATCCAACTTCTTTCCTTTACCTTTACAACATTCAACCACAATGTAATAAATAAAATCTCGCTTTGGCACCAATAATGTACAACATTTCTCTTCATTCTAGAATTCGCAACCTTTACAAAAATCAAACAGAACTTTAGATCATCATAATCAATTCTATAACACCTCAAATTATTTATATTATAATACAATCTCTTACATTAATTATAAATTTCTCAATTCGAAAACCCAAGTAAATTTTCCTTCTGTATATTCTTATTTGACAACTCATCTATAACATGTAGTGTTAGCATTCCTCTAGCTAAACTAGAGGTTGCACAGCTAGTTCTTCAAACCTTCAGCAAATTTTAAATATAACTATTTCAAAAGGTTTGTGTCTATACATGAATTTATTTTTAACATAGGGATTCATCACCATTAGCTCAAACCACATGTACTTTGATTTAATATTCGTTTATCTAACCAGTGTCATTATCGAAACCTTCAGAATTCTGGTCTTAGCTACAAAAGGTTATTTAAAGCAAGAATGAGCACCTACATTGCTCAACAAGTTCAACATATATATATATATATATATATATATATATATATATATATATATATATATATATATATATATATGGATCACTCTTAGTAAGTACCTTGAAGTCCAAAGTTTAGCTAAAATAGCTCATTTGGGCATTTTATCAAACAACTCATGCGTATTCTTTAATATAGCTTTTAATCTTAATCTTGAATGATTTCTTATACATGTATGTTAAACACATAATCACCAATATATATCACCATCCTTGATCCATCGGATCCACCATGATCCAAAACAATGCCATTAACCTTTCACAACCAACATTTTCATATATATAAACATATTTACAAATGAAAATAGTTTTAGGGCTTTAAAATTATACCTTCTAATGATCATTCTCTTGCTAGTTGATTGATAAACTTAGCTTGATTCCTTCATCCTCCATGACCTTCCATGAATTCCCAAGCTCTCTTCCTTTCCATTACATTTTATGAAATACAAATTGCTAAAATTCTTGAAAAACTCTTAATACTCCTCTATTTATTGAAAATTTTGGACCATGGGAGAAATGGTCTTTAGCCATTGCTAGACAAAGGAAAAATAGTCTTTGCATGTGCCCTCAAGGGCATAGTAGTTATATCACATTTTCCATAAGGATAAAATAGTTATTTTGTCATTGATGGTATAATGATCATTAACCATTACTAGTGAGGGGAAACTTTGTCAATTCGCCATTACTAAGAAGCTTCTTCAATGATATTTTAGTCATTAGCCATCTTCTTCTAGGGGTAAAATAGTCATTTCCTTAATTTTGATTATCCATTGGTTATTAATCATTACTCATTGGTTATTACCTATTGGTCATTATCCACCCTTGGATTACGTACCAGTTATTATCCATTCTTAGATTACCATCGGTTATTATCCATTCTTGGGCATTGTAGTCAAGTCACACAATTTTCTACACTTAACTTAAATACGACTACTTTTTAACCATAGTCATACATAATTCTCTCAACATATTAACGTATACATATCCCCATGTGAATTTATAATTCTCTATAATTAACTCTAACATGGTTAAATATTAACCATAGTCATTATACCTTTATCATCCTTCCAACATGTTTGATTACATATACGCCTACGTACACGGTATCACCTCTGTCAGGGTTTAATTGATTCAACTGACATAATTCCATAATTTATGGAAAAAAGAATAACACAGAAGCAATTTAAGAGTTCATTGCTCACATTTTGCACGGGGCTCTAGAACACAAATCTCCATAATTACACGGGGCTAGAGGCTATCTAACACTTTACTATGTTTTATTTTATTTTATTATTATATTTTTTTTGGACTAGTGCTGAGGCGTGGGTTTTGTTCTACAACTCTATGCCGAGGCATAGTCTCTTAAATTTCCCAGAAAATACAGAATAATGTCGAGGCGTTGTAACAAGCCTTGCAAACAGCGCCCTGGATTTTCCAACTTGAACTTTTTATTAACTTTACAACTTTCTTCCATATTTAGTCTCATTAATATTAGTCAGTTGGTTTAAATTCTCACTTTCAAATAACCTAATTCCGTTAATCGGATCTTTCCTTTTCATCCTTAAAATTAATTCAAATTATTAACTTTGCCTTACATTGCTAACCAACTACGCTTAGTTAATTAATAACATAAGCTCAACCACACTGTACATGGTTGATCGTAATTAAAATCCTTAGCATTGATGTTCAAGGCCGTCGCCCAAACTTTATTAATTTAATATCATAATTTAAATCACCTCCCATATGATTGATTTAATTAATCATTTCTCTTAGCTTTTCTTTTACTCATTAGGCACCTCAAACTAATTAAATTGTGTAGTTTGCTTCAACATTAAATTCACATTTCTCATCACGAAATTATATAAATCCTCTTTATATATACGCATCATTTACACATAGGAATTCTCGAATAACATTCCTTCTTTATTATTACACCATTATGGTGATCACCGTAATCATTACATCATCTTCTTCATTTCTGAATTCTTTTCCCGAATTTACTATTACCGTACACTGTAATTCTATTTACATCCCATCCTCACATAATTTTCTCCCTCCAAATAATTTCATCAAATTATTCTATCACAGGTATTATATCACCACCTCTTTCATCTATTTCTACCTAGTTCATGGACGAAAATTTATTCTCACTCCAAGTCTTATTAGACTTGTTCCAGATCTTGAGTACCTGTTTATATTCAAGCATCAACATCATTGCATCTCTCAATTCTATGAGACAATCTTCTCTTTACAATCGTTTCATGATTGTCAGCTATTCTTTAACCATTTTCTTCAATCGTTGTATATGACCACTTCGTTTAATAGTACCTCCCTCGTAACCTTTTCGACCTCAATCTCCCAAAGAGATGATATATTCTTAACTATCGAAGCCGAACTTCCCGTAAACATACTACCCAAAGAAAATCCCCAAAGTCAAACTCTTGAGAATATACTCCTTAAAGTCACAACCAAATCTAAATCGTCCCAATGTCATATCCTGAAGCTACCGAAGAGACCCTTCACCAATGCCGAACTTCCAAGAATTCACTTCCATAGTCAAACCCCATAACGTTCCAACACCACCAGTTGATCCTTCATTTCGATGTCATTTCTTTTTCTCTTTCCCTTTCTGCATTTTCTCACGCTCCCACTCTTTCATAGAAAATTTCTACTTATATTTCTCGCACATATTAAACCATATAGGTTTTTCCTAAATCATAATTTTGATTAAAATGCTTAATCATTTTTCTCTTCAAATTCTAGGTTTTGCAACTTAACCTTATTTTCATCTCAAATAACTATCCTTCAATTCCATTTATGAGGTTTTTCATATCTTATCATCACATTGATTATTTGAATTTCACATTTACTAGTTTCGTAAATATTCAGATATATCACAAGGGCGTACTATATTCGGTTAATCTAAATTAACCTTATATTGGCCCATGCCTAGACGACATAATATTTTATTTTGCTCACTACTAAGCGCCAATTGATTGTTATCCAAAGTATCAATAGCTCGCTACTCAAAGTGACAATAAATGAACTATTTTAACCTCACTCGCTTTTCAAAGCGTCAATGGTGATTGCTTGTGTGAGTGAGCCAATCAACCAATTGACATATATTTAGTGTGTGCATATCCATTATGCATAATAACTTTGTGAAGTATTATTATTTATCATATGCGCTAAAATAACATAATCATAAGCAGGGACAGATGAATCTCACATAAATGATAAATGTCTCAAAAACAACAACGAATATCTCTAATATAAGCTAAATAATGAGTGATACATTAGAAAACAAAGGGTACATCAAACCCTATGAAGCCCTAATGAACTAAATGCCTACAAAAAGCATCTTTAGGTATCAACTTCTTCAAGGGATCTGGTAACGCCCCGAGATCCCACCTTCCTTAATTAAGTCCAATTATATCTGGATTACATAGTGATTAACTTAAAACCTTATTAACCGGGATCCCGTGCGTTAAACTTTAACCTTTGACCTTTAAAATCCATTTGTTGACCATAAATTCGGTCCATTTTTTTTTTATCAAAACTTTATCTTATTTTCCTTACCTGTCTCAGGATCGCAACGTTCATTCCCCTTCATTACAACTTAGGTCAACCATTATAATTTCTGACCTAGTATATTTCATTTATCAAATCATATACTACATTATGATTTACATCATATACAGTAAATAAATTTCGTCATTATTCCGTCTATATATATGGCTCTATTTGCATATACCTGTTCCTGTTCGTATATATCTGTTTACATACATCACCTGATCCGTACATATCCTGTTTACATATGTGTATCATATATCATTTTGTCCGCTTAATTACCCCATATATACGAGTTTATTACATTTACAACTCAACTTAACATACAACATAATTCTTACATCACCTCACTTTTTCCTTAAATATAACATACATACATATTCATCACTATGAATTTACAACCCACGCATTTCTCACGGACTCTCCAATATTTACTATTTTACATAAACATTTCACATGTATCAAATTCTTCATGCTTATCTATTCCATCAACTATCTTTTACCTGAGCTGCACCGGAATCCTCCGGCCTTCTTATGCTTTACTTGAAATGTTAGTACATAGCAAGAGTGAGCATAAAGCTCAGCAAGTAATTCAGCTAACACCTTTCATGCTCACAATTTATATATGCGTCATGCATCCTTTATCTTGTCATACTATGATTTATGTCACATAAGTCACGTAGCAAATAAACCACATAGTTGCATATAAGCACTTTTCAACTCGTTTCTATCACGTAGTTCACGTAGAATATCTAGTACCATTAAGTCTGAAAAACTTGCATGTACGCCTTTATTTTACTTAACCTGTACTTCCTCAATCATCCTTCGTTATCCGTCTTATCGGCTTGCTCATTTCGAACTCTGTCTGTCAACATATAGCTTATATATCATTATAAGATCATAAACTTGTATAACTTATCAAACTAATTCCATAAATACATGATCATTCGTCTTTAACCATTTCACATTTGATGTATTACACCTTATGTAGGTTTATAATACACCCTAACTTGCTTCCGACCTTTTTCATAACTTATAACCTGTTTTGGCTTAGCTTTAGGCATGTTATATTATACCATTTATCATTTGATTATAACTTAACACCCTTTAATTTAACCATTATTATCACTTTTAGGGTTTATATAACTCATTCCTATCATTTCATATCAAAATATAGCTTTTTGAAAGCTTAAAAAAATTTCAAATGAACAGTAACTTCGCCCCGGCGCCGCCAGAGCTCGCTGGCCGCGCATTCTTCTTAGTCGATGAACAGTACATTGCGCCTCGGCGCAATGTTTAGTACAAAACATGGCGCTTAGGCACAATGTTCAAAATCTGAAATTCTGATTTTTGCACTACCTTTGCCGATTTTTAATTTCTTCATCTTAACTCCAATTGAGCTGAAATTCGGACCACATCTAGAACTCACTACCTAGTATTTTACAAAAATACTAATTGCCTCATTTAAATTCTTAAAAATAGAGATATACTAGCACATAGGAGGCCTGTTCAATACATTTCTATACTTAGAAAATTTTTCAGAATTTTAAAACTCAACTTTTGCAACTTTGTGATTTTTGGCCAATTGCTTCAAAACTCAATTCCAACACTTGACATAGTTCATATAAGTCATAAATGACATGTCCCAACTTTCAAAACCATAAAAATTCGCACGAGGCGATTTTTGACCGTTAAAATCCGTTTTGATTTGAAACGATCGTTTTCGATCGTTCGAATCGCCTTTTTATTCAAATTTCATTCCGTCGATTACCAAATCGACCTAAACACGTGTAATAACATAAAACTTAGCCATTTGGCTTCATTTGACCTTCAATTACTCAAAATTGCCAAAAATCACACTCTAATGCCATTTTAACAACTTTTAAAAGCTTTTCAAATTCATTCTTCAAACTCAACTTAACACTTAAACCTCCAAGCACCACATAGCCTATCACTAACACATTTAATGACTTTATTCGTCTCTATAACTCCCATATGCACATCCAAGTGCACTTTACAGATTATTACGAAATCTATACACAAAGTATAGCCTAGTATTCAATTGTTTACTTAACAAATCATACATCTCAACTATCCAAGCATTTTGTATGCTATCTAACCAATTAAATTGCATGCATCCAACATGTTCAATCTCTTTAACTAGGTTTTCATCAAAACCAACATCTTATTACACATAATTATCAATAATTCATGATTTAATGTTACACTTTTCTTAAACCAACATACTTATTCTTCATTTGAGCATTTATAATGCTATCTAGCATGAACTTTCACATATTTCCAACATAATCATATCTTGAAACATGATTTCTAGCTTATAATATAAACATAACTAGTCCATCAACTTTGCTATCAACTTGAGTCTAGGGTTCTATCATTTACTTATATATATATATAACACATAACTCACACCAATTTTACATCTAACCATGAATACATGCATGATTTCTTTAGAATCTTGCATCAAAACACATAATCTTTAAATCTTTAAAACAAAATATGGCTATACCTTCTTGTAGGTCTTCATTCTTCTTGCTACAAAGCTTTCTAAAGCTTGATTCTTCACTCAATTGGCTTAATCTTCTTCTCTTGAACACCTTCTCTTGTAACTTCTTCAAGGTTTCCTAGAACCCTAGCTCTTCCTTCCCTTTTTCTCTCCTAGCTCTCAACTTTCTAGCAACTTCGAATGGCCAACTGAAAATGAGCTAGGATACTTGATATATATATATATATATATATATATATATATATATATATATATATATATATATATATAAATGCTCCAACACTTAACCAATAATTGGTTAAGTTAACTTGCATGATTGAGGGTAATAATGTCATTTCACATTACTAACTAAGGGCACCATGGTCAGTAACCCACTCTAGGACACAAATGTTATTCTTCAACTTGTCAAGGGCAAGATAGTCATTGTACCATAAATCTAGAGAATTTAATCTCTTTTATTTCACAATTCACTTAATTTCAATCCAAATCAAATCCTTTTTTTATCGAAATTTGCTTCATTATGCTTGAATTTTATTCTAGCATCAATTATTCCATAATTGGCTTGTCCCCATAACTCTTGTCATACTTCAAAATACCAATTTCACCAATTACTTATAATAATTTGCCATAAATGCCACTTTACATAATATTCCATTTTTAATTATCTACGAACCCTTTTTGGTTCCATCATCAATAATTTCAACTTCCGATATCTCAAATAATCACGATACTTATCTTTCCTTAAACCGCTTCCTCTAGAAGCGAACCTTGATCAAATCACCAAAATTCATCATCATTTATCAACAATAACTCATATAATCTTTTTACGATCTTTACGTTCTTTCACTTATTTACTTATAACATAATTGTCAATTCTCAACATACATAATATCTAGGTTCATTATACTCACTTCTGAGTATCACATTCTGTATTTACACATTATATCACAATTTTCTTATTTCCATCTTTTAATATAATTTCCTTAACAAATTCCATATAAATACATATCCTACACTCAATATTTCATATATTGTTAATAAACCGATTTGATCACTCGGTTTCCTCTTTACTGCATAAACAGACTTACATTTACTTATCATTCTTATACTCTCGCCTCATCAGGCTTATTCATTAAGCTTACTATCAAAATTTGTAACTCATAACCAATTTACATATGCTTTTATCATTTCCTTTACTCTTCTTTCTATAATCAATCACATATACATACATATACACATAATTATCCTTTTAGTCTATTACCTGTTGCCGCCTAACATCGGGTCTTACAATAATTCCTTAAAATTACCCTATTATGGGCATTACAATAAATCATCTAACTCAAATTCGTTATATAACCATTCAAAATTCTTTTTCATCATAATTTCTCGTTTCCATAATTCTCTAGCTTAATTCATTTTTCTATATTCGACCACATAGGTTCCTCTTTTATATTTCAATCTCACAAGTTCTTTCTAACACATTGATCGCTTACTAATTCAATTTAATCACATAATAATCACATTTAATCATTTTAACTAGGTTTTGTTGTATAACCTTCACTTAATTATCCAAAATCCTTATTTAGAATTTATGTAAAATCCTGGGATGTCACAGATCCGCTACCATAAGGTTAATGGGTATGTACTCCAATATCACCTCATTATTTATTATGTTCGCTCTAATGAAGTTCATCTTTAAGTCAATATACTTCGTCCTGCCGTGATACTTAGGGTCCTTAGTATAATCTAGGGCTGTTGTGTTATCACAGCAAATAGTCACATTATCCGAAGCATGAGAAATAACTCCCAGATCCTCGAAGAATCTCTTTAACCACATGGCTTCCTGAACAGTTGACGTACATGCTACAAACTCTGATTCCATCGTCGAAAGAGCAACTGAAGTTTGTTTCTTACTACACCAAATGCTGGCACCGCCATGTAGCAAGAATGCATATCCTAAGGTTAACTTGTGCATCCCTTGGTTACCTCCCCAACTAGAATTAGAGTAATCAATCAATCGCAGGTTTGGTACTCCATAACAAAATATGTAGTCCAAAGTACCCTTCAAATATTGTAAGATCCTTTTAATTATCATCCAATGAGCAATTCTAGGGTTTGATTGATAATGACTGAGATAACCAATAACATATGCTATATCAGGCCGAGTACATATAACTACATACATTAGCTTTCCCATAGCACTACCATATGGATAATAGGTCATTTTCTCAATTTTCACGGGAGAACTAGGGCATTGCTCGGGTTCAATGGCATCGTCTTTAGAGATATGAGTGCCTATGTATTTACAGTTGCTCATTTGGAATTGCTCCAAAACCTTCTCAAGGTAAATCTCTTGAGATAAACTAAAAAGCTTTCTTGAGTGATCTTTATAGATATTAACTCTAAGAATATAAGTTGTTTCCCCATGTCCTTCATCTCAAAGTAAAAAGATAATCGCCTTTTGGTGGTGACAATTATCTCCTTATCGTTCTCAGCTAGCAGAATGTCGTCGATATCTATCGCTAGGATAAATAATTTATCTTTGGACTATTTAATATACACACAATAGTATTCTTTGATCATCATAAACCCATCACTAATGACGACTCGATGAAATCTCAGATATCATTGTCTAGATGCCAATTTTAAATCATAGATAGAACGTTTAAGCTTGCATACTTTGTGCTCTTGTCCTTCTACGATAAAGACCTCTAACTAATTCATGTATATTTCCTCAACTAAGTCTCCATTGTAAAAAGCTGTCGTAACGTCCATTTGATGTAACTCCAGATCCAAATGCGCAACAATCGCTAAGATGAGACAAATTGAGATAAACCTCATAACTGGTGAGAAGATTTTCTCGTAATCAATTATCTCTTGTTGAGTGTAGCCTTTGGCTACAAGATGAGCATTATACCGATCAATGGAACTATCTGTCTTATGCTTGACTTTAAGAATCCACTTGTTCCCAATAGCCTTTCACCCTTGTGAAAGACCACAAAGTCCTAGACTTGATTAGTCTTCATGGACTTCATCTTATCTTTATTGCAGTCATCCACTTATCACTTGCAGTAGATGATAAAGCATCTCAATAAGATCGAGGTTCCTCATCATTATGCACATTGGCTAGAAAGACATTTCCCTCAATCTCAAAGAGACGGCTTAGAATGTTACCCATTTGACTTCTACACATTTGAGGAATAATAAACTCTTCATTCGATAAAAGAGAACTGCTTGAAGGCATGTCACTCCCACTATTTATACGAGCCCGAGGAATAGGCTCATCGAACTTTACTGTATGAGCTGGGGTGTCCAAATCTTCCTCCATCTCACAAAAGTTCATCTCCAAAAGCTACAGTTGTGGGAAGGAAGGACATATTGTGCGTTTTTGTCCTGTTATAAAATCAAGTTTAGCTACAGTGATTGCTCTAAAAGCTAGCACGGACAAGGAAAAATCTGTAATTCAGGGGAGAGCTTTTGTTGTGACATCAAAAAAGGCTCGTAACCCGAATAAGAGGATAACCGGTAAGCTACTCCTTAATTCTTATGAATTATATGTCCTATTAGATACTAACTCTACCGACTCTTTTATCTCACCTACATGTGCTCAACATTTAAACTTAATCCCTGTAAACTTAGACTTTGACTTATCAGTTGAAATGCTAATAGGAGAAATAGTCATTATATCTACTGTATATAAATCTTGCTTAGTCTAAATCGACAATCTCACATTACCCGTTGACCTTATTTCTTTGGAAATGTATGAATTTGATGTGATTTTTTGGAATTGATTGGTTGACTACCCATCATGCGAAAATTGATTGTTTTCATAAGATCGTTAGTTTTCATATCCCTAATCAACCTGTCATGCAAATTAAAGCAAATAAACCATTAAAATCTATAACTTTTTTTTTCTAAACATAAAGCCATTCGTTTATTGAAAAATAGATGTAAAGCCTTTTTAGCTCAAATCATTGATTTGAACAAAAACACGTCAAACTTAAATGATATTCCTATTGTCGATGAGTTTTTTGACGTTTTTACTAAGGAACTTTTTGGCTTACCCCCAAACCGTGAAATTGAATATTGTATTGATCTTGAACCCGGTACTAAGCTTATTTCCAAAGTGCCATACCAAATGGTTCCCATTGAACTTCAAGAGTTAAAACTCCAACTACAGGAATTATTGGATATTGGTTTCATACGTCCAAGTACATTGCCTTGGGGTTGTCCTGTTCTTTTTGTGAAGAAGAAGGACATGAGTATGAAACTGTGCATTGACTACCGAGAGTTGAACTATGTCATCATAAAAAATAGGTACCCTTTATCTCGGATTGGTGATATGTTTGATCAATTGCAAGGTGCTCAATATTTCTTGAAGATTGATCTCTGTTCTGGATATTATCAGTTAAAGGTTAAAGCTAAGGACATTCCAAAGACTGCTTTCAGAATAACCAATGCTCATGTATCTTTCATAGACATGATGAACCGAATATTCAATGAATATTTGGATCATTTTGTGGTTGTCTTTATTGATGACATCCTCATATACTCCATGAGTCGTGAGGATCATGAATAATAGCTGAGATTGATACGTCAAAAGCTTTGTGAGAAAAAGTTGTATGCCAAGTTGAAGAAATGTCTGTTTTGGCTTAAGGAAGTTGTGTTCCTTAGGCATGTGATTTCTAGTCATGGATTATCAGTTGACCTTACAAAGATTGAAGTAATATTAAATTATGAGCAATCTAAATTAGTAACTGAAGTACAAAGCTTTCTGGGCCTAGCTAGTTATTATTGGAAATTTGTAGAAGGATTTTCTCGAATCATCACTCCATTAACTCAGCTGACTCAAAAAAGCACAAATTTCGTATGGAGCGAGAAGAGCTTTCAAGAACTCAAGAGGAGACCTGTTTCAGCTCCTATTCTGACCATACCATCAGGATCGGGAGAATTTGTCATCTACAACGATGCTTCGGGAAAAGGTCTAGGTTGTATCCTTATGTAACATGGAAAGGTTATGAAAATGGTATCGTAATCTTCAACATAAATTTTAGTGGAACAATATGAAAATGGAGATCATCGAGTTGGCGGAGCAACAAGTACCTAAGGGTTCATTGTAACCACTTGAGATTCCCCAATAGAAGTGGGAACACATCAATATGAATTTCGTGATGGGTCTTTTCAGATTTTCTCAAGGCTTGGATACAATTTGGGTTATTATAGATCGATTGTGCAAGTCCACTCATTTGTTGCCTATACGAGAAAACTATTCACTTGATCGTCTTGCCAGTATGTACATAAGTGAAATTATGAGATTGCATGGTATGTTAATATCCATAGTTTCTGATCGAGACCCTAGATTCACTTTACGCTTTAGGATCAGTCTACATAAAGTTATGGGCACCGAGCTACGATTCAGTTCTGCATACCATCCTCAAACGAACAGACAATCGGAAAGGACAATCCAGACACTCAAAAATCTATTGAGACTTTGCGTTCTAGGCTTCGAAGGAAGTTGTGACAAGTATTTGTCATTGGTTGAATTCTCCTGCAAAATCAGTCATCAAGCAAATATAGGCATAGCTTGGCTTCATTGGAGGCTTTGTATGGACGCAAGTGTCGCTCTCTAGTATGCGGGAATGAGATAGGAGAAGCAAAATTGTTATGACCCGAATTGGTGATCATGATAACAGAAAAGATCCAAATGATCCGACAACGAATACAAACCGCACAAGAACGACAAAAGAGTTATGATGATCTTCATTGAAGGGACTAAAGTTTCAATGTTGGAGATCATGTATTTTTACGTGTTTCTCCATGGAAATGAGTTACGAGATTCAGAAAGAGAGAAAAGCCTAACATTCGATTTATTAGCCCATTTAAAATCCTCGATTGAGTACGAACTTTGGCTTCTAGACTAGTTCTACTGCCAAACATGTCTCGCATCCATAACGTTTTTCACATATCTATGTTATGTAAATATGTGAAGGACCTAAAGCACATCATTGAGTTAAAATCAAACGTTATAACAGATAATTTAATATATGAGGAGGTACTTATCAAGATCTTAGATAAAAAGGAGTATATCTTATGCTCAAAGGTTAAACCTCAAGTCAAGGTTTTATGGAGGAACCACGATATTGAGAAAATGACCTGGGAGCTAGAATCTGTAATGAAATCTAAGTATCCTACTTATTCTAAATGTCAGGTACATGAATTTCGGGGATAAAATTTCATAAGAATGAGACATTGTAAGACCCCGACCTTTATTGAATAAAATTTAATTTTTTTCATAAATTATTCTGAAACAATAAGGTGTTATATTGATAACAGTTAAAAGTTAAGGACGTTATGTATAAATTATATTATGTCGGGGAATATCAGAATTGTCGGAGAATATTTGATTCCTACAACGTCACCGAAATAACCAATCATTGGTGGACCCCACAACGAAATATTGTCGAATATAGAAAATGACAACATTCACTTTTTTAAATAAAAATGGTCAACGATACTATCACTTTTAACTATTAAAATTACCCGGCGATAAAAAAAATAGTTGCACAAGGTATTACATAGTAGTACACGGTATTGCACTGTAGTACACAGTATTACACAGTAACACACGGTATTGCACAATGTTTCATATTATTAATCTGATAAAGCGGTTATCGCACAATATTCATTAATAATTATTGTTTCACAATATTTTGTATTATTGAATCAATAATTACTAGTGCACTATATTTTAAATTATTGAACCAATAATTATTATAGTAACTCATGCACTGTGTTAAATTAATAATTGTTACAGTAACGTGTTCTTACATTATTTTTGAATTATTGTTCTCATTGTTATAAGATTACCTTTATTATTACATTTAATTGTTAGTACTGGTTGCTGGTGAGCAATAATGCTCTTAGAATGAATGAAATTTCAATTGGTAGTGTGTCCAAATAATGTGTTTATTGCCTACCTTTACTGATTATTAGAAAGAGTTAGGCGGAAGAAAATAAGAAAGAATGGAAAATAAGAAATGGGTAGGGTAGCATATTAAAGAAACCCAGAAAAATGAGCATGCAGGGGATAAAATTTGGCAGGAAAGTTTGGCACGACAGGTGAGGGCTGACCTATAAAAGGGAACCTTGACTGATGAATTCCTTACACCTTTCTCTTTTTTTACTGATATATCATGAGTATACTTTGAGTGTAGTAAGGTTACTCTGAAATTTTGATAAAGTCAAAAGGAGTGTAAGAATTTCTCAAGTGAGTCTTTTCTTTAAAAGTAATATTTGCACAAATATTCACTTTGCACGATGTTCACAATTCTTCTTTTATAAGACTCTTTCTTTAGAAGATTTATTTTAAAAAATTTCATTTGAAATACTTTATTTTGAAATATTATTTCAAGAACTATTTTGGAGTTATTATATTTTATTTTGTACACTACACAACTTTATATTATATATACACTTTTGATAATTCCATTGTGTATGAGTTATTGTACACCATAAAATTTATATATGGTAGTTACTAATTATACTTTAAATATATAGGTTGATCCATTACATTTAAAGCAATCTCTTTTTACGTGTTTAGGTAAAAGATATAATTTTCTTTCATATTCTTAAACTTATTATGGTAAGTATTGTTCGATAAAATTCATGAAATGATTATAATTTTCTTAATAGTTTATGTTTTATTTAATATTATTTCATGTGAACCTTCTTAATTACTTGGTTTTTTCTATTTAACTTTAACCGTTATTTTTGAACTAAAGATCTTGAATATCATTCTTAAATTTGACTTGACATTGTTGACAATTTGGACATTATTTGAATCTGTACAAAGTAAAATTATAAACTTTCGATATCGATTGTTTATCCTATTATTCTCTTTCTTCTGTTCATCAAATAGTAGTGATCTACTATTTGTTCTAATCATCATAATCATGTTATGAATATATGTGGCCTGGGACACAAATGATAGGATAAATGCAATATAATTGTTGTGTGTCTTTTAGGACACTTAGTGAATGTTATCTTTAGCTTGATGCAAAGAAGAACTATTTTTTGGCATGATCATGACCAGTGATTTTTTAGATGATAAAGGTTGATAATGATTTTTTTGAAAAAAAGAAGCTAGTAGACATTATGATTCTCCTAATGGTTGTTATTCTGCTGCAATTGTTGATATAAACTTTGTTTAAGAACATAAACTACATTTGTTAATTTAAAACTTGTTGCTTATTTATTTTTATCAAGAACTCATTATTATTGAAGAATATTGAAAATTTATTCATCATTATCTTAGTCATGATATTCTTTACTGGGATATTTGAGCTCATTAGTTCCTTTTTATTCCTTTGATCTTCAACAAGAAATGAGAGAGTAGCTGAGTTTAGCTAGAGAATGGAGTGAAGTTCCGAGTGATAACTGTAATAGTCTTCACACGTTGTAAAATAATGTGGTAATAATAATAAAAACTTAGTTGTGAATTATTTGAGTACTGTGTTGTTGTACGTTGTACTGTATTATAATAGTTATTGTGTATTTGACAACTCAAGTTTGGGCTGTGTGTTCCCGAATTTGGGGGCGTCACTTATTGACTTGCCTGTTTCAGAAAGGTTAGGTTGATGGATCCTAAAATCAGAGAGCTTCAAGACCTTATATAAGACGAGACTTAGTGACTCACCTATTTCGAAGTGAATCGGATTCTATGTGGAAGGACTAAGCGTCCAGTTGTAATGGTTCTGAGTGAACCTTAGTCTTAATGACCCTATCTTTAGTGGATTCCTTACTCAAGGAGTATAAGAGTGGACTAGGAGATATTTTTTTACTCCAAACCACTTAAAAATTGTTGTGTTCCTTTGTCTCTTTATCTCATTAACTATTGATATTATAATTGTCATAATTACTATGACTGTTCTATAATTATGTGACGCCCCCAAATCTGAGCCCACACAGCCCAAACTTGAGTCGTCAAAAGACTACAACAAAATTATTACAACAAAACACAACATACAACAATACAGTGTATAATAATACACAACTAAGTCTTCACTATTATTGCCACACTATTTTACAACACGTGAAGACTACGACAGCTATTCCTCGGACTCTCACTCCATCCCCCGGCTAGACCCTGTTACGTTTTCATCTCCTGTTGAAAAACAATGGAACAAAAGAAAGGGTGAGCTCAAATAGCCCAGTAAAGAATATCATGACTAAGATAATGACGAATAAATTATCATTAGTCTTCAACAGTTGAGCTTTTGATAGAATACAATAGACTACAAGGTTTATATCAAAAACTGCAGTTAAATTCTTAAACAATGTTCAGATCAATAATAGTAGCGGAATGAACAATCTATTAGAAGAATAATGCAGACCATAATGTCCACTTGCTTCTCTTTTTAGTAAAAATATCATCAACTTTTATCATCTGAAATACCATTAGTCAAGATAATACAACTTCACAGTTCCTGGTCATAATCATGCAGATCAACAGTTCGTCTTTGCACTACGGGCCAAAGACATTCAATATAACACCAACGGTCATGATTATACCAGATTCAGCCTTTGGTCATAATCATACCAACCAACAGTTCATCTTTGCACTACGGGCCAAAGAGAACATTCACCACGTGCCATAAAATACACCGAACAGATGTATCGCCTTTAACCTAGTATATCGCCTTTAACCTATCATCTGTTCAACAATTATATCACATCTGTGCCCCCGGCCACAGATATTCACAACAGCTTGATTCTTGATGATTAATACAAATAACAGTGATACAAATGATGAACAGAAGAACAGGATAAACAATAAGTATCGGAAGTTTACTTTGTGCAGATTCAAATAATGTCCAAATTGCCAACATGATGTGGAGTGAAATTTACAAAATGATATTCAAGATCCACAGTTCAGAATAACGATTACAGTTCAATAGAAATGTTCAGAAAATAGGAAGGTTCAGTTGAAATAATGAAATTCAACTATTATGGAACATATAATATTTTCAGGAATTATAGAAGTAATAGTTCCATAATAAGTTTCGATTTAGGAGTATGAAAGAAAATAATATCCCTTACTGTAGCAGGTTTGATTAACAAAAGGTGAAAGAAATTAATACAAAGGGTTATTCACCAACAGGCGGTAATCCGCACCGTAAGGTTATTTCCACAATTTAATACATAGAAATAAATGGCACAAGAAAGAAACGATATTATTTTCGGGAATCAAAGAATGATAATCCCTTCAAGTAAGAAAGAAAATAATATCCATTTATGATGATGAAAAGAGTGATACTCCTTACCGTAGTAAGTTAGAATATGAAAGAAGATAATATTCCTTACCTTAACACGTGACTGGATATTGATTTAAATGAGGTTGATCAACCTATATATTTATAATAAAATTAGTAATTACCACATATAAATTTCAAGGTGTATGATAATTCACATATTATGAACTATCAAAATTATATATATTTAACATAATTTTTGTAGTATAATATAACTACTTTAAAATAGTTTTTAAAGTAATATTTCAAAATAAATCTTCCAAATAAAGCTTTTAAAAATGAATCTTCTCAAAGAAGAGTCTTCTAAAGGAAGATTTGTGAATACCGTGAAAAATAGGAATTTATGAAATTACTACTCTTTAATAAAAGACTTACTTGAAAAATTCCTGTACCCATTTTGGCTTTCAAACTCTCAAAATAACCTTACTATGCTCAAAATTCTCTCACAATAAACTTATAGAAAAATTTATGTATTTTAGATATGATTTTCTTATTCAGCGAAGGGCCTATTTATAGCAAATGAAGTTACTATGCGTAGCACGCCGGGGAAGGAAAAATTGGGGGGCTGCACCTCCCCCCCGGCTGCGCAAACGTTTTTAAAAATTTTTCAATACTTGCACAGTAACTTTGAAATTTTCAAAATGTGAACAGTATTGAACAGTAACTTTTGTCGGCATATGAACAGCGACTTTCCCGAGATGAACAGTAACTTCCGTCAGTGAATAGTAACTTTTTCGGGAATGAATAGTAAACTCCGGGAGTGAATAGTAACTTTTGAAAAATAATAATAATATTTATTTATTTATTTCTATTTTTTCTTAATAAAATAAATAATATTGTCTAATAAAAGTACCAATTAGTAATACGACAATTAACATAATCCTGCCACAGTGATAACAATAATTCAAAGTAATGCAATGACTACTGTGTCAATTATCAGATCAATAATATGAATTACTGTGCATTTATTACTGTGACAATTATTGGTTTAATAATGCAACATGTCGTGTAGTAACAATAATGCAAAATACTGTGTAGCAACAATTATTGAATTGATAACATAAAATATTATGCAGTGATAATTATTGATGAAATGATGCGTAACAATTACGGTGTCAATTATTAGACCAATAATACGAGACACTGTGCAATACCGTGTGCTACTGTAGAATACCGTGTGCTATACTGAAATACCATAAATTACCGTATGCTACTATTCTTTTATCACCAGTATTTAAACAGTTAACACCGTTGACTATTTTTATTTAAAAAGGTTACTTCTGTCGTTTTCTATATCCGACAATTATTCCGTTGTAGGGTCCACCAATAATTAGTTATTTCGGGGCCGTCGTACGGCCCGAATATTCCCCGACCAAACGAATATTCCTCGACAAAGTGAATATTGTCCGACAAAATAAAATTTGCACATAACATCCTTAACTTTTAACTTTATCGATTTAACTACTTACTGTTTCAGAAAAATATATATATGAAGAAAAATTAAATTTTATATTTCATAAAATTCGGGGTCTTACAAATTAGCAATAACTTTTCAGTAGTAATACTTAACATCAAATTTACTAATAATAGTCAAAAATGGGATTTTACCAAATAACCATTTTTGTTGTGCTAGATTTAATAGTTTAAATATTTGGTAAATGTGTTTATCACAAATTTTGAATGATCTATTCGTCTTATGCCACTTAGGAATAACATTGTCTTTGAATGCTGGGTTTTCATAATAAGCATGATGCAATTTTTCTGAGAATTTATTGTTAATATGCCAAGAACACAGTACATGATGAGTGGATAAGAGTACCCTACCAATAACATTGCTCATGAATTTATCTTGGTCAATGATAATGGTTATAGGAGTCTTGTAGTCCATGGCTTCGAGCCACGTCTCTAAGACCAAATGAAAGTCTCCTCTGCCTTATCCCTTAACAGTGAAAAGCTAAATAAAATAAAGTTATAATGGTGGTTGACCCTGGTAAATGGAACAAATGACATATTATACCTATTTACCCTATATATAGTGTAAAATGTAAGCACGTCTCCAAAACGTTGATACATTAACCTTGATCAGGCTTCTACCCATAAAATACAAGATATGCGGTTGTCTTCGCCTGGTTTGACACGAAAAAAGAATATACTTGCATTGAAAGATTTACTTTTTTTAAATAATTGACTGCAGGGTACATCATTTTCATCTTCTGAGTCACACTTTAAGTCCCTAACTACATTAAGAATATCCTTGTGACTAAAACCTATGTTCTGCATCTCTCCACCCATTGTGCTTAAAACGTTCATCATCTTACTAGGTCCAATACCCGCCTTATTTAAAGTGTTAATTAATGGTCTTGCAACCGGCGTAGTAATCTTATGCATCTTAATCAAATTTACTTTGGTAGTTGTTACTAAATGGTGATTATGATCCAACAGATGGTCGAAATACACTAATTTTTTTCTTTTTTTACTATGAAAAACAAACATTCTAGCTTTGCATAATGTTTTTTCTATCGAATCTCTTTGTCTTCTTATTTTATCGTTATCACATTCATCATTCGTTGAATTCTTTACAACAGTTGGTCTACCAGTTTTTTTTACATACATATAACATGGACGACACATAATTATTGCGAGCATATTTGTGACTAGTAGTAATTCTAATCTCAAATTTATTTTTGTGTGCATAGCGTTATTCCCAGACGACACAAAAGTGATCTAGAAATGAGGGTTGAATAGGTATTTTAGCAAATACTTGTTTACTTATTAAAGCACATTTACCAAATATTTAAACTATCATGTTTAGTACAACAAAAATGGTAATTTGGTAAAATCCGTTTCTGATATGAAATAAAGAACTTATAGTTCTGGTTTTAAGTAATGCTACTGGAAGGTTATTGCAGAATGTAAAACAGTTATTGTAATGACCGCAAATGTTACGACCTATTTCAATTGTAATTGATTGTGTCGCCTCCAAATCTAGGCCCACACAGCCCAAACTTGAGTCGTCAAAAGACTACAACAAAATTATTACAACAAAGCACAACGTACAACAATACAGTGTATAATAATACACAACTAAGTCTTCACTATTATTGCCACACTGTTTTACAACACGTGAAGACTAGGACAGCTATTCCTCGGACTCTCACTCCATCCCCCGGCTAGACCCCGTTACGTTCTCATCTCCTGTTGAAAACAATGGAACAAAAGAAAGGGTGAGCTCAAATAGCCCAGTAAGAAATATCATGACTAAGATAATGACGAATAAATTATCATTAGCCTTCAACAGTTGAGTTCTTGATAGAATACAATAGACTACAAGGTTTATATCAAAAACTGTAGTTAAATTCTTAAACAACGTTCAGATCAATAATAGCAGCGGAATGAGCAATCTATTAGAAGAATAATGCAGACCATAATGTTCACTCGCTTCTCTTTTTAGTAAAAACATCATCAACTTTTATCATCTGAAATACCATTAGTCATGATAATAAAAATTCACAGTTCCTGGTCATAATCATGCAAATCAACAGTTCATCTTTGCACTACGGGCCAAAGATATTCAATAAAGCACCAACGGTCATGATTATACCAGATTCAGCCTTTGGTCATAATCATACCAACCAACAGTTCATCTTTGCACTACGGGCCAAAGAGAACATTCACCACGTGCCATAAAAGACACCGAACATATGTATCGCCTTTAACCTAGTATATCGCCTTTAACCTATCATCTGTTCAACAATTATATCACATCTGTGCCCCCGGCCACAGATATTCACAACAACTTGATTCTTGATGATTAATACAAATAACAGTGATACAAATGATGAACAGAAGAACAGAATAAACTATAAGTATCAGAAGTTTACTTTGTGCAGATTCAAATAATGTCCAAATTGCCAACATGATGTGGAGTGAAATTTAAAAATGATATTCAAGATCCACAGTTCAGAATAACGATTATAGTTCAATAGAAAGGTTCGGAAAATAGGAAGGTTCAGTTGAAATAATGAAGTTCAACTATTATGGAACATATAATATTTTCAGGAATTATAGAAGCAATAGTTCCATAATAAGTTTCGATTTAGGTGTATGAAAGAAAATAATATCCCTTACCGTAGCAGGTTTGATTAACAAAAGGTGAAGGGAATTAATATCCCTAACCATAGTAATTTTGAATAATGGAAGATGAAAAAGATAGTATCCCTTATGAGTATAAAGGAAAATGATATCACTTACGAATATGGAATAAAAGTGTCATGTGATAATTCGTGTAGACAAATTATTTCCACACGAGACAAATAAAAAGGGTTATTCACCAACAGGCGGTAAACCGCGCCATAAGGTTATTCCCACAATTTGAATACATGGAAGTAAATGGCACAAGAAAGAAACGATATTATTTTCGAGAATCAAAGAATGATAATCCCTTCAAGTAAGAAAGAAAATAATATCCATTTATGATGATGCAAAGAATGATACCCCTTACCGTAGTAAATTAGAATATGAAAGAAGATAATATTCCTTACCACAGTAAATTTAAGAGTGTGAAAAGAATAATATTCCTTACCGTAGTAAGTTTAAGAGTATGAAAGAAAATGAAATTCCTTACCTTAACACGTGACTGGATATTGATTTAAATGAGGTTGATCAACCTATATATTTATAATATAAATTAGTAATTACCACATATAAATTTCAAAGTGTATGATAACTCGTATATTATGAACTATCAAAATTATATATATTTAACATAATTTTTGTAGTATAATATAATAACTTTAGAATAGTTTTTAAAATAATATTTCAAAATAAATCTTCCAAAGAAAGCTTTTAAAAATGAATCTTCTAATAGAAGAGTCTTCTAAAGGAAGATTTGTGAATACCGTAATATAGGAATTTATGAAATTACTACTCTTTAATAAAAGACTTACTTGAAAAATTCCTGCACTCCTTTTGGCTTTCAAACTCTCAAAATAACCTTACTATGCTCAAAATTCTCTCACAATAAACTTATAGAAAAATTTATGTATTTTAGATATGATTTTCTTATTCAGCGAAGGGCCTATTTATAGCAAATGAAGTTACTATGCGTAGCACGCCGGGGAAGGAAAAATTGGGGGGCTGCGCCTCCCCCCGGCTGCGCAAACGTTTTTAAAATTTTTTCAATACTTGCACAGTAACTTTGCACAGTAACTTTAAAAATTTTCAAAATGTGAACAGTAATGAACAATAACTTCTGTCGGCAGATGAACAGTGTCTTTCCCGAGATGAACAGTAACTTCCGTCAGTGAATAGTAACTTTTCCGGGAATGAATAGTAATTTTTGAAAAATAGTAATATTATATATATATATATATTTTTAATAAAACAAAAATACCAATTAGTAATATGACAACTAAAATAATTCTACCACAGTGATAACAATAATTCAAAATAATGTAACGACTACTGTGTCGATTATCAGATCAATAATATGAATTACTATGCATTTGTTACTGTGGCAATTATTGGTTTAATAATGCAACATGTCGTGTAGTAACAATAATGCAAAATACTGTGTAGCAACAATTATTGAATTGATAACATAAAATATTATGCAGTGATAATTATTGATGAAATGATGCGCAACAGTTACGGTGTCAATTATTAGACCAATAATACGAGACACTGTGCAATACCGTGTGCTACTGTAGAGTACCACATGCTACCGTAAAATACCATAAATTATCGTATGCTACTATTCTTTTATCACCAGTATTTAAACAGTTAACACCGTTGACTATTTTTATTTAAAAAGGTTACTTCTGTCGTTTTCTATATCCGACAATTATTCCGTTGTGGGGTCCACCAATAATTAGTTATTTCGGCGCCGTCGTACGGCCCGAATATTCCCCGACCAAACGAATATTCCCCGACAAAGCGAATATTGTCCGACAAAATAAAATTTGCACATAACATCCTTAACTTTTAACTTTATCTATTTAACCACTTACTGTTTCAGAAAAAATATATATGAAGAAAATTAATTTTATATTTCATAAAATTCGGGGTCTTACAACCTCCCCTCCTTATGAAATTTCGTCCCCGAAATTGACGTGCCTGGCATTTCGAAGAGGTAAGGATACTTAGATTTCATCTCAGATTCTAGCTCCCAGGTCATTTCTTCAATATCTTGGTTCCTCCATAAAACCTTAACTTGAGGTATAACCTTTGAGCGTAGAATCTGCTCCTTCTTATCTAGGATCTTAACATGTACTTCCTCGTACGTAAAATCCTCTTCTATAACGTCCGGTTCTAACTCAATGACGTGGTTTGGGTCCTTCACATATTTACGTAACATAGATATGTGAAAAACGTTTTGGATGCGAGACATACTTGGTGATAGGGCTAGTCTGTAGGCTACGGTTCCTACTCGATCGAGAATTTCAAATGGGCCAACAAATCGAGGGTTGAGCTTTCCTCTCTTTCCGAATCTCGTAACCCCTTTCCATGGAGAAACACGTAAGAATACATGATCTCCGACGTTGAATCTCTCATCTCTCCGATGAAGATCGGCATAACTCTTTTGTCGTTCTTGTGCGGTCTGTATTCGTTGTCGGATCATTTGGATCTTTTCTGTTGTCAAGCGTACCAACTCGGGTCCCAACAGTTTTGCTTCTCCTACCTCATTCCAACATACTGGAGAGCGACACTTGCGTCCATATAAAGCCTCGAATGGAGCCATACCTATACTTGCTTGGTAACTGTTGTTGTAAGAAAATTCCACCAATGGCAAGTACTTATCCCAACTTCCTTTGAAATCTAGTACGCAAAGTCTTAAAAGATCTTCGAGGGTCTGAATCGTCCTTTCCGATTGTCCGTCCGTTTGAGGATGGTATGCAGAACTGAACCGTAGCTCAGTGCCCATAGCTTTTTGTAGACTGGTCCAAAAGCGTGAAGTGAATCTAGGATCTCGATCAGAAACTATGGAAACTGGCATGCCATGCAATCTCACGATCTCATTTATGTACATACCGGCAAGACGTTCAAGTGAAAAGTTTTCTCGTATAGGCAAGAAATGAGCGGATTTGGTCAATCTATCTACGATGACCCAAATTGCATCTAAGCCTTGAGAAACTTTGGGAAGACCCGTCACGAAATCCATATTGATGTGTTCCCACTTCCATTCGGGAACCTCAAGTGGTTGTAATGGACCTTTAGGTACTTGATGTTCTGCCTTGACACGTTGACAAGTTAGGCACCTTGAGATAAACTCTGCAATCTCCCTTTTCATATTGTTCCACCAAAATGTATGTCGAAGATCTCGATACATCTTGGTACCTCCTGGGTGGATTGCAAATGGCGTGTTGTGTGCCTCCATCATGATTTTATGCTTCAATTCAGGATCGTTAGGAACACAGAGTCGAGAGTTGACTCGAAGTATTCCTTTCTCGTCGATTCTTGCTTCGGGGATGACACCTTCTTGTACTTTCTTCATCATGTTCATCAGTTCCGGATCGGTAGCTTGAGCAGCTTTAATTTTATCGATTAAAGCCGGTTCTACTCGCACGTGAGCAATCTTCGAATGGGTCCCTGGTGTCTTTAGCTGTATCTCCATCTTTTGCAAGTCGTACAAAATACACTTTTGTGTTGTCAGCAGTGCACTTGTACTCGCATAAGATCTTCTGCTCAAAGCGTCAGCTACAACGTTTGCCTTTTCCGGGTGATACTGGATTGTGTGGTCGTAATCCTTCAACAGCTCAAGCCAACGTCGTTGTCGCATGTTGAGTTCCTTCTGGGTGAAGAAATACTTGAGACTTTTATGATCCGTATAGATATCCACCTTTTCTCCGTACAAGTAGTGTCTCCAGATCTTCAATGCGAAAACGACTGCTGCCAACTCTAGATCATGAGTAGGGTAATTTTTCTCATAATCTTTGAGTTGTCGAGAGGCATAGGCTATAACCTTTTCATGTTGCATAAGGACACAGCCTAGACCTTTCCCTGAAGCATCACTGTATATGACAAATTCTCCCGATCCTGATGGAATGGTCAGAACAGGAGCTGAAACAAGTCTCCTCTTAAGCTCTTGAAAACTTTTCTCGCATTGCTCGCTCCATATGAATTTTGTGCTTTTCCGAGTAAGCTGAGTTAATGGAGTGGCGATTCGAGAAAATCCTTCTACGAATCTCCGATAATAACCAGCTAGGCCCAGAAAACTTCGGACTTCGGTTACTGTCTTGGGTTGTTCCCAATTTAGTACCGTTTCAATCTTCGCAAGATCGACTGATATTCCTTGACTAGAAATCACATGCCCAAGAAATGTGACCTCCTCAAGCCAGAACTCACATTTCTTCAACTTGGCATATAATTTGTTCTCACGGAGCTTTTGGAGTATCAATCTCAGGTGTTGTTCATGATCCTCGCGACTCTTGGAGTATATGAGGATGTCATCAATAAAGACAACCACAAAATGATCCAAAAATTCCTTGAATATTCGGTTCATCATGTCCATGAAAGCTGCAGGAGCATTGGTTAGTCCAAAAGGCATGACTAAAAACTCATAATGCCCATAACGAGTTCTGAAAGCAGTCTTTGGAATGTCCTCAGCTTTAACCTTTAACTGATGATATCCAGAACGGAGATCAATCTTTGAGAAATGTTGAGCACCTTGTAATTGATCAAACATGTCATCGATCCGAGGCAACGGGTACCTGTTTTTTATGGTGACATGGTTCAATTCTCGGTAGTCAATGCACAATCTCATACTCCCGTCTTTCTTCTTCACAAATAGAACAGGAGCACCCCAAGGTGATGCACTCGGACGAATGAAACCAGTATCCAACAATTCCTGTAGTTGGACTTTTAACTCTTGAAGTTCAATGGGAGCCATTCGGTATGGAGTTTTGGAAATGGGCTTAGTACCGGGTTCAAGATCGATACAGAATTCAATTTCTCGATTTGGGGGTAAGCCAGGAAGTTCCTCAGGAAAAACGTCAGGAAACTCATTAACAATGGGAATATCATTCAAGTTTGACGTATTTTTGTTCAAATCAGTGACATGAGCTAAAAAGGCTTGACATCCGTTTTTCAATAAACGAATGGCTTTATGGCTAGAAATAACAGTTATAGATTTCAATGGTTTAGTTGCTTGAATTTGCATGATAGGTTGATTAGGAATATGAAAACTAATAATCTTATGAAAACAATCAATTTTAGCATGATGGATAGTCAACCAATCAATTCCTAAAATCACATCAAATTCATGCATTTCCAAAGAAATAAGGTCAACAGGTAATGTGAGGTTGTTGATTTGAACTAGGCAAGATTTATAGACAGTAGATGTAATGGTCATTTCTCCTAATGGGGTTTCAACTGATAAGTCAAAGTCCAAATTTTCAGGAGTTAAGTTTAAACGCTGAGCACATGCAGGTGAGATAAAAGAATGGGTAGAGCCAGTATCTAACAAAGCGTAGACTTCACGAGAATTTATGAATAGCTTACCGGTTATCACCTCGTTCGAGTTTCGTGTCATTTGGGATGTCACAACAAAAGCTCTCCCTTGAACTACAGATTTTCCCTTATCCGCGCTAGCTTTTGGTATCATCATTGCAGCTGGACTCGATTTTGTGGCAGGACAAAACCGCGCAAGATGACCCTCTTTCCCACAACTGTAGCACTTTTTGGACTGCTGTGTACAGTTTGGGCTGATGTGACCTTCCTGACCACACCTAAAGCATCTCACTGGTGGTCGATCTTCTCCCCTTGAAACTGGGGTCGGTGCTGGTGCTGGTACTGGTGCCCTTCCATAATTATTATGGAATCTCTTTCTTTTGAAATTGTTCCCACTGGATTCTCCTCTTTTGTTATTTGATGTGGAATTACCACCGAAGTGTTGGTTACCTCCTCGATGGTTCTCGTTCCTGTGGTTGTTGTCATTCCTTTCTCTATGCTGATCATTAACTCTTGGCTGCAATGTTTCATCAGTTTGCTCCACCCTTTGAGCCCTATCCACAACATCTGAATACAAACTGAATTTATGAGAGCTAAGTTGTTGACGAATTTTGAGTCTCAAACCTCTTAGGAACATCCGACTCATTCGTGCTTCGTCATCCACTAGATGGGTGACAAAACGAGATAACTCGGCGAACTTAGCTTCATATTGGGAGACTGTCATGTTTCCCTGCTCCAGCTTAATGAATTCCACCTCTTTCATATGGCGGATGCTTTCTGGGAAATACTTCTCGTTAAACAGTTCTTCGAATTCTGTCCAAGACATTTCGAGTGCTAAAGGTTGGATACGTTTTACCGCTTCCCACCAATGATCCGCCTCACCTCGTAACATAAAAGTGGCAAATGGCACCTTCTGATCATCAGCGCATTGTAAGACATCAAGTATTTTTGTCGTCTGCTTTAGCCATGCCTCTGCTTTGAGTGGGTCAGGCTTCCCGTGGAATTCAGGTGGTCCCAATTCTTTAAATTGCTTGACAGTGACCATCCTCAAATTACCAGCGTTTCTACCGTTATTATTGACTGGATTTCCTCTTGCTTGATTCTGTATGAACTGCATGAAATTCCTAAAGAATCCATCGTTCATCATGTTATCAGGAATATTATTTCCTGAGTTGGCAGGAGGATTGTTTCGCGCCTCCTGATTCTCGGCTACATTTGCTTCAGGTATTCCATAGTTAACCTCTTGATTTCCAGATGCCATACTTAACTGTGGTCACAAAATAATTGTTAGTTCAAACAAACTGACTCATCACTTCATGTCCCTATATTCAAATCAACTAATTAGATAATAAAATCTAATTTAGGTGGGACACACTAGTGACTGATTATATTCGTCCCTCCCCTCCTAGTTCTACCCCAGATCTCCATTAAAGACCATATCCCTAAGCTCTGATGCCAACTGTGACTCTCATCCCACCATAGGGACAGCACCTCACAATGGTACCTATCAGTTTGCCACCTGTACTATAGGCGTCCCCTACGGAGAGTCTGGCTTCGGTGCATCCCCTTTCCCTAGGAAGTCACCAGCGAGAGGCTCGGGGCTCTTCGTTATATGGCTCTGATACCAACTGTGACGCCCCCAAATCTAGGCCCACACAGCCCAAACTTGAGTCGTCAAAAGACTACAACAAAATTATTACAACAAAGCACAACGTACAACAATACAGTGTATAATAATACACAACTAAGTCTTCACTATTATTGCCACACTATTTTACAACACGTGAAGACTAGGACAGCTATTCCTCGGACTCTCACTCCATCCCCCGGCTAGACCCCGTTACGTTCTCATCTCCTGTTGAAAACAATGGAACAAAAGAAAGGGTGAGCTCAAATAGCCCAGTAAGAAATATCATGACTAAGATAATGACGAATAAATTATCATTAGCCTTCAACAGTTGAGTTCTTGATAGAATACAATAGACTACAAGGTTTATATCAAAAACTGTAGTTAAATTCTTAAACAACGTTCAGATCAATAATAGCAGCGGAATGAGCAATCTATTAGAAGAATAATGCAGACCATAATGTTCACTCGCTTCTCTTTTTAGTAAAAACATCATCAACTTTTATCATCTGAAATACCATTAGTCATGATAATAAAAATTCACAGTTCCTGGTCATAATCATGCAAATCAACAATTCATCTTTGCACTACGGGCCAAAGATATTCAATAAAGCACCAACGATCATGATTATACCAGATTCAGCCTTTGGTCATAATCATACCAACCAACAGTTCATCTTTGCACTACGGGCCAAAGAGAACATTCACCACGTGCCATAAAAGACACCGAACAGATGTATCGCCTTTAACCTAGTATATCGCCTTTAACCTATCATATGTTCAACAATTATATCACATCTGTGCCCCCGGCCACAGATATTCACAACAACTTGATTCTTGATGATTAATACAAATAACAGTGATACAAATGATGAACAGAAGAACAGAATAAACAATAAGTATCAGAAGTTTACTTTGTGCAGATTCAAATAATGTCCAAATTGCCAACATGATGTGGAGTGAAATTTAAAAATGATATTCAAGATCCACAGTTCAGAATAACGATTATAGTTCAATAGAAAGGTTCGGAAAATAGGAAGGTTCAGTTGAAATAATGAAGTTCAACTATTATGGAACATATAATATTTTCAGGAATTATAGAAGCAATAGTTCCATAATAAGTTTCGATTTAGGTGTATGAAAGAAAATAATATCCCTTACCGTAGCAGGTTTGATTAACAAAAGGTGAAGGGAATTAATATCCCTAACCATAGTAATTTTGAATAATGGAAGATGAAAAAGATGGTATCCCTTATGAGTATAAAGGAAAATGATATCACTTACGAATATGGAATACAAGTGTCATGTGATAATTCGTGTAGACAAATTATTTCCACACGAGACAAATAAAAAGGGTTATTCACCAACAGGCGGTAAACCGCGCCATAAGGTTATTCCCACAATTTGAATACATGGAAGTAAATGGCACAAGAAAGAAACGATATTATTTTCGAGAATCAAAGAATGATAATCCCTTCAAGTAAGAAAGAAAATAATATCTATTTATGATGATGCAAAGAATGATACCCCTTACCGTAGTAAGTTAGAATATGAAAGAAGATAATATTCCTTACCACAGTAAATTTAAGAGTGTGAAAAGAATAATATTCCTTACCGTAGTAAGTTTAAGAGTATGAAAGAAAATGAAATTCCTTACCTTAACACGTGACTGGATATTGATTTAAATGAGGTTGATCAACCTATATATTTATAATATAAATTAGTAATTACCACATATAAATTTCAAAGTGTATGATAACTCGTATATTATGAACTATCAAAATTATATATATTTAACATAATTTTTGTAGTATAATATAATAACTTTAGAATAGTTTTTAAAATAATATTTCAAAATAAATCTTCCAAAGAAAGCTTTTAAAAATGAATCTTCTAATAGAAGAGTCTTCTAAAGGAAGATTTGTGAATACCGTGAAATATAGGAATTTATGAAATTACTACTCTTTAATAAAAGACTTACTTGAAAAATTCCTGCACTCCTTTTGGCTTTCAAACTCTCAAAATAACCTTACTATGCTCAAAATTCTCTCACAATAAACTTATAGAAAAATTTATGTATTTTAGATATGATTTTCTTATTCAGCGAAGGGCCTATTTATAGCAAATGAAGTTACTATGCGCAGCACGCCGGGGAAGGAAAAATTGGGGGGCTGCGCCTCCCCCCGGCTGCGCAAACGTTTTTAAAATTTTTTCAATACTTGCACAGTAACTTTGCACAGTAACTTTAAAAATTTTCAAAAAGTGAACAGTAATGAACAGTAACTTCTGTCGGCAGATGAACAGTGTCTTTCCCGAGATGAACAGTAACTTCCGTCAGTGAATAGTAACTTTTCCGGGAATGAATAGTAATTTTTGAAAAATAGTAATATTATATATATATATATATTTTTAATAAAACAAAAATACCAATTAGTAATATGACAACTAAAATAATTCTACCACAGTGATAACAATAATTCAAAATAATGTAACGACTACTGTGTCGATTATCAGATCAATAATATGAATTACTATGCATTTGTTACTGTGGCAATTATTGGTTTAATAATGCAACATGTCGTGTAGTAACAATAATGCAAAATACTGTGTAGCAACAATTATTGAATTGATAACATAAAATATTATGCAGTGATAATTATTGATGAAATGATGCGCAACAGTTACGGTGTCAATTATTAGACCAATAATACGAGACACTGTGCAATATCGTGTGCTACTGTAGAGTACCACATGCTACCGTAAAATACCATAAATTACCGTATGCTACTATTATTTTATCACCAGTATTTAAACAGTTAACACCGTTGACTATTTTTATTTAAAAAGGTAACTTCTGTCGTTTTCTATATCCGACAATTATTCCGTTGTGGGGTCCACCAATAATTAGTTATTTCGGCGCCGTCGTACGGCCCGAATATTCCCCGACCAAACGAATATTCCCCGACAAAGCGAATATTGTCCGACAAAATAAAATTTGCACATAACATCCTTAACTTTTAACTTTATCTATTTAACCACTTACTATTTCAGAAAAAATATATATGAAGAAAATTAATTTTATATTTCATAAAATTCGGGGTCTTACATTGATGATTTATTAATCAATGAAAAAAAATTAAAAGAAAAAAAAATTATTTTATTATGCATTCATGAATAATCATATCAATGAGTATGAGATTGGAATTAAAAGGAAGCTCACTAAGTGAAATTGTTAAACCAAGTGACTAACCTAGAAACAATAATATCGATAACAATAAGATTGAAACCCTAAACCGATGACCTAATTAAAAGCGTTAGGGTTTATAATTAAACCAATATATGGTAGATCGAATAAATTTTAAATGAGAGTCTAATTGGATAAATTAATTAATCCAAGTAGGTCATGTGATACCTATAAACCATAATCTATGGAGTGATAACAATTAAACATGCTAGGGTTAATTTTGACCACTAATTAACATTATATGTTTAATGGTAACAATTAATGCCTAACTTTTTAGAATTAATTTACTAACCCATGAAATTAATGATGGGAACCCAAATGAATTTAATTGGGAGCCTAGGTGAATTTAATTGTTAACCCAAGGAATTGAAATTTAATAGCCCAAACAATAGCCCAACACAAGTAAAAATTGGTCAAAGCATTCAAGTTGGTTGATATGTATATATGACCAATTAAAACATTAAAAGAAAAGCAAAAATCATAGGGAAGAGGGGGCTGACTTCTGCGGCTATGGGAAGCTCCAAGGGGGGGGGGGGTTGCAATGCTCAAGATGGTTAGGAAGTTAAGAGCTAGTAGGCCTATGGCATTAGGTGTTGTAGTTGATGTGTATGCTTACAAATTTTGTAAGCATACATATCATCCAACACTCTAAACTCTCCAACTTTTCCTTCTCTCATCCATTAGTCATTCATTTTCATCGAAAGTTAGAGAGAAGTTGGAGAGCAAAAGAGAAAAGCTAGAGAAGGTTAGAGAGAGAAGTAAGAACACTTAGAAGTTCTTAAGAGATAACCAAATAAAATACCAACATAGCTTAAGGGGGAAGATCTCGGCAACTAGGAGGAGCCTAGTGGATGTCATCAACTTTCATCAACTACTTTGGAAAGTAACTGAAATAAGCTATTAGGAGCAAGAGGTATAACATCGCTCAAAACCCTAGTTTAATGCTTCTCTTGGTATATTATGTGATTCTATGGTAGAAAACTAAATTTTCAAAGTATAAATAAATAGCTCCATGCTAGATTGATAGATCTAGGGTTACATGGGTTTAAAATGAGTTTTTATATGTGTTTATATTGAAAAACTTCATAAAACTCGTTGAATAAATTTTTACCGACGAAAACGATTTCACCTAATGCATGGCAGCCCCTTACCGGAATTACTGTCCATGATCCGTAAGTCCGATTCATCATCCATCAATTTTCAGTGATAGATCCATGAAATACGAAGAGTCTTCAAGTTGAATGACTAAAATCCAATTTAAAATGAGAAATATATGGATTTTCTACCAAAACACCCCACTGATTTTAGGGTTGTGCATAACAGTCCGGTTTGGAGCTATTTTCAGTAACCAAAACAAATCCAAATTTGATATTTGATAAATGAAGCATGTAGTTTGGGAAGATACGAATCCATCGATATCTAATGTACCTCAATCGAACTTGTAGATTTCATTTTATTCAAGTTTTCGCCGGAGACCCCAAGTATGAAAACTAGCCAAAACATTCTGCCTATTTTTCAAAAAAAAACCGACCGGTTCAAATTTTTTTGGTTTTTCAATTAACTAGGTGGGGCCGGTTCGGGCATTTTTAGGCCGGTTCTTGGGATGATTCCAAAAGAAAAAATTCTTGGAATTTTATAAAGAATATTATAAAAATTTTAAATCTGAAATTTTATGCAATTTGGTATTTATTAGAATTAACGGTGGATTAAAGCTTACTAAATTAATGATAATTATAGAAAGATTATTATTAATTACATAAAAATAATATTTGAACTCTTGACATATTATTTAAGTGAGATAAAATAATATGTGGAGAAATTTGGATAATTCATTATCATTTAGCTATTTATTAGTGTGTATTTAAGTTAATAAAGTAATTATTTATTATTTAAGTGTGTATTCAATATTAAATAATAATTAAAGGACATTAAAGTTAATAAATTAAGTATTTATTATACTAATTAAAGTAAAGTATATTAAATAATAATCAAAAGATATTAAAGTTAGTAAACTAATTATTTATTATTTAATTAATATTAAATAATAAGTAAAGTTAAATAAATAAATAATTATTATTTAATATTAAATAATAATTAAAGGATATTAAAGTTAATAATTTAATTATTTATTATTTAATTAATGTTAAATAATAGGTAAAGTTAATAAATTTATTAATCATTATTTAATTAATATTAAATAATGATTAAAGTATATTAAGGTTAAATGAGGTAATTATTCATTATTTGATTTATAATGAGTAAAGTTAATCAATTAGTTAATTTATTATTATTTAATTACATATTAAATAATAATTAAAGAATACATCAACACTTAAAATATTATTAAATGATTAATAATATTAGTAAACACTTAAAATATTATTAAACGATTAATAATATTAGGAATTCATTAAAGTGTTATTAAGTGATTAATAATTCTAATAAGCAATTAGAGAGTTATCCAAATGTATTAATATTGTCTTGGAAATTATGTGTTATTGATTTGGGAGTTAATGTGCTTAAGTGGTAACTTAATTAAGACTTAACATGAATCCCTATGTGTTGTACTAATTGTTAGATCGACGTTGTTAATGTTAGGTCTTTCAAATGGAGTCTAATTAATCTGAATTAGAAGTACGTCGCGAAACAGGCAAGTTCCTTATCTCTAAACTCATTTCATTGAGCAAGTTATTTATTTAAGCTTGAACTGTAATTTCAAGCATGCTTTAAGTGGTTTAATTACTTTACAATTATTCCACATCAATATTATTGTTATTCGCACTTGGTGCATTTGAGCTTGTACAGTCTTTAACTTGTACCTTATTTAAGTTCTAGTAGTTAAAGAACTATTCAAAGTTCGATTTAAGCCATTGTTCAGCTAAACATTTATGTTAAATATTTTAAAAGCTATCCAAACCATTGGAGGTGTGGATTCTTGGACTGATATGAACACCCATTCACTATAGGGGAGTAACCCCGTATCTAATATGAAGTTCAAAACACGAAAATTAAATGTTATGCACATACATAGTGTACGAGAGGCTGATCCCCTCAGTACTTCTGGTAGTAACCATTGGGTCAACCAACTATTGACTCTAGTGGAAGTTTATAGTTCATAGTCTACTTGACTATCTTGATTCTAAAAACAAATTATTATTCCTGCTTATGTTATTCATATTGTTGAATTGTTTCAGCTATTCCTTTCATTCATGATATATTGTCTCTTATTGTTATTTAAACTTGTTGAGCAAACTAGTTGCTCACCCTTGCTATATCATGAACCTTATTGCAATGAAACCCGAGACTTTTGGGAAGGACAAGGGTAAGGGAAAGATGAAGTGATAGACTTCAGGATGCAGCCTTTTAGTTAGCTAAATTACTTGTTATGTAATGTAAACCCTAAGTACTTTATTAAGGGTATTGGTGTACTTTTGTTATAAGGTTACCGTATCTTGGGACTAGTAACACATTTTGCATAAATAACATATGTTTATTATTCCGCGTTTAGTTATTGTATGTTGTTTAATGGTGGATGTTTGTATTGGATTGTGATAACCGAATTTGGGTAATTAGGACCCGAATATGGGGGCGTCACAATTATTATGTAAGTAGTTAAAAAGACATAAAGAGACACAACAATCTTTAAGTGATTCGGAGCACAAAGATCTCGTAGTCTACTGTTTTACCCTTCGAGTAGGGAATCCACTATATAATGAAGGTCACTAAGACCAAGGTTCACTAAGAACTATTACAACTAGGCACTTAGTCCTTCCCACACAAAGTCTGATTCACTTAAAATCAAGCGAGCCATTTAGTCTCATCTTACATAAGGTTTTGAAGCCCTCTGTCTTCAAGATCCCTCAACCTACCCACTTTAGGTTTGATTCCTTAGAATCAGGCTAGTTACTAAGTCTCGACTTTTGTTGTTGTTGATGAAGATGATTGTTGTGTTGCTAAGTTTTCTTTAAGCTCCCTTTCTCCTATAAAACTTAGCAGCTGAATGATTTCTCTTCAAAGTTAATCTCTTAAGCTCTCGTGTATATCTTTCTCTCGTTTGCTCTTGCTTTCTTCTTACTGGAAATCATTCATCTATTAATCCTCCAAAACCTAGAGTAGCTTTGGGTTAGGATATCATATTCTCTAGATCGATCCTCTTTTTGATTTGTCTTAGTTCTAAGAGTTTTTTTCTTACTCAGTATCTTCATCTTTTTGGCAACTCTTTCAAATTCAAATGAAGGTTTTCTATTTATAGATAGGCCTATGTCAATTTTCCCATTGGAACACAGTCGTTGCTTCATTTAATGTTCTGATCCTTGAAAATCTCTGATTTGACTTTTAGGAAGTATGTGTCAGCTTGCTTTTTACTCCGATATGTCATATCAGACTGTTGTAGTGACATACACTTAGGTGATGTCATTTTACCAAACTATCCATTAGACACAGCTCGATCTGATCTTTAATTTGAACCTAGAATGTTCAGTAACTTCCTTGGGATCATTACTCTACAGGTCTTCCCATTATTAGTCCAATGTCAGACCAATCATACTCTATGGTTTTCCTAATCATAAAGTTTCATGGCAATTTTAGAGTGTCTGCTTGGCCGACTCTATGTACTGCGAGCTCTACGATTTTGTAGACTCTAGGATCAGCTTTACAATCCTTTTGCTCTACGATATTCACTCTGCCTTACGAACTTAAAGTTGGCTCTTCGAACTTAATCTGCTTTATGATTTGTGAGCTAACTCCATGAACTTGCCTGGCCTTATAATCTCTACGTTGACTTTATGATATTTGTCAATTACTCACTTTACTTTACAACCGTGGAGGAACTAAGCTTCAAGTCTTCAGACTCTTAGTTGATCTTTTTTATCTTCTTCATATCTGTTTGCCGAACTTATCTGAACATTATATGATGTCTTATTCTCTATTTAATCTATTGTCCGATCCTATTCATCCGAACTCTGTCTAAATTCCACACTTCTGCTAGTCTAAACTTATTCGAACTTTATTTGATGTCTTTTGTCTGATCAGTTGTCTAAGTTCATTTGAACTTTGCTTGATCAATAATTCTTTATCTGATCAGTTAATTGAATTTGTATGAACACATATGAACATTGTCCGAAGTCTGATCTTCTTATCTTATCTTAGAGTAACTTTTTTGATAATTTTAATAGTTAACACAAAGTCTCCTTCTGTTCTTCTTTCTGTGGATCTACAGCTATGTTCCTTTCATCGATCTGCTCTTCTCTGTATTCGATGATTTACCTCTAATCTATTCTGCTCGACGATCTTCTTCTTTTATTCTGCACTCGATGATCTGAGAGTCAGGGATCGTAGAGTTAAGCTTCTGGTCTCTCACTCGACGATTCTGGCTTACTCTACTACTTTCCTGATCATAGAATTCCATGATGATCAAAGAGTATATGACTTGGCTGATTCTACGAAATGCGAGTTCTACAATCTTTTAGCTCTATTTATTTTGTGAAGTTTCTCAGCAATCTTCAGTACTAGTCTATTACGTATATGATTTGGATCTACCTAACACGTTTGATCCCTAAGTCATTTTACAATAAATTACATCAAATTCATTCCAAAGGATTGTTTAAGTTTTATCTTTGTAGTTCATATCAACCTAACATTTTTGATCCCTAAGCCTTTGTACATTGTGTTCTTTTATAAGGGTTATACAAATTACTTGTTTGTCAATATATATATGTATGTTAATTCATTTGTCATAATCAAATCATCATTAAACTAAATGTACTAACATATAAGGTCTATAAACATTTTTCGCTTCTTTCAACTTCGAGAACAATTAACTAATATGAGGGAACATCTCAAGTTTACTATTTTCAAGATCATCAATAAACTCAGATGCATTTGTACAATTTAAGCTTGCAACAAATTTAGAAGAACTAGATAAACATATCTTTGCAGCAGGCATGAAAGCCATTGATGAAAACTTTCCTCGATTGATTGCACGAACAAGTAATTTCTTCAAAACTTAGCAAATTTTCTCCAAAGCTGGTACTTAGAAAATGGATATGTATGGAGTGAAGTTGGAGAAATCATATATGAAGATGCAGATGTCGTTTATTCTTGGCCGCATGTCCTACACGTGATTGGGTAAAATCCAATATTAATAAAACGACGCTGTTTAGACTGGCCAAAACTTCTACATACAACCAGGGATAAACGACATCATTTTACCACTTACAATTTTTTACCCTCACCGCAACTCCTACATATCGTCAAGGATAAAATAAAGGACAACTTAATCATTTTCCGTTAGTCAATTGATCGCATGTAGAAGTTTCATTGGCCACAAATAGGATATGCGGTCGGGTCCATGTCCTATCTCTTAAATCTTAGTATGGACGATGATAAATTAGTTTGGTGAAATAGCATTTATAGCAAACATTTACTATAAATTACTTTCCTATATATATATATATACTATAATTACATTTAACACGTTGAACCAAAATGAGAAACAGGCTGTTAATTTCTAAAGAGTGCGTGTGGCTCTCTCTATGTATAAATTTTTTTATTATATTTAGATAGACCATTGGCCAGATTATTTTTGACTCAATAATTATTGCACATATTTGCAATAATAAATTGCAGAATCACTACAACTAGAATATGTCAAAGAGGGGAGAGAGAAAAAAAAAATCCTTTGCATGTGGAATGAAGAATATTAGTATTTTTGAACAAGAATACCTGACTATGTTTGATGGAGAATATTATAGTTAGTGCGTATAAATATTATTGATATGACGGGGCACAATGCACATATAAAAATTAAAATTATTTTTATTATTATTATTATTATTATTATTATTATGTCAATTAAGGCAGTTTTTCCGGTCGGTAATTAAAACTAAAACAGTTATTCTTAAAATCTAGTGGTGCATAATTAATATTTCCTCCTTTTTAAGGCGAGAGTCTTAATTGATATTTTAATTTTTGGCGCCAAATACAAATGCAAATTTTAATTTAATATACATAAAAAAATTATTTGGAAAAAAACTCTCTTGGATTATTACACAACAAAGAATAATATTGATGTGGAAAAAAAGAAGGCAAAGTTTTTGATTTGATAAGGTTAATTAAGATATTTTTAAATTTTAAATTGATATGTTCCATTTAATTTTGGAAGTAATAAATTTTGTAGTTTGGGGTAAGTAAATATATATATATATATATATATATATATATATATATATATATATATATATATATATTATTGTATTGCTAAAATTAAATCTAAATCTAAATTTTGAAATTAATTTAAAAATCAAAATTGATTTCAAAATCGAGGGTGAACAAGAAAACAATATTCACATTCCTACGGTGACAATGTCTGGGAGCACTGGATAAACCCTGGGGTTAACTCTTTATGTTACGTTTGAATTGAAAGAATAAAATAAATGAATAAATTAAATTATTTTAAGATATTTCAAATATATGTTAGTTGTTGGTAAAGGTAAGTGGTATAATATGATGACAAAATTATCACATATATCATTTCAATTGAAATTAATTTTATTCCATCACCTCTCACATAAAATAAAAATCAAAAGAATAGAATAATTTTTTATTCCATTGAAATGACTTATCTTCTAAAAAAATTATTAAAAATACTATTTTTATTATATTTTTTTTCTTTATTTTATTTTTTTTAATCCAAACATAACATAAAAATTCATACGGGGTTATAGAGAATTCACTTCATAGGAGAAGCTCTTCTCGTACTAGGCATTAATATATTTTTAACGTATAATTAGATCGGATAACTATATATTCTTTTGGTCTTGCTTCTATAAAATAAAAAATAAAAAATTATTAGATGGCCTTTCAAAACGAGAAAAGGTCAACAAAGAAGTGAAGGGCAACCTCAAAACAGAATGAAAGACCTAAATATCTTCACGTATAAAATTTGTCTCCTAAGTGCATCATTAGATCATTTCACCAATCTCTCACCATTATTTTCATGTTCCCCACTACCCCAAATTTTATGCTTTCCACGACCACATCAACTATATAATTAAAAACACATATTTAATTTAATCTCATTAATTTTTAGTTTTATACATTTTTAGCTCAGTTATTTTATTCATATTAACATAAATATTATTCAAATTTATATCAATTAAATACTATCCAAATTTAAAAATATTTTTATTTTTAATAAAAATAGAAAAAAAAATCTTTTCCTATTCAAATTAGTATAAGTATTATAAAAATTTATAATAATTAACAATATATTATCCAAATTTATAAAGTATTCAAAAGAAACCTAACGAATCTCTAATAGAAAAAGTAACTTCTAAAAGAATTTTTATTTTTAGTTTTGACAATTTAATTATAATTTTTTATTACACTTTTATGTAATTAATTAAGACAATATAACACATCATACTATATATTTGCTAACTTTTTTAAAATTTAAAATTATACCAAATCACACGATTAATTGCGTTAATGATATATGTGAATTTTTTTAAAACATAATAACTGTAAATTTAATTGAAAAATTATAGTGAATGTATTACTAACTAATTATCAAAACTAAATTAAAACTTATTAGATCGAGCCTGAGTTTCATACTTCTATTTGGATTAGAATTTCAAGTAAATTTTGTTAATATAGAATTTCATTACAAACTTAAAATAAAATTAAAATAGTTATTTTCTTATAATCATAACTAGATAAATATGTACTCCATTTAAATATTTAGATTAATAATTGATCGAAGTAACTTATAATATATAATTCAATATTTATTATTTAAATAAATATTTAATAATCTAATAACTATAATTATCTTTTCAAAATCCTAATTACTATTTATCTATTTAATAATATAATAAATTATTATCCATACTGCTCATTCTTTACACGAGGTTGATGAACTTGTTATTAATAATAGAGACTAGTGCCCATATAATTCTCATAAAATACATAGGTAGAAAAACATAAAGTACAAAAGTATATATTGTGTACAAATATTACTCTATCTACTCTAAAATTAGAGATACTTTTTCTCTGTCTATTTTAAAAAAAATTAATACTTTATTCCTTTTAAATAATAGGATTAATATTAATTTTTTAAAATTAATATGAAATATTTTCAAACTCAAAATTGACATAAATTTTCTTAAATTTAGTTAATAAATATTATAAATTGTCTAAAAAGTATTAGTTATTGTAAAATTTCTAGTTCCATTATTTTTAATAAATTTTCTTAATTTTGATTTTCAAAATACCTTAATTTGACTTTCAAAAGTTAATAAATAATCTTATAATTTAAAACGGATGGATTAAATTTTAACTTTATGAATAAATAAAGTAATATAATATTCTTAATTTATTAATATTATATTATAATTTTTAATATCACATCACTATTTTATTCGTGATTAATGTTAAAACTTACAAGTTTATTTTGAGGATATAAAATAATCATTAAAATTATCGTATTATATAGATATTCAATTTAAGAAATAAGTACCGTTGTTAGTGTCCAATCCTCTGGTGTCTCCAACTAGTGAAGCTTCCCTATTATCATTTCGTCATCTCTCCTCGAAGTCAAACTGCCGCCAGTACGTGCTCATGGCTCAAGATCTGGTATCATGCCTTTATTTCTTAAAAAACATTTTTCCCATTTATTTTTTTATTTTTAAAAACGTTTTCACATTTATTATTTCATTCTTAAAAACGTTTTCACATTTATTATTTCTCTATTAAATTTCTTTTCTTCTCTGACACCACCATACCCCCCACAAGCCCTCAATCTGAAAAATCACTATGTGTAGTCAAAGCATATATAATTGCCTAATCCCAATTATTTTTTTTGGCTATATTATATGAGTACCCTTATATTTGATAAATAAAGTTTTTAACGTTTATAAGGGAAAAAAAATATTGTATAACTAGATGAAAGGAACCTTCTTTCAAAAATTAAATAAATAAAGATACCTTATAATGTACAAACAGGCAAATACACGTAAAAGGGTATATAACCATGCTATCCTAACATTAACAGTATCCATCCGGGTTAAATTTAAATTTTAAATTAAATCAAATTATTTTCATCCAAACAAAGCTTAATCCAGTGTCCAATAACATTTGTTGGGTCATCTATCAAATCAACAACTAGTTCATCTAAAAGATCATGAATAACTTGAGACATTAGATATAGACAACCACGCCCACGTGTTTCGATTTGGAAATAGGGTATTACACGAACACTGAAATTGCTTCTAAACTCTGTGTTGGGCTGTCTATTTACTAATATAAATAAGTTGTTTATATTAGGCTCGGCTCTATAACTCATCAAGCTTAGTATGTGTATAAGAGGATTTTTAAATTCGATAGACTAGGGTTAAGCTCTTTATCACTTTCGAATAGTTAACAAGTTATCATATCTAATAATAATTGATATGTGAGTTACTTTTTTAACAATGATAAGGATAGCAGTTATCTTCTACAACTTGTCTCTGATTTATGATTCCTAATAGGAACCATAATTCTGAGGAGTTAGTTGAGTACTATAAATACATAGTTAACAATAGAGGTATAATGATCTCATAATACATAATATTCTACTCTACTAAATACTTTCTGCCTCTATTGTTAACACATCTTGAAGTTTATATTTACTCTCACACCGAAAGTATCCCCTGACGGCCCAAGCCATCAAGCACTCTCTAGTGATTTTCCTTGTGTGCGTTCACGTCTAAGCCGATGGTTGAACGTGCAAATTAATTCGAGCGTTAACATTGACGCTTGAAGAAGGGTAATCTAATATTTAGTAATGATTTTCTCAACTAAAAAAGAATTGACTTGGCAACCTCACCACCCCAAAGAGCCAGAACAATTCCCGGGGATCGGCTCGCTCTCAAAGACACCATACAACAGAAGCTGAAAAGCAACGCCATCTCTAAGACGTAATTGATCGGAAAAAAGCTCTTGATCTCCAATAAGAAAAGCTTGACAAGCAATATGAGGACCTGGAGAAGATTGGAAACAACTTGTTGAGCCAGAGAGGCTTGGCCTCCCATTTAGGACGCCATGATTAATGCCATGACCGACACCACGACTGCCATCATGATCGGATAATAGTAAATTCATGATCAATCTATACTAAAGACTTGAGGAAACGGGCGAGATCTCCCCGATGACATGACGGGGATGATCGAGACAGGAGACATCGGGAGGGTAGTCACACTAGAGAGTCATCCCTAAAAAAGACTTCTGACGGACGCTTCGACTCGAAGAAACCACGAGTATCACTGTATATAAAGGAACTTGAGGAAACAGAGATTGACAGGAGCCTTAAAGTCCCTATCCTAGAGATGTACGATGGAATCGGTGACCCCCATGATCATACATTCTCTTATGAACAAGCTATGCACTTCCATGGTTACATATTTATATCCACCCTGAAGAAGAAAGCTCGAATGGGTAATATCCCTTCCCCTACATTCTATTGATTCATGGGATGAGCTGCAGAAGCAATTCCACACACATTTCGGTAGCAGTAAAAGGTGCACGAGGATGATTACTTCGCTACTTCAGGTGAAATAGAAACCAAACGAGACTCTTTGACAATACATAAAAGATTCAAAGACACTGTGTCCGAAATCCCTACGATAAATTCAACTCAGGTAATCCAATTTTTGACTATGGGATTAAATGTTGACAAATCTAGTAGGTAAATTGAAGAGATTATCCACAAACCACCCCATATTCTATCTGAGGCTTATGAGAATGTCGATAAATTTATAGAGCTGGAAGAGGCCTTTGCCAACCTTTGGGGTTCTTCGAAAAATACATGTGATTATCATCAAAGAGACTCCAAAGGCGATGGAGCCGATAAAAAAGAAGATAATAAGAAAGTTAACAATGAAAAAGTATTTCGAAGGAGATCGATTGGCAAAAAAAAATGGTGGCTCTAGAGATCGGGGAAACAAAAATAATGACAAAGATTATACCCTCTAATACCAGCAGAACCAACATCGTTAATTAGATCAAGAATGAGCCTTTTTTAAAAAAAAAAAACCCTAAAGATCAAAGTATTTGCCAGATAAAAGAACGGGAACATACGTTGTACTTATTATAAGTCGAAGGGCCATGACACCGAATGCTGTTATCAGTTGAACGATTTCTTTAAGAAGAGGTTCAAAATGGCAATCTGGACTATTATGTTGCTAAGAGATATAGGTGATCAACCTTTGACCGAATAGTACCGCTACTTCCTTCTTTAACACCAAGGGGAGTGGTGAATGTGATATCTGGCGGATCAGTATCCACAATGTCCAACAAGAAGCTAAATGCCTTAGTCAGAGCTGTTCATTAAGTGTTTGGGAAATCTATGGATATCAAAACAGGCCCCATTACTTTTTAGACGAGGATTACCCTTCAGGCTTGGTGACACCACATCAAGATGCCTTGTTTATAACTGCACAGGTAGGCACCATGGATTTAAGACAAATTCTAGTTGACAATAGAAGTTTAGTCGATGTACTCTATAGTTATGCATACAATTGACTCGACTTTGGGGGGGGGGGGGGAGGGGGGGAGGCAGGAAGCTGGAGATATGCAACGAGTCACCCCTCTACAACTTCGGTAATAATCCACTTCAAATTGCAGGGACAATTGAACTACCGGTGATCTTCGGGACAACCCTAAAATAGGCGTCCATAATGAAAATTTTATATGGTGCAAGTGGAAAGCAATTATAATGCTATCTTAGGGAGGACCACCTTATCAGTGCTGAGAGCAGTAACTTCTATTAATCATTTAAATATGAAGTTCCCAACTGAACAAGGGATCAGAGAAGTCACTAGAGACCAGATTTATCGTTAATATGTTATCTCCAAATAATACAAGCGTCTTCCATAGGTGTTAGTAAATAGAAAACAGTAATGAAAATTGAGTTAGAGCCCTTTATGGAGGGAGGCACAAAATCGATAACAACGCTTGCCAAAGAGACAGAAGAGATAGAATTGTTCTTAGGAGATAATGAAAAAATAGTACAGATTAGGCTCGGGTTGTAGATAGGATTCAGAAGCCGCTTGATCACACTACTAAGGGAGTACTCAGATACCTTTGCCTGGACTCCAACTGGCATGTCCGGGATAGACAGGAGTATTGTTGTGCATAGCCTTAGTATGAATCCTAATATGAAGCCCATAAAGCAGAAACGCCAAAACATAGCTCCAAAACGTCAAAAGGTAATTGATGAAGAAATTAATAAACTATTGGCTGCAAGCTTCATTTTTAACATAGACTATGTAGAATGGTTCGCTAATGCGGAGTTAGTCAAAAAAACACAATGGAAAGCAGAGGATGTGTATTGATTACACTAATATAAACAATGTATGTGCGAAAGATTACTATCATCTCTTGAGCATCAACCAACTAATTGATTCCACTTCTGGACATTCAATGGTAGGTTTTCTTGACCCCTTTTCTGGGTACAATCAGATTACAATGCATACAAACGATATCCTAAAGATAATCTTTATCACTCATAGAGCCATATATGCCTACAAAGTCATATCTTTCAATCTCATTAATGCTAGTTCCACTTACCGACGCATGATGAACAAGGTGTTTAGAGATCAGATCGACATAAACATGGAAGTTTACGTTGATGACATGATTATTAGGAGTATAGAAATAGAAGATCATTTATCTTACCTCAGGGAGTGTTTTCAAAACTTACGGCGCTATAACATGAGACTTAATCCCACTAAATGCACTTTTATCCTCGAGTCAGGCAAATTTTGGGATATATAGTCAGCTAAAGAGGGATCGAGGTGAATCCCAAAAAAGATATTGGCTATACTTAATATGTAACCTTCAAAAAATTTCAAGGAAGTACAAAGACTAACTGGAATATTAGCAACTCTTCGACGGTTTGTAGCCAGGTCAGCGGAAAAGTCTCCTATTCTTCAAGAATTTAAAAGGAGCTCAAAATCAGAAAACATTCTAATGGACCAAAGAATGTCAGGAGGCCTTCAAACAGATTAAAATGTATATCTCCTCCTCTCCTATATTGACTAAGGCTCTACTCGAAGAGGACTTGTATTTGTATTTATCCGTAACTCCCCTAGCTATCAGATCAGTCTTAGTCAGAGAATACTTCGAAGGATAGAAGCTAGTTTACTATATAAACCATGCTCTTTAAGATGATGAGACCAGATACCCGAATCTTGAAAAGTTGGCTTATGCACTAGTAATTTATAGTCGAAAGCTTCGATACTATTTTTAGGGAAGGACGATTGTTGTTCTTATAGATCAGTCCTTGAGAAAGATTCTATACCACTCTGATCTATCTAGCAGACTAGTAGTATAGGCAGTGGAATTGAGCCAGTTCAACTTGGAATTTCGTCCTCAGACAACCATTAAAACGTAGGCCCTAATTGATTTCATCATTGAATGTTCTTTTCCTAAAGATTCTGAACATGAGTAACCTATTACAACCGATCTTACACCGACATCTAAGGAACCTGCCTAGACTTTATTTGTGGATGGATCTTCCACTGGCTCAAAGAGTAGCGCTGAAGTTATTCTCACACCACTTGAGGGTTTCAAGGATCGACAGTGTAAGACCCCGAATTTTATGAAATATAAAATTTAATTTTTCTTCATATATATTTTTTTTGAAACAGTAAGTGGTTAAATTAACAAAATTGAAAGTTAAGGATGTTATGTGCAAATTTTATTTTGTCGGACAATATTCGCTTTGTCGGGGAATATTCGTTTGGTCGGGGAATATTCGTGCCGTACGACGGCGCCGAAATAATAAATTATTGGTGGACCCCACAACGGAATATTTGTCGGATATAGAAAACGACAGAAGTAACCTTTTTAAATAAAAATAGTCAACGGAACTGTTAAAATACCGGTGATAAAAGAATAGTAGCATACGGTAGTTTATGGTATTTTCTGTAGCACACGGTACTCTACAGTAACACACGGTATTGCATAGTGTCTCATATTATTGGTCTGATAATTGACACCGTAACTGTTACACATCATTTCATCGATAATTGTCACTGCATAATATTTTATATTATCAATTCAATAATTGTTGTTGCACTGTTTTTAAAATTATTGAACCTAATAATTGTCACAGTAACATATGCACAGTAATTCACATTATTGAATCAATAATTGTCATTACACAGTAACGTATGCTTTATTTTACATTATTGTTATCTCTATTATGATGTTATTTAAACAGTTGTATTTCATTAATTTATTGACTTGATATCTAAGAGCTAACTATACTGTATTTATAACAATTAGTCATAATAATTGAATTGATAAAGTTATTTGTTTATAATATAAAGTTAGGTGATTATTAGGTGATATGAAATGAATGGTGTAGATTAAAGTGTGAATTATTGTTGAATAATTGAATTGATTTGTTTATAATATAAAGTTAGGTGATTATTAGGTGATATGAAATGAATGGTGTAGATTAAAGATAATATAATATTTGAAATGGATGGTGAAGATTAAAAGATGATCTTTAAATGAATGGTTTAGATTAAAGGAATGATAAGATTTTTGGCTATAAATAGAAGCCTTAACTTAAGGATTTTTCATAAACTTCCTTACTTGTTCTTTCTTTCTCTCTCTAAATACTTCTTGTGAAAGTTCTCTCTAAGTGTGCTTAAGTCATCTTGAGTATTTGTGAAGATCTATAAGTATACGTGTACTGTTCAAGTTAATCAACCTCTTTTAAATCAATATCCAGTCACGTGTTGAGGTAAGGGATACCATCTTTTTCATCTTCCATTATTCAAACATACTATGGTAAGGGATTATCATTATTTGATTCTCGATAATAATATTGTTTCTTCCTTACTCATAAGACGTGCCTTTTATTTCCATGTATTAAATTGTGGGAATAACCTTACGGAGCGGATTGCCGCCTGTTGGTGAATAACCTTTCGTATTCATTCATTATTAATCTCTGAGAATAACCTTACGGAGCGGATTGCCGCCTGTTTGGTGAATAACTCTTTGTACTCAAATTCTATTAAATTGTGGGAATAACCTTACGGAGCGGATTGCCGCCTGTTGGTGAATAACCCTTTGTATTAATTTCCATCACCTTTTGTTAATCAAACCTGCTACGGTAAGGGATATTATTTTCTTTCATACTCCTAAATCGAAATTTATTATGGAACTATTGCTTCTATAATTCCTGAAAATATTATATGTTCCATAATAGTTGAACTTCATTATTTCAACTGAACCTTCCTATTTACGTGAACCTTTCTATTGAATTGTAACCGTTATTCTGAACGGTGGATCTTGAATATCATTTTTAAATTTCACTCCACATCATGTTGACAATTTGGACATTATTTGAATCTGTACAAAGTAAACTTTCGATACTTATTGTTATCCTATTTCTTCTGTTCATCATTTATATCATTCTAATCATCCAAAAATCAAGCTGTTATGAATATCTGTGGTCGGGGGCACAGATGTGATATATTTGTTGAACAGATGATAGGTTAAAGGCGATATAATAGGTTAAAGGCGATACATCTGTTCGGTGTCTTTTATGGCACGTGGTGAATGTTCTCTTTGGCCCGTAGTGCAAAGATGAACTGTTGATTGGTATGATTATGACCAAAGGCTGAATCTGGTATAATCATGACCGTTGGTGCTATATTGAATATCTTTGGCCCGTAGTGCAAAGATGAACTGTTGATCTGCATGATTATGATCAAGAACTGTGAATTTGTATTATCTTGACTAATGATATTTCAGATGATAAAAGTTGATGATGTTTTTCCTAAAAAGAGAACCGAGTGGACATTATAGTCTGCATTATTCTTCTAATAGATTACTCATTCCGCTGCTATTATTGATCTGAACGTTGTTTAAGAATTTAACTGCAATTTTTGATATAAACCTTGTAGTCTATTGTATTCTATCAAGAACTCAACTGTTGAAGACTAATGATAATTTATTCGTCATTATCTTAGTCATGATATTCTTTACTGGGCTATTTGAGCTCACCCTTTCTTTTGTTCCATTGTTTTTCAACAGGAGATGAAAACATAACAGGGTCTAGCCGGGGAATGGAGTGAGGGTCCGAGGAATAGTTATCATAGTCTTCACGTTTTGTAAAATAGTGTGGCAATAATAGTGAAGACTTAGTTGTGTATTATTATACACTGTATTGTTGTACGTTGTGTTTTGTTGTAATAATTTTGTTGTAGTATTTTGACGACTCAAGTTTGGGCTGTGTGGGCCCAGATTTGGGGGCGTCACAGTTGGTATCAGAGGCATATAACGAAGAGCCCCGAGCCTCTGGCTGGTGACTTCCTAGGGAAAGGGGATGCACCGAAGCCAGACTCTCCGTAGGGGACGCCTATGGTACAGGTGGCAAACTGATAGGTACCATTGTGAGGTGCTGTCCCTATGGTGGGATGAGAGTCACAGTTGGCATCAGAGCTTAGGGATATGGTCTTTAATGGAGATCTGGGGTTAGAACTAGGAGGGGAGAGACGAATAGAATCAATCACTAGTGTGTCCTACCTAAATTAGATTTATTTTTTTATCTAATGAATCGATTTGAATGTAGGAACATGAAGAGATGAGTCAGTTTATTTGAACTAACATTTATTTTGTGACCACAGTTAATTATGGCATGTGGAAATCAGGAGGTTAACTATGAAATTACCGAAACAAATGTAGCTGCAAAACAAGAGGCGACGAATAATCTTCTTACAAACTCAGAGTTGAATCATTTGCCTAAGGCAAAAATTATGCGTGTTCTATCCAGTAAGGATGAAGGTGAAAGCTCTGCTACAGTCGTTCCAGATCCATTCTTAGAAGCAATTAAAGGAAGTAACGAACTTGCGGAAATTATTGCCTTTAATTTACTCACTAATTGGGAGAGTGATATCACATGGTTATGCTCTATAACAAAGGATCAGAATATATGGACTTTTCATATATGACATCTTCTAGCTCCCTTCCTTAGATTAATTTTATTTTGTTAACTCGGCTCGCTATCGCTCACCATTCCCCCCAGCTCCTCAATAGATTTATTAAAAACTTGTAAGATCGTTCGTGCCTCCTACCCTGGAGTCACTTCACTACAAGATTGTCTATTCACAAAATAGCATAAGTGACTACTGAGACTTATTTGCAAGATCTGTCAGCCTTATTAACTGATGGAATCTGAGGTACCGGAAGCTTCATCGCATGTTAAGGATTCGAGAAGGCTGCTATGCCTGGGGTAGGTTGACCTACCTGTTTCCTAGCGATTAACTCCGATGTATTACTGCTATAAGACAAGAAGGCAGTAGTTGTCCCAAGAAGCGGAAGCGTCAGCTAAGTGCAGACATGGGGCGTGAGGAGTCCTTGGACGGGGGGTGGTGCCCCCTACCAAGCCAAGTACGCTCTTCACTGCAATACTAAACTCGACGTGGCTCCATACGGCATGATTTAGTATATGGTTTCATTTCATTTTCTTTGGTTTTGGCTCATTCTGCCTTTTCCAAAGATTTTGAATGGCTCCATATACTAATGCTGGTGGTGAATCAGAGAGGAAGGTTGCCCTCGTAGGGGAGCGGCGGAGCCGCATACCCTATATAAGTGAAGCATTATGCTAATGCTTCCTATCCTATAGGCTCTAAAAGAGCCACATAAGGCCATATAATGAGCTTATATCAAGCTCTATAGTACAGTCTAGTATATCCCTATATGATATGCTATTAGTATTAGATTTATGGTGTTCCAGCTATGATTTTCAAGATTATTTAAAAATGATGTTTCTATACTTTTGGGCGTTACAATTTAGAGGAATTCAGGTTAAGTTAGTCACTATCGTGGAAACTGCAGTCTATCGAAAATACTATTTTAATGGAAATCATTGGTACCTTACTACTGATGAAGTTGATGAACCCGAGAAACAGTTTGCTAGAAAATTATTCAGTGGTATTCCCATGGTTGAAATACGTGAAGATCCGAATGAAGTATTCGGGATTCGATTTGACGATAACAGTCAAGAAACCGAATGAGGTGATAACCGATAAGCTATTCATAAATTCTCGTGAAGTCTATGCCATATTAGATACTGACTATATCCACTCTTTTATCTCACCTATATGTACTCAACGTTTAAATTTGACTATTGAAAACTTAAATCTTGTTTTATCAGTTGAAACCTCATTGGGAGAAATACCTATTACATTTACTATCTATAAATCTTGCCTAGTTCAAATCAACAACCTCACATTACCTGTTGACCTTATTTCTTTGGAGATGCGTGAATTTGATGTGATTTTAGGAATTGATTGGTTGACTACCCATCATGCTAAAATTTATTGTTTTCATAAGATTATTAGTTTTCATATTCCTAATCAACCTGTCATGCAAATTCAAGCAACTAAACCATTGAAATCTATAACTGTTATTTCTAGCCATAAAGCCATTCGTTTATTGAAAAACGGATGTCAAGCCTTTTTAGCTCATGTCACTGATTTGAACAAAAACACGTCAAACTTGAATGATATTCCCATTGTTAATGAGTTTCCTGACGTTTTTTCTGAGGAACTTTCTGGCTTACCCCAAACCGTGAAATTGAATTCTGTATCGATCTTGAACCCGGCACTAAGCCCATTTTTAAAGTCCCATACCAAATGGCTCCCATAGAACACCAAGAGTTGAAAGTTTAATTACTAGATATCGGTATCATTCATTCTAGTACAAAACTTATATCGAGCGAGGAATGCGAGAAGAGTTTTCAAGAACTCAAGAGGAGACTTGTTTCAGCTCCTGTTCTGACCATACCATCAGGATCAGGAGAATTTGTTATCTACAGCGATGCTTCTGGCAAAGGTCTAGGCTGTGTCCTTATGCAACATGGAAAGGTTATAGCCTACGCCTCTCGACAACTCAAAGATTATGAGAAAAATTATCCTACTCATGATCTAGAGTTGGCAGCAGTCGTTTTCGCGTTGAAGATCTGGAGACACTACTTGTACGGAGAAAAAGTGGATATCTATACGGATCATAAAAGTCTCAAGTATTTCTTCACCCAGAAGGAACTCAACATGCGACAACGACGTTGGCTTGAGCTGTTAAAGGATTATGACCACACAATCCAGTATCACCCGGGAAAGGCGAACGTTGTAGCTGACGCTTTGAGCAGAAAATCTTATGCAAGTACAAGTGCACTGCTGACAACACAAAAGTGTATTTTGTACGACTTGCAAAAGATGGAGATAGAGCTAAAGACACCAGGGACCCACTCGAAGATTGCTCACGTGCGAGTAGAACCAACTTTAATCGATAAAATTAAAGCTGCTCAAGCTACCGATCCGGAACTGGTAAACATGATAAAGAAAGTACAAGAAGGTGCCATTCCCGAAGCAAGAATCGACGAGAAAGGAATACTTCGAGTCAACTCTCGACTCTGTGTTCCTAACGATCCTGAATTAAAGCATAAAATCATGATGGAGGCACACAACACGCCGTTTGCAATCCACCCAGGAGGTACCAAGATGTATCGAGATCTTCGACATACATTTGGTGGAACAATATGAAAAGAGAGATTGCGGAGTTTATCTCAAGGTGCCTAACTTGTCAACGTGTCAAGGCAGAGCATCAAGTTCCTAAAGGTCCATTACAATCACTTGAAGTTCCCGAATGGAAGTGGGAACACATCAATATGGACTTCGTGACGGGTCTTCCAAAAGTTTCTCAAGGTTTAGATGCAATTTGGGTGATCGTAGATAGATTGACCAAATCTGCTCATTTCTTGCCTATACGAGAAAACTTTTCACTTGAACGTCTTGCCGGTATGTACATAAATGAGATCGTGAGATTGCATGGCATGCCAGTTTCCATAGTTTCTGATCGAGATCCTAGATTCACTTCACGCTTTTGGATCAGTCTACAAAAAGCTATGGGCACTGAACTACGTTTTAGTTCTGCATACCATCCTCAAATGGATGGACAATCGGAAAGGACAATCCAGACCCTCGAAGATCTTTTGAGACTTTGTGTATTAGACTTCAAAGGAAGTTGGGATAAGTACTTGCCGTTGGTGGAATTTTCTTACAACAACAGTTACCAAGCAAGCATAGGCATGGCTCCATTCGAGGCTTTGTATGGAAGGAAGTGTCGCTCTCCAATATGTTGGAATGAGGTAGGAGAAGCAAAATTGTTGGGACCCGAGTTGGTACGCTTGACAACAGAAAAGATCCAAATGATCCGACAACGAATACAGACCGCACAAGAACGACAAAAGAGTTATGCTGATCTTCATCGGAGAGACGAAAGCTTCAACGTCGGAGATCATGTATTCTTACGTGTTTCTCCATGGAAAGGGGTTACGAGATTCGGAAAGAGAGGAAAGCTCAACCCTCGATTTATTGGCCCATTTGAAATCCTCGATCGAATAGGAACTGTAGCCTCAGACTAGCCTTACCACCAAGTATGTCTCGCATCCATAACGTTTTTCACATATCTATGTTACGTAAATATGTGAAGGACCCAAACCACGTCATTGAGTTAGAACCAGACGTTATAGCAGAGGATTTAACATACGAGGAGGTACCTGTTAAGATCCTGGATAAGAAGGAGCAGATCCTACGCTCAAAGGTTATACCTCAAGTTAAGGTTTTATGGAGGAACCAAGATACTGAGGAAATGACCTGGGAGCTAGAATCTGAGATGAAATCTAAGTATCCTTACCTCTTCGATATGTCAGGTACGTCAATTTCGGGGACGAAATTTCATAAGGAAGGGAGGTTGTAAGACCCCGAATTTTATGAAATACAAAATTTAATTTTTCTTCATATATATTTTTTTTGAAACAGTAAGTGGTTAAATTAACAAAATTAAAAGTTAAGGATGTTATGTGCAAATTTTATTTTGTCGGACAATATTCGCTTTGTCGGGGAATATTCGTTTGGTCGGGGAATATTCGTGCCGTACGACGGCGCCGAAATAATAAATTATTGGTGGACCCCACAACGGAATATTTGTCGGATATAGAAAACGACAGAAGTAACCTTTTTAAATAAAAATAGTCAACGGAACTGTTAAAATACCGGTGATAAAAGAATAGTAGCATACGGTAGTTTATGGTATTTTCTGTAGCACACGGTACTCTACAGTAACACACGGTATTGCATAGTGTCTCATATTATTGGTCTGATAATTGACACCGTAACTGTTACACATCATTTCATCGATAATTGTCACTGCATAATATTTTATATTATCAATTCAATAATTGTTGTTGCACTGTTTTTAAAATTATTGAACCTAATAATTGTCACAGTAACATATGCACAGTAATTCACATTATTGAATCAATAATTGTCATTACACAGTAACGTATGCTTTATTTTACATTATTGTTATCTCTATTATGATGTTATTTAAACAGTTGTATTTCATTAATTTATTGACTTGATATCTAAGAGCTAACTATACTGTATTTATAACAATTAGTCATAATAATTGAATTGATAAAGTTATTTGTTTATAATATAAAGTTAGGTGATTATTAGGTGATATGAAATGAATGGTGTAGATTAAAGTGTGAATTATTGTTGAATAATTGAATTGATTTGTTTATAATATAAAGTTAGGTGATTATTAGGTGATATGAAATGAATGGTGTAGATTAAAGATAATATAATATTTGAAATGGATGGTGAAGATTAAAAGATGATCTTTAAATGAATGGTTTAGATTAAAGGAATGATAAGATTTTTGGCTATAAATAGAAGCCTTAACTTAAGGATTTTTCATAAACTTCCTTACTTGTTCTTTCTTTCTCTCTCTAAATACTTCTTGTGAAAGTTCTCTCTAAGTGTGCTTAAGTCATCTTGAGTATTTGTGAAGATCTATAAGTATACGTGTACTGTTCAAGTTAATCAACCTCTTTTAAATCAATATCCAGTCACGTGTTGAGGTAAGGGATACCATCTTTTTCATCTTCCATTATTCAAACATACTATGGTAAGGGATTATCATTATTTGATTCTCGATAATAATATTGTTTCTTCCTTACTCATAAGACGTGCCTTTTATTTCCATGTATTAAATTGTGGGAATAACCTTACGGAGCGGATTGCCGCCTGTTGGTGAATAACCTTTCGTATTCATTCATTATTAATCTCTGAGAATAACCTTACGGAGCGGATTGCCGCCTGTTTGGTGAATAACTCTTTGTACTCAAATTCTATTAAATTGTGGGAATAACCTTACGGAGCGGATTGCCGCCTGTTGGTGAATAACCCTTTGTATTAATTTCCTTCACCTTTTGTTAATCAAACCTGCTACGGTAAGGGATATTATTTTCTTTCATACTCCTAAATCGAAATTTATTATGGAACTATTGCTTCTATAATTCCTGAAAATATTATATGTTCCATAATAGTTGAACTTCATTATTTCAACTGAACCTTCCTATTTACGTGAACCTTTCTATTGAATTGTAACCGTTATTCTGAACGGTGGATCTTGAATATCATTTTTAAATTTCACTCCACATCATGTTGACAATTTGGACATTATTTGAATCTGTACAAAGTAAACTTCCGATACTTATTGTTATCCTATTTCTTCTGTTCATCATTTATATCATTCTAATCATCCAAAAATCAAGCTGTTATGAATATCTGTGGTCGGGGGCACAGATGTGATATATTTGTTGAACAGATGATAGGTTAAAGGCGATATAATAGGTTAAAGGCGATACATCTGTTCGGTGTCTTTTATGGCACGTGGTGAATGTTCTCTTTGGCCCGTAGTGCAAAGATGAACTGTTGATTGGTATGATTATGACCAAAGGCTGAATCTGGTATAATCATGACCGTTGGTGCTATATTGAATATCTTTGGCCCGTAGTGCAAAGATGAACTGTTGATCTGCATGATTATGATCAGGAACTGTGAATTTGTATTATCTTGACTAATGATATTTCAGATGATAAAAGTTGATGATGTTTTTCCTAAAAAGAGAACCGAGTGGACATTATAGTCTGCATTATTCTTCTAATAGATTACTCATTCCGCTGCTATTATTGATCTGAACGTTGTTTAAGAATTTAACTGCAATTTTTGATATAAACCTTGTAGTCTATTGTATTCTATCAAGAACTCAACTGTTGAAGACTAATGATAATTTATTCGTCATTATCTTAGTCATGATATTCTTTACTGGGCTATTTGAGCTCACCCTTTCTTTTGTTCCATTGTTTTTCAACAGGAGATGAAAACATAACAGGGTCTAGCCGGGGAATGGAGTGAGGGTCCGAGGAATAGTTATCATAGTCTTCACGTTTTGTAAAATAGTGTGGCAATAATAGTGAAGACTTAGTTGTGTATTATTATACACTGTATTGTTGTACGTTGTGTTTTGTTGTAATAATTTTGTTGTAGTATTTTGACGACTCAAGTTTGGGCTGTGTGGGCCCAGATTTGGGGGCGTCACAGACAGGCCATACAGTTTGATTTTATGGCCACGAACAACAAAACATAACATGAAGCACTTCTGGCAGGTTTGAGGCTTGCAATTAGTCTAGAAGTAAAGAATTTAATTATCTACAGTGACTCACAACTGGTTGTCAAGTAGGTCTTAGGAGAGTATGAAGCCCGAGAACTACACCTGCAATTTTATCTTAAGTTAGTACATGGCTTACTCATATATTTCCCAAAGTACCAGATAATTGGTGTGGTTAGGGTTGATAACACCATGGACTATGCCCTCTCTAAGCTGACAACAACTGATCAAGGGAATCTAGAAGGCTCGATTTACCTGAAAATCCTTCAGTAGCCGAGCATGATGATTCAGGAGGTTTTGGACATAGATTAGGAAGATTCATGTATGATACCAATTATTAGTTTCTTAAAAACTGATGAACTTCTTGAAGACAAGGCCCAAGCGCAAAAGATCAGATACAAGTCTATAAAATATTACTTTATTGATGATCAACTCTACCGAAGGTCCTATTCTTCTCTGTTGCTTCACTATTTGGGACCTAGGGACGCGGACTATGCCTTTCGGGATGTCCATGAAGGAATTTATGGGGATCAAATAGGGGAAAAGACATTGGTATAGAAAATTCTAAGACAAGGATATTATTGACTGACAATGCTTCAAGACGCCAAAGATTTCGTCAAAAAATTCCATAAATCCCAACTCTTTGTCTCTGTACCACATTAAGCTCCCGAAGAGCTTACCTTAATATTATCTCCGATCCTCTTCACATTTTAGGAATAGATATATTAGAACAACTTCCACAGGGGCAAGTAAAGTTTGTTATAGTGGCTATCGATTACTTTACCAAATGGGTAGAAGCCAAGCCCTTGGCCCGCATAACCGAAGAAACATGTCTTCAATTATTTGGAGAACAAGTAGTTTTACGGTTTGGCATTCCGATGATATTGGCCTCTGATAATGGGTTACAGTTTTTTGGAAGGAAATTTGAAGGGTTCTTATTGGAATTACACATTTAGCATAGGTGAATCTCAGTAGCCCATCCACAAACAAATAACCGAGTTGAGGTTACTAACAAAACTCTCCTTACTGGGATAAAACGAAGACTGAAAGATGCTAAATGTGTATGGCTTGAAGAACTTTTACATGTCCCATAGTCTTACCGAATCCCTCCTCAAACCATTACTGGAGAGACTCCATTTAAACTAACAGCCTATGGAGTCAAAGCCCTGACACCTGTTGAGATTGGAATTCCTTCATCTCAAGTCCAAAATTTTGATAAAATTTTCATCAGCGAAGGATTCGGCAACGAGATGTCGCAATACTTTAATTAACTATCTATCAACAATATACAGCACGACACTTCAATAAAAAAGTAAAAAATAGAACATTTAAAATCGGCAAATCGAAGCCTCTACACCCTAAGGCTACATTTGTTTGCAAAAAATATACTTGTGATTGGACTATTTGTATTAATTTAATACTATTTCAGACTATTTTATCTCATGATAAGGGATTAATAGTTCTTTAAATAATCATACGAACTATTTTTTTTTTAATCATTCCTAAGGCTATTTATATGGGATTATATAATCCCATAAAAAAATTGGGATTAATATTCTCCCTTATTTTAAGCTATTAAATGGTTTTATGAGACTAATAGTCCAACATTAAGGGATTATTAATCATCCATCATGGGATAAAATAGTCCAAAATAGTGTTAAATTAAGGTAAATAATCTAATCCCAAATATATTTTTTACAAACAAACTTAGCCTAAGAGACTGGTAAACTTATGCCTACTTGGAAGAGTCCTTATATGGTCATTGAAGCATTAAAAGCTGACACCTACAAGCTTCAGACTATAGATGGAAAGCCTATCTCTAACACATGGCTTGCTATTCGGCTTCAGAAATACAATCAATAGTTAAGTTATGTACTTAGTGGATTTTAAGGTTATTTGTTTAACTGATAATGTTATTTTTTCGATATTAATAAAATAAGAAGTTCTTTTACATTACATATTTATGTCTTTGTTTAAATGCATGACTTAGTATTGCTTTTTAGCCTTAACTTCAAAATTTTCATAAAAGGCTATAGGGCGTAAAGAAATATAACTGTGAAGCAAGCAAATAGTTATACGCATAAAAGATAATAAAGAACTAACTCACGAGAAAATATATTAAAATTCATTAAAGGCTTTTAGATTTCCCCCCTCAATGAAGCATCAAAAGGGATGATAGAGGCCTTCGAGGCCTCAAATCTAGAACCCCCTACAACCAATTTTTGCTTTTTTGTAGCCTATACGGGGAAGTAGGGGCCTCCTTTCTCGGCTTCCTCTTACTTGCTCCTGACACCCCAACAGTCGAAGACATTGCCTCAATGGTGGGTGGAAACTGCAGAGGTTCCCTCAAACCGATTACGATAACATCGAAGGTCAGCAAGAGAGGTGTATCCTCAGGGATCGGAATCACCTCAAGGATTGGCCCAGGCGCCAGGTCATTAGCAGATGATTTATTTTTTGATTTCTTCCCTTTGAACTTTGACCCATCGGTCTTCGACTTCTCTGCCTTTGGTTTTTCGCCCTTTGGTGGCTCCAAACTCTTCCTTGATTTTGAAGACTCTAAAGCTTTCTCTTTAGGCTTCGCCACCTCGTTTAGGCCCACTAGCTGCTGTATTTTTAACTTTCTAAATGCTTAGATCTTTTAAATACATGTCAGTTTGATCCATAGGGCCCCTGTTGGTTTGTAAAATCTATAAACATACAATCAAATTGCATAATATAGCAGACGCTTGGTAAAATCAGACTTTAAAATTTTACAAATCATAATCTATGATCGACCTTTATGCCTAATTATTAATTAACAATAAGGAGTTAGAGAATTATATCCTTGTAGATATTAGCTTCCATAGGTACATGTTTTACTTTAATTCTTTTGCGTTCTCCTTGAAATCTACCGATTAGATTCCTTAGATCAATGTTAGCCACCTAAGTGTTTAGCCTCTAGAGATGATCCACCAAAAAATAATAACTATTCAATAAGTGAGTGATGACAAACCCTTGTTTCTCTCTATCTTCTAATTTTCTAGATCTAGAGAACTTGTGAGTACTCCTCCAAATATTTGGAAGTGTATGTAACCCTAATCCATAATAAAACTCATCTTATTTATAGATATAGTCAACCCTCCTAACATATTTAGGAATAGGTTTTTTAAAAAAAAATTAAACTTCTAATCTTATTAGGAACTAATATGAGAGTACTCTTATTAATTAATTTTTAAACCACTTAGAAACTAAATAATAATAATAATAATAGTAGTAGTAGTAATAGTAATAATAATAGTAATAATAATAATAATAATAATAATAGTAGTAGTAGTAATAGTAATAATAATAGTAATAATAATAATAATAATAATAATAATAATAATAATAATAATAATAATAATAATAATAATAGTAATAATAATAATAATAATAATAATAATAATAATAATAATAATAATAATAATAATAATAATAATAATAATAATAATAATAATAATAATAATAGTAATAATAATAGTAATAATAATAATAATAATAATAATAATAATAATAATAATAATAATAATAATAATAATAGTAATAATAATAATAATAATAATAATAATAATAATAATAATAATAATAATAATAATAATACTAATAATAATACTAATAATAATAATAATAATAATAATAATAATAATAATAATAATAATAATAATAGTAATAATAATAGTAATAATAATAATAATAATAATAATAATAATAATAATAGTAATAATAATAATAATAATAATAATAATAATAATAATAATAATAATAATAATAATAATAATAGTAATAATAATAATAATAATAATAATAATAATAATAATAATAATAATAATAATAATAATAATAATAATAATAATAATAATAATAATAATAATAGTAATAATAATAGTAATAATAATAGTAATAATAATAGTAATAATAATAGTAATAATAATAATAATAATAATAATAATAATAATAATAATAATAATAATAATAATAATAATAATAATAATAATAATAATAATAATAATAATAGTAATAATAATAATAATAATAATAATAATAATAATAATAATAATAATAATAATAATAATAATAATAATAATAATAATAATAATAATAATAATAATAATAATAATAATAATAATAATAATAATAATAATAATAATAATAATAATAATAATAATAATAATAATAATAATAATAATACTAATAATAATAGTAATAATAATAATAATAATAATAATAATAATAATAATAATAATAATAATAATAATAATAATAATAATAATAATAATAGTAATAATAATAGTAATAATAATAATAATAATAATAATAATAATAATAATAATAATAATACTAATAATAATAATAATAATAGTAATAATAATAATACTAATAATAATACTAATAATAATAGTAATAATAATAATAATAATAATAATAATAATAATAATAATAATAATAATAATAATAGTAATAATAATAGTAATAATAATAGTAATAATAATAATAATAATAATAATAATAATAATAATAATAATAATAATAATAATAGTAATAATAATAATAATAATAATAATAATAATAATAATAATAATAATAATAATAATAATAATAATAATAATAATAATAATAATAATAATAATAATAATAATAATAATAATAATAATAATAATAATAATAATAATAATAATAATAATAATAATAATAGTAATAATAATAGTAATAATAATAGTAATAATAATAGTAATAATAATAATAATAATAATAATAATAATAATAATAATAATAATAGTAATAATAATAATAATAATAATAATAATAATAATAATAATAATAATAATAATAATAATAATAGTAATAATAATAGTAATAATAATAGTAATAATAATAGTAATAATAATAATAATAATAATAATAATAATAATAATAATAATAATAATAATAGTAATAATAATAATAATAATAATAATAATAATAATAATAATAATAATAATAATAATAATAGGAATAATAATAATAATAATAATAATAATAATAATAATAATAATAATAATAATAATAATAATAATAATAATAATAATAATAATAATAATAATAATAATAATAGTAATAATTGTAATATCCCGGATATTTAAATGAATTAGAAATAAAATATTTAATATTTAATAAAGGTTGGAGTTTGATAACCTAGTAGTGATAGATAAATAGAGGTCCAAATTTAATTTAACGGACTAACTTAGATATGGTGATATCAAAATTTTTGATAAGTTAGCAAGTAAAGTGATAATTCAATAAACTTGACTAACAACAAGTCTAATTAAATTAAGAGAATTAATTAGTGGAGTTATGTAATTATGCGACGTGGTTGCGTGTAAATTAAATATGTATTTATATGAATATATATATATATATGCGTGCATATTTAGTAACATAATTTAATGGTTAATTAAATTGTGATAAATAGATAAGATTAATATTAAATTAATCCGAATTGAATTAAAAGGTTTATTGTGGAATTAATTTATTCATTAATCAACAATTATGCAAATTGTTGATAAATTATTTGTGAGGAATAATTATGTAAATTATATAATTATAAATTATATAAAGTAGTTGAATTAATTAAAGGAGATTAGTAATTATATATATTGTACAATATTTAATTTAATATATATGTACATATATATAAAGGGTTTAAATTAATTGAGAAATTTTAAATAGTAATTGAATATATTCTATAATTAAATAAATCATTGTAAATGATTTATGGGATTGAGAAATTTAATTATACAATTATTTGTGTAATATTAATTAAATAATTAAATAAATTATTTAAATAAGAAATTGAGTAAATATATTATTATTTTAATGTATTTTCGGGTAAATGGAATTATTTCCATAATTGATGAGAAATAAATTATTTAATGTAAACGTATTAAATAATTTAATTTATGGCGTAAATAATATATATTAAATTATATATTGTATTTATTTAAATTTCATAATTTATTGTGAAATTATTTTTAAATTAAGGTGATGTGTATAAATAATATATATAGATTATATATATTATTATTAGCAAACACACTCTAAAGTTTTAATATCAAAATAATTGACAAGTTGTCATTAATTAAATATTCAATTAAATTGAATATAATGAGTGAATTAAATATAATAAATTAATTAATATGATTATTAATTAATGTAAATAATGTGAAATATTAATAATAATATTTATTAGTCCATTTAGTAATTTAATACTTATGTGTTAGAATGTTTAATTATTTATTCAATCTAATTATTTATTTAATCATGGATTGAATAATTAATGTGTAAATTATTAAATTAGCCCAACATGGGTCAATTAGTAGCCCAAGTGGAGAATAATAAAATTTGACAATTTAGTAGCCCAAACAATTTAATAGAAGCCCAATTGGTATTTTAAATTAAAGCCCAATGCTTGGCCCACTTGAAAAATACTTTATAAAACTATTATTTATTAAAAGTGACTTTGGTCAATCTTTTTGGGACAAGTAACTTGGTTGTTGCCGGCAAAAGGGAGTAAATGATAGTTAATTGATTTTGTGTTTATTTTATTTTTCTTTTAATTAAATAAAGGATTGCTTGTTTATTTTTTTTAAGTACATGACACCATCCCTCTTCCACCAACTAAGTCATGGGCTATCTTTCTTGTGCAAGTATCCAAGTGAGGAGCATTATGACTTATAGATATAATTTTGTATCTAAGAATTTTGCATGTATACTTGAAATGGTAGACATTATACTTCATTTATTTTCTAAGTTCCAAAAGAGAGAGTTTGAGAGAAATAGTTTGGGGAGAGTAAGAATTTTTGAGAGAGAGCATGGAGAAGGTAGAGAAGGAGATCTTGGTGCATGTCTTCAAGTTGCACCACCTATTTTGGAAGAAAAATGAAGATAACCATTAAAATGAGGTAATGGTTATTTTAAATGTAGTTTATTTTTTTTTTTATTAAATAAACTAACATGTGAGTATAAACATATTAATATAGTTAATAATGTGTAGTAGTACTATTTATGTCATGCTTGAATTAATATACTTGGTTTGTGTTTTGGTATAATTTATATGCTAAAAACATGTGTTTGGTGGTGTTAAATCAAGTCTCAAAGTAATGACAAGAAATTAATTTTTATAAAATTTAGATTTAATGTTATAATATTATAGAACATTAAATCATGAGAAAAACAAAGTTTGAATCACTCAAAATGGAGTTATACACAAAAAGTTATGATTTGTGGTAGTTTATGTGATGTAAAAATTTTTATAAAAAATTTTAATATTAAATCATGAAAAATTAAATTTTCATGTTATAAATTGATATTAAGTGATTGGTAAATTTTTTGGATTTTTAAAGCTTACTTGAATGTATAATTTTTATTAAAGTGGTGTATAAAAATTACTGTTCACAATCTGCTTGGAAGAAGGAAAAAAAACGTCGGCCGCGCAATGCGCGAGCGACTGTTCATGCCAGACGCGGTATAATACGACGTCGTTTTGAGTATAAATAAACCGTCCCCGCGCGTAAGCGCGGAAGACGTTCCGGCTTCCCCAAAACGGCACCGTTTTGGGCCGGTTATTTTCGTACGCGCGCAATGCGCGGTAATAAAATTTCCGGAGAAATTACGAGATTGCCCCTCCGGTCATTTTTCGGCGAAATTACTATTTTACCCTCGGTCCGGTTTTTCAGTTTATTTACGATTTTGCCATTCTGGATAATTTAAATTAATTTAAATGTTTAAAAATTAATTTAAAATTATAACAAAAATAATAATAATACAAAAATGATATTTAGGTATTGAATATTATATTTTCCAAATATAATATGTATTTAGGATTAATATTTAAATGTTGTAAATATTAATCTAGTTAGTTTAATATTATATTTTTCAAATATAATAAATATTTAGGATTAATATTTAAATGTTATAAATATTAATCTAGTTAGTTTAATATTATATTTTTTTCAAATATAATAAGTATTTAGGATTAATATTTAAATGTTGTAAATATTAATCTAGTTAGTTGAATATTATATTTTTTTTAAATATAATAAGTATTTAGGATTAATATTTAAATGTTTTAAATATTAATCTAGTTAATATTATATCTTCTGAATTTACGATTGAACTAATTATTATTTAATTAATATTAAATAATAAACAAGGATGATAAATTAATTAATTATTATTTAATTACTATTAAATAATAATTAAAGACAACTAAGATTGATTATTTAATTATTTATTATTTGATTAACTTTAAATAATAAATAAATTTAGTTAGTTATTATTTATTATTAAATAATAACTAATGATATTTGAGTATTTACTATATAATTTTATTATTTATTATTTAATTAACTTCAAATAATAAATGAATCTAGTTAATTAGTTATTATTTATTATTAAATAATAACTAAAGATATTTGATTATTTTTAATATAATATAATTATTTATTATTTGATTAATTTTAAATAATAAATAAATCTTGTAAGTTATTATTTATTATTAAATAATAACTAAAGGTAGTTAATTACTTACTATTTAATTAATGATAAATAGTAATTAAATGAAATTAGATTTAATGAAATAAAGAAAATGTCTTTTAACTCTTTTGTTTAAACAATTATAATAAATTGTTTAATAGTTTAATAAGTGTCCAACACTTAAGAAAAACATTTTCTAATTTATTAAATTATTAACCTAATATGATTGAGGGTCTATAAGGTTAATAATATTGTTTTGACTGATGTAAATTATGTGTTAGTACTTATGTGTGGTAGATAAGTTTCTTAATGAGCGTATAGTTGTACAAATACGTTGTACTAATTATTAGACCAACTTTACTAATGTTAGGTCTTTCAAAGCCAGTTAGTTAAAGCTAGACATTAATTGTAGCTGAGCAGACAGGCAAGTTTCCTAAACCCTACTCAATTTATATTCGAGCAGGATATATTATTTTATTGTTCAAGTTCCTAACTCAAACTCAAGTTATTATGTTTCAAGCATGCTATGGTTTAATTCTGTATAATTATTCCACATCTTTAAATTGTTGATTCGCACATAGTGCATGTTGCATGTGTTCATCAGGTATGAAAGGCTGATCACCTTCATTACCATAAGGTTCAGTTAAATTGTTCATGGTCATTATTGACACTCAACATTTATTTATTCAGTCATTCAATTAGTGAAATTATGACTCGTACTCTTTCACAATTATTATATTGTTGAAAATTCAAAAGCTTATTCTTTCTTTCAATCATGATATATCGTTATCATATTTAAACTTGCTGAGCAAAGTCGTTGCTCACTCTTGCTATATCATGATAACAAATTTCAGAATAATACGAATGTCCAAGGAGAGACGGAGACAGAAGCAACAGACAAGATTATAGTGTTATGCATTATAACTAAATTGTTATATGATGTAAGTATTTATGTAAACCTTTTTATGAATCTAAAGGTATATATGTAAGTTAAGGTTAGAAACCTTGGGAAATGTTGTAGAATAAACAATTTATGTTTATATATTCCGCATTAGTTATAGAACGTGTATGAAGATGATGTATAGTGATGAACCAGGTCCAGGGTTAAAGGAACCCGGATTTGGGGTCGTCACAGGTTGGTATCAGAGCTGATAGGTTATAGTTCTTAGGTAGCAGTACCTTAGGCTATAATCATGGAAAGATAATGAAGACAGTGAAAGAATAAACTTAGATAGAGTTTATAAATGAACATATACAGTTCATAAATGAGGAAATAAATCTATATAGATACATAGATATATGAAAAGATTCAAAGAAGGATCTTCAATGAGTGTAATCCAAATAAATGGAATAAGAATCAGGGAACACTTGATTCAAGAATTTAAAAAGAGAAGGATCGTACAGTAAAATGATCAGAGATGAATGATAAGGTGATAGAATTAAACGATCCTAGAATAAAGGAGAAATAGTACAGTGAAATCAATTTTGACATAAGATCCCGATGATCATAGTAAAAAGCATGAAATGACAAATGGTCTATTAAATGATTAAAGAGGTGGTGTTGATAGCATGGTGCTATAACAATGAAGATACTGAAATAGTAACAAGTGGATTCTTGAAGTGTTGAGTGTGATAAGGTATGAATTGACAAAATTCATATCAAGTTAAGAGAAGTAGAGGTTTGTAGGTTTTTATTTGAGGACTCATATTAGTGGCTGAGTTGTACAATTCCTTGTATGGGCAGGGAATTAGTGCTTGGTTTTAGAATCGCTTAGCTTTCTATATTGATACAGTGGTTAAGTTGAACAGTCCTTTGTATGGGCAAGGGATTTGTTCTTGGTTTAACGACCGCTTAACTTCCTATATTGATTAGTGGCTGAGTTGACCAATTTCTTGTATGGGCAGGAGATTGTGTTTGGTTTGACGACCACTTGGCTTCCTATAATGATAATCAATTGAAACCTGGTGTCGCGCTATTCACTATATGTATGTTGAGAAGGTGATTCTTTTCTTATATGTATAACGGATAGGTAGAGGATGTTAAGATAAGTCGTGTTCTGAGAACCGACACGTATGGTAAGTTCGTGACTCATAGTTATGTGGTGGAGCCCCTCAGCGAATGGGCGACTTTGGCCTGACTAGGACAAGCTTCTCAAACCATATGATTGTGGTAAGTTCCTGAGCCCAAATACGTGGTAAGTTTGATGAACAGTGAGTATGGATAGAGTTAAGTAGTTAGGTTAAAGCTATACTAGATATAGTTATTAAGCTGGAAATTTGAGGTTTTAGGATATTCCAAATCTTCTAGCTATGCTAGACTTTGAAATTCTTAAAAATCGTGCCAAATTCGCACTTTTGTGCTTTTGAAAAGACAAATGTATTTTTGAAATCATTAATGCATTTAGTGCAGAGATGATAAACGACGGAGTCATCAATTGCAGAGTAACCTAGGGTTGGATGTTTAAAGCCACCTATGGTATGATGTAATATGACAAAGTCAAAATGATTTTTAGTATTTTGAAACGTTTAAAGAAGAGTCTATGCTAATTGTTTCGGCAAGACAAATTGATTTGAAAATATCAAAATGTATTTATAAAATCATCACACGCCATTAAAGCCATGGTGCAGAGATGAAAAAGACGAAATCCTCAACGCACTGTTGCAACGGTGCGGTATCATGAAGTCCTATAAATGAATTTTAGTACTTTAACTAATCTGAAATGATTTTTGAGTCGTAATATACGAACAGTTCAATGATGTGAGTCTATGTCATTTATTTTGACTGGACACTTTTTGGTCAGAAATGACTCGAGTTTTATTTTCCAATCCAACTTATGCTGGAGCGGAATTTTGTAGTAAGTCTGAGGTGAACAACCCCATAATGGGGGATATGTCAGAGCCATGAATAAAGAACCCGCGAGGGGGCGCCCAACAGTGGTGGCATACTGATATGGGTTGGTAAATCCAAAGAGTTCGACCCCGTGAGAAGTCGTTGTGCACAACGCAGAAGTACGATAGGCTGATCACCTAGCGTACACCTATGGAATGTTTTCAGTCTTTGTGATTGATAAACACTCTGTTTATAAGTATTTACAGAGATAAATACTATTTATTCGGAATTCAGTTAATTCCATGTTCACAGTCTTGATGACCCCTCAGCATATTATGAAAGTTTTAATGAATATTTTGATTTTCAAATTATCCTTCTGTAAGATATTGATTTTCAATTTATTCTTCTGCAAGATATTCCATTGTTCTGGAATTATGAGTTTAGAAATATGAACTTCCTAGAAAAGGGTGGTCATAGAATTTGATGAGTAAAGAGTTATACTCAGAGATGAAAATTGGTAGAAATGTGTATGAGATAATTTCGGGGACGAAATTTTTAGAAGAAGGGGTGAATGTAATATCCCGGATATTTAAATGAATTAGAAATAAAATATTTAATATTTAATAAAGGTTGGAGTTTGATAACCTAGTAGTGATAGATAAATAGAGGTCCAAATTTAATTTAACGGACTAACTTAGATATGGTGATATCAAAATTTTTGATAAGTTAGCAAGTAAAGTGATAATTCAATAAACTTGACTAACAACAAGTCTAATTAAATTAAGAGAATTAATTAGTGGAGTTATGTAATTATGCGACGTGGTTGCGTGTAAATTAAATATGTATTTATATGAATATATATATATATATGCGTGCATATTTAGTAACATAATTTAATGGTTAATTAAATTGTGATAAATAGATAAGATTAATATTAAATTAATCCGAATTGAATTAAAAGGTTTATTGTGGAATTAATTTATTCATTAATCAACAATTATGCAAATTGTTGATAAATTATTTGTGAGGAATAATTATGTAAATTATATAATTATAAATTATATAAAGTAGTTGAATTAATTAAAGGAGATTAGTAATTATATATATTGTACAATATTTAATTTAATATATATGTACATATATATAAAGGGTTTAAATTAATTGAGAAATTTTAAATAGTAATTGAATATATTCTATAATTAAATAAATCATTGTAAATGATTTATGGGATTGAGAAATTTAATTATACAATTATTTGTGTAATATTAATTAAATAATTAAATAAATTATTTAAATAAGAAATTGAGTAAATATATTATTATTTTAATGTATTTTCGGGTAAATGGAATTATTTCCATAATTGATGAGAAATAAATTATTTAATGTAAACGTATTAAATAATTTAATTTATGGCGTAAATAATATATATTAAATTATATATTGTATTTATTTAAATTTCATAATTTATTGTGAAATTATTTTTAAATTAAGGTGATGTGTATAAATAATATATATAGATTATATATATTATTATTAGCAAACACACTCTAAAGTTTTAATATCAAAATAATTGACAAGTTGTCATTAATTAAATATTCAATTAAATTGAATATAATGAGTGAATTAAATATAATAAATTAATTAATATGATTATTAATTAATGTAAATAATGTGAAATATTAATAATAATATTTATTAGTCCATTTAGTAATTTAATACTTATGTGTTAGAATGTTTAATTATTTATTCAATCTAATTATTTATTTAATCATGGATTGAATAATTAATGTGTAAATTATTAAATTAGCCCAACATGGGTCAATTAGTAGCCCAAGTGGAGAATAATAAAATTTGACAATTTAGTAGCCCAAACAATTTAATAGAAGCCCAATTGGTATTTTAAATTAAAGCCCAATGCTTGGCCCACTTGAAAAATACTTTATAAAACTATTATTTATTAAAAGTGACTTTGGTCAATCTTTTTGGGACAAGTAACTTGGTTGTTGCCGGCAAAAGGGAGTAAATGATAGTTAATTGATTTTGTGTTTATTTTATTTTTCTTTTAATTAAATAAAGGATTGCTTGTTTATTTTTTTTAAGTACATGACACCATCCCTCTTCCACCAACTAAGTCATGGGCTATCTTTCTTGTGCAAGTATCCAAGTGAGGAGCATTATGACTTATAGATATAATTTTGTATCTAAGAATTTTGCATGTATACTTGAAATGGTAGACATTATACTTCATTTATTTTCTAAGTTCCAAAAGAGAGAGTTTGAGAGAAATAGTTTGGGGAGAGTAAGAATTTTTGAGAGAGAGCATGGAGAAGGTAGAGAAGGAGATCTTGGTGCATGTCTTCAAGTTGCACCACCTATTTTGGAAGAAAAATGAAGATAACCATTAAAATGAGGTAATGGTTATTTTAAATGTAGTTTATTTTTTTTTTTATTAAATAAACTAACATGTGAGTATAAACATATTAATATAGTTAATAATGTGTAGTAGTACTATTTATGTCATGCTTGAATTAATATACTTGGTTTGTGTTTTGGTATAATTTATATGCTAAAAACATGTGTTTGGTGGTGTTAAATCAAGTCTCAAAGTAATGACAAGAAATTAATTTTTATAAAATTTAGATTTAATGTTATAATATTATAGAACATTAAATCATGAGAAAAACAAAGTTTGAATCACTCAAAATGGAGTTATACACAAAAAGTTATGATTTGTGGTAGTTTATGTGATGTAAAAATTTTTATAAAAAATTTTAATATTAAATCATGAAAAATTAAATTTTCATGTTATAAATTGATATTAAGTGATTGGTAAATTTTTTGGATTTTTAAAGCTTACTTGAATGTATAATTTTTATTAAAGTGGTGTATAAAAATTACTGTTCACAATCTGCTTGGAAGAAGGAAAAAAAACGTCGGCCGCGCAATGCGCGAGCGACTGTTCATGCCAGACGCGGTATAATACGACGTCGTTTTGAGTATAAATAAACCGTCCCCGCGCGTAAGCGCGGAAGACGTTCCGGCTTCCCCAAAACGGCACCGTTTTGGGCCGGTTATTTTCGTACGCGCGCAATGCGCGGTAATAAAATTTCCGGAGAAATTACGAGATTGCCCCTCCGGTCATTTTTCGGCGAAATTACTATTTTACCCTCGGTCCGGTTTTTCAGTTTATTTACGATTTTGCCATTCTGGATAATTTAAATTAATTTAAATGTTTAAAAATTAATTTAAAATTATAACAAAAATAATAATAATACAAAAATGATATTTAGGTATTGAATATTATATTTTCCAAATATAATATGTATTTAGGATTAATATTTAAATGTTGTAAATATTAATCTAGTTAGTTTAATATTATATTTTTCAAATATAATAAATATTTAGGATTAATATTTAAATGTTATAAATATTAATCTAGTTAGTTTAATATTATATTTTTTTCAAATATAATAAGTATTTAGGATTAATATTTAAATGTTGTAAATATTAATCTAGTTAGTTGAATATTATATTTTTTTTAAATATAATAAGTATTTAGGATTAATATTTAAATGTTTTAAATATTAATCTAGTTAATATTATATCTTCTGAATTTACGATTGAACTAATTATTATTTAATTAATATTAAATAATAAACAAGGATGATAAATTAATTAATTATTATTTAATTACTATTAAATAATAATTAAAGACAACTAAGATTGATTATTTAATTATTTATTATTTGATTAACTTTAAATAATAAATAAATTTAGTTAGTTATTATTTATTATTAAATAATAACTAATGATATTTGAGTATTTACTATATAATTTTATTATTTATTATTTAATTAACTTCAAATAATAAATGAATCTAGTTAATTAGTTATTATTTATTATTAAATAATAACTAAAGATATTTGATTATTTTTAATATAATATAATTATTTATTATTTGATTAATTTTAAATAATAAATAAATCTTGTAAGTTATTATTTATTATTAAATAATAACTAAAGGTAGTTAATTACTTACTATTTAATTAATGATAAATAGTAATTAAATGAAATTAGATTTAATGAAATAAAGAAAATGTCTTTTAACTCTTTTGTTTAAACAATTATAATAAATTGTTTAATAGTTTAATAAGTGTCCAACACTTAAGAAAAACATTTTCTAATTTATTAAATTATTAACCTAATATGATTGAGGGTCTATAAGGTTAATAATATTGTTTTGACTGATGTAAATTATGTGTTAGTACTTATGTGTGGTAGATAAGTTTCTTAATGAGCGTATAGTTGTACAAATACGTTGTACTAATTATTAGACCAACTTTACTAATGTTAGGTCTTTCAAAGCCAGTTAGTTAAAGCTAGACATTAATTGTAGCTGAGCAGACAGGCAAGTTTCCTAAACCCTACTCAATTTATATTCGAGCAGGATATATTATTTTATTGTTCAAGTTCCTAACTCAAACTCAAGTTATTATGTTTCAAGCATGCTATGGTTTAATTCTGTATAATTATTCCACATCTTTAAATTGTTGATTCGCACATAGTGCATGTTGCATGTGTTCATCAGGTATGAAAGGCTGATCACCTTCATTACCATAAGGTTCAGTTAAATTGTTCATAGGTCATTATTGACACTCAACATTTATTTATTCAGTCATTCAATTAGTGAAATTATGACTCGTACTCTTTCACAATTATTATATTGTTGAAAATTCAAAAGCTTATTCTTTCTTTCAATCATGATATATCGTTATCATATTTAAACTTGCTGAGCAAAGTCGTTGCTCACTCTTGCTATATCATGATAACAAATTTCAGAATAATACGAATGTCCAAGGAGAGACGGAGACAGAAGCAACAGACAAGATTATAGTGTTATGCATTATAACTAAATTGTTATATAATGTAAGTATTTATGTAAACCTTTTTATGAATCTAAAGGTATATATGTAAGTTAAGGTTAGAAACCTTGGGAAATGTTGTAGAATAAACAATTTATGTTTATATATTCCGCATTAGTTATAGAACGTGTATGAAGATGATGTATAGTGATGAACCAGGTCCAGGGTTAAAGGAACCCGGATTTGGGGTCGTCACAATAATAATAGTAATAATAATAGTAATAATAATAGTAATAATAATAGTAATAATAATAGTAATAATAATAATAATAATAATAATAATAATAATAATAATAATAATAGTAATAATAATAATAATAATAATAATAATAATAATAATAATAATAATAATAATAATAATAATAATAATAATAATAATAATAATAATAATAATAATAATAATAATAATAATAATAATAATAATAATAATAATAATAATAATAATAATAATAATAGTAATAATAATAATAATAATAATAATAATAATAATAATAATAATAATAATAATAATAATAATAATAATAATAATAATAATAATAATAGTAATAATAATAATAATAATAATAGTAATAATAATAATAGTAATAATAATAATAATAATAATAATAATAATAATAATAATAATAATAATAATAATAATAATAATAATAATAATAATAATAATAATAATAATAATAATAATAATAATAATAATAATAATAATAATAATAATAATAATAATAGTAATAATAATAATAGTAATAATAATAATAATAATAATAATAATAATAATAATAATAATAATAATAATAATAATAATAATAATAATAATAATAATAATAATAATAATAATAATAATAATAATAATAATAATAATAATAGTAATAATAATAATAATAATAATAATAATAATAATAATAATAATAGTAATAATAGTAATAATAGTAATAATAGTAATAATAGTAATAATAATAGTAATAATAGTAATAATAATATTAATAATAATAATAGTAATAATAGTAATAATAATAATAATAGTAATAATAATAGTAATAATAATAATAATATTAATAATAATAATAATAATAATAATAATAATAATAGTAGTAGTAGTAATAGTAATAATAATAGTAATAATAATAATAATAATAATAATAGTAGTAGTAGTAATAGTAATAATAATAGTAATAATAATAATAATAATAATAATAGTAGTAGTAGTAATAGTAATAATAATAATAATAATAATAATAATAATAATAATAATAATAATAATAATAATAATAATAATAATAATAATAATAATAATAATAATAATAATAATAATAATAATAATAATAATAATAATAATAATAATAATAATAATAATAATAATAATAATAATAATAATAATAATAATAATAATAATAATAATAATAATAATAATAATAATAATAATAATAATAATAATAATAATAATAATAATAATAATAATAATAATAATAATAATAATAATAATAATAATAATAATAATAATAATAATAATAATAATAATAATAATAATAATAATAATAGTAATAATAGTAATAATAGTAATAATAGTAATAATAGTAATAATAATAGTAATAATAGTAATAATAATATTAATAATAATAATAGTAATAATAGTAATAATAATAATAATAGTAATAATAATAGTAATAATAGTAATAATAATAACAATATTAATAATAATAATAATAATAATAATAATAATAATAATAATAATAATAATAATAATAATAATAATAATAATAATAATAATAATAATAATAATAATAATAATAATAATAATAATAATAATAATAATAGTAATAATAGTAATAATAATAGTAATAATAATAATAATAATAATAATAATAATAATAGTAATAATAGTAATAATAGTAATAATAATAATAATAATAATAATAATTGTGACGACCCCAAATCCGGGTTCCATAACCTCGTGTTTGGTTCTCACTATTCAACACATTACTAACAATTAAATACATAAATTGCATTTAAATATCGCGGAATAATACATATTGGTTCCCTTCAAAAGGTTACAATACCAGGGTCTATCAACCTTAACATAAAAACAGTTCCTATCATAAGGAATTACAAAAGGTTTAACAACCGTAAATACATAAATAAAGATCTAACTAGCACGCATAAGCTACTTAAGCTTTGGCCTTTCCTTTTCCCTTATCCTTCCTGGAGCAATCAGGATTATCTGAAAAATGGTTCATGATATAGCAAGAATGAGCAACTAGTTTGCTCAGCAAGTTTATAACAATCATATAGATTTAATATATCATGAATGAATGGGAAAGATCATCAATGGTTCAACAATAGATATAACAATTGTGAATGAAACAGGATTCAAATTTTAATAAACAGAATATTTGAATCTTAAAATGCTGAGTGGTCACTAAGGACCCTGAACTAACTAGGGTATAATAGAGTTTCCTCTGACCCTTTGAGTTGTTTGGTTTTCAAGGGGATCAGCCTATTCAACCCGCTGTATATGCATTACATTTAGTCACTGGCGCCCAAAGTCGGTTTCCCGACACAAAATCCCCTAATTTAGGGTTGTTCAATTCTCAGACTTAATATAAGAAAATCCGCACCCAACAATGGTTTGGATAAGCTTTTAAAAGTATTCAAGTTATTGAATTTAGAAACGCAATGTCTAGCTGAACTATTAGCTTCAGACATTTTTAATACAGTTCATGAATCAAGAACTAACAAGCTTCAAATGCACTAAGTGCGATTTATAAACAATATGGATGTGGAATAATTTTAAATAATTAAACCACTTCAAGCTTTAACAATAAATACAAGTATGGAAACTTGTTCAACGATAATAATTGAGTAGGGTTAGAGAACTTGCCTTTTTGCTCAGCTACAATAATTGTCTAGCTTTAACTAACTTGGTTTGAAAGACCTAACATTAATAAAGTCGGTCTAATAATTAGTACGACGTATTTGCATAATTATACGCTTAATAACGAACTTATTTACCACATAAGTACTAACACATAAATTACATTAGTCAAAACAATATTATTAACCTTATAGACACTTAATCATTTTAGGTTAATAATTTAATAAGTTAGAAAATATTTTTCTTAAGTGTTGGACACTTATTAAACCCTTAAACAACTTATTATAATTGTTTAATTAAATCATAATTAAATTAAATTTATTTTATTAACTCAATCTCTATTTAATTACTATTTAATATTGATTAAATAGAAATTAATTAATTAACTCTACTTATTATTAAAAATAAATAATAACTAATTGTACTTACTTATTATTTAATTATAATTAAATAATAAATAACTATTAACTTAGTTTTAACCTTCTTCAATTTAATGTTAATCAACCAATAATTAACTAAGTAATTAACCTTACTTATTATTTAATTAAGAAAATTAAATAATAGTTTACTAATCTTAATCCTCTTTAATTATTATTTAATGTCAATTAAATAATAATTAATTATTTAATTAATTTTAATTATTATTTAAGGTTAAATAATAATCAAATCATTCTTATTTATTATTTTAATTAAATAATAAATTATTACTCTAATAACTTAATTTCCATTAATCGTTATTTAATGTTAATTAAATAATAATTAATTACTTAATTATCCTTATTTATTATTTAATAATATTTAAATAATAAATAATTAATTTATAAATTTTATCTCTCTTTAAATATTATTTAATAGGCATTAAATAATAATTGCTAATTTATCATCTTTATTTATTATTAACATTTAAAATAATAA